>JAJOZX010000614.1:0-430000 GCA_023014485.1 Bathynomus jamesi | reverse complement strand
ATTTGTGAACGATTCTTAGGATTTACTAATGTAAGTGAAGGTAGAAGTGCTAACGATATATCCGCGTTGGTGTTGAAGGAATTAAATGAGTTGGGTTGTTTAAAAAAGTTAGTCGCGCAATCATACGATGGTGCTGCAGTTATGGCAAGCGAACTTAATGGTGTTCAAAAAAGGTAAAGGATTCTGCCCCAGAAGCTCTTTTCATACATTGTTACGCTCATAAGCTTAACCTTGTATTAAGCCAAGCAGTTTCACACATTTCTAAATGTAACTCATTCTTTTCAATGTTAGCCAGTTTATCATCATTTTTTAGCAGCTCTACAAAGCGAACAAACTTGCTTGATAGTATAGTTGGCAAACGCTTTCCTAAGCTTGCTCCGACAAGGTGGAATTACTCTTCTAGATTAGTTGAAACTGTCAAAGAGAATAGACAAAGTTTAAAGAGTCTTTTCGATTATATTCAAGAAAATCCAAAGATGTTTGATGATAAAACAAAGAATGAAGCAAGAGGTTTATCTGTAGCGTTGGACTCTTTTGATTTCAATTTTTTATTGAGTGTTTTCTAAAGTTTTTCCATTAACTGAGTATTTGTTTAAAATTTTGCAAAACAAATCTATGAACATCATTTTTGGCTCGAATACGGTTGAAATCACAATATCCAAAATTCAAGAAATTAGAGATTCGATGTTCGATGAAATATGGAAAACCGTTGTTGAAGATTTTGGTTTTCCTTCCTCAAGAAAAAAAAGTAGCACCCCAATAGAGACGAGCTACCGACAAGTCTACTTTGAACTTTGTGATAATATCATTGAGCAAATGAAAGAGCGATTTAAGTCCCTTAAAAATATGGAATTCTTAGAGCTTTTGGCTCCCAATAAAGTAAAGCCCTATGAACTATATTTTCCGGAAAAGGCTTATCAATCTTTGAAAAGTAACTACAGTTCCTTTTTCGATTTTGTTCTCCTGAAATCAGAATTAACTGTCTTATTCTCTCACAAATTTTTTGGTCAAAATGATATTCATGAACTTCACAAATATTTACTGAACAATGAAATGATTGAAGTATTTCCGGAGATACATTCATTTATAAATTTAATCTTAACTTTGCCAATTACAACTTCGTCCGTTGAAAGATCTTTTTCGGCGCTAAAAAGAATAAAAACTTACTTAAGAAATACGCAAGAGCAGGCAAGGTTATCGAATTTAGCCTTAATTTCAATTGAAAAGTCTTTCCTCAAAAAACAAATGGAAAAAAGAGAAGACTTTTATAACAAAGTCATTGAACAATTTTGCAGAAAAACAAGAAGAGCCGAATTTCAGTTTAAATAATTTTAGGAATTGAACAAGGTAAGTAATAAATAAATGCTTTAAACCAATAATATACAATTTAATACTGTATATTCCAGTGCTTCATGTTTTTAATAAACTGGTGGTATCTTGTAAGTCATAATTGTCAATGTTTTATGGTTGGGATATGGGCATAAATTTCTCAAACATTATTTGTTCATAATAATTATTCCTATGCTTTGTACTGAAGTCATAGCATTAATATAATATTGGTTCTATCCTCGGTTACTACATAACTCATAAGAATACCATAAAAGACAAAATACAGCTTATCTAATATGTACTACACTGTAATGCATGTGACTGCATGCATAAGTAAAATTACCACGAGCCGCCACTGATATATATATATATATATATACATTCAACTGCAAAGAACACGCAGTATAAATAACGTAAAGAACGACGCTTGTATAGGAGATATTCCGCGCAAGACGAGAAAGAGAAAACAACAAATGAAAAAATGAAGTACCACCTGGGAATCGAACCCGGGATCTTCCGATTGCCGGTCAGACGCGATAACCACTACACCATGGACTCCACTCTTCCAAATGCCGTAATTCCTCTACATACTCGCAGAAACCAATGCCCCAAGGGGGCAACCTCCCGCTTGCCGTAACATTATATACATTCAACTGCAAAGAACACGCAGTATAAATAACGTAAAGAACGACGCTTGTATAGGAGATATTCCGCGCAAGACGAGAAAGAGAAAACAACAAATGAAAAAATGAAGTACCACCTGGGAATCGAACCCGGGATCTTCCGATTGCCAGTCAGACGCGATAACCACTACACCATGGACTCCACTCTTCAAATGCCGTAATTCCTCTACATACTCGCAGAAACCAATGCCCCAAGGGGCACCTCCCGCTTGCCGTAACATTATATACATTCAACTGCAAAGAACACGCAGTATAAATAACGTAAAGAACGACGCTTGTATAGGAGATATTCCGCGCAAGACGAGAAAGAGAAAACAACAAATGAAAAAATGAAGTACCACCTGGGAATCGAACCCGGGATCTTCCGATTGCCGGTCAGACGCGATAACCACTACACCATGGACTCCACTCTTCCAAATGCCGTAATTCCTCTACATACTCGCAGAAACCAATGCCCCAAGGGGGCACCTCCCGCTTGCCGTAACATTATATACATTCAACTGCAAAGAACACGCAGTATAAATAACGTAAAGAACGACGCTTGTATAGGAGATATTCCGCGCAAGACGAGAAAGAGAAAACAACAAATGAAAAAATGAAGTACCACCTGGGAATCGAACCCGGGATCTTCCGATTGCCGGTCAGACGCGATAACCACTACACCATGGACTCCACTCTTCCAAATGCCGTAATTCCTCTACATACTCGCAGAAACCAATGCCCCAAGGGGGCACCTCCCGCTTGCCGTAACATTATATACATTCAACTGCAAAGAACACGCAGTATAAATAACGTAAAGAACGACGCTTGTATAGGAGATATTCCGCGCAAGACGAGAAAGAGAAAACAACAAATGAAAAATGAAGTACCACCTGGGTGGTACTTCATTTTTTCATTTGTTGTTTTCTCTTTCTCGTCTTGCGCGGAATATCTCCTATACAAGCGTCGTTCTTTACGATATATATATATATATAAGAAAACAATCTCGAAGCCTGTGTGCTAAAGCGAATATGACCATAAGGAACTTTCGTTTCTGTACAAGTGAAGCTAAAGAGACACTCTTTCGTACTTTCTGCAGTAATATATACGGTCAGCAACTCTGGGTGAACTATAAAAAAGGTTCTGGCAGAACCCTAAATTTGCTGTACAACAGGTCCTTTAGACTCTTACATAAATTACCCACAAGATGCTCAGCTTCGCAAATGTTTGCTACCCGCAATGTCCCGAGCTTCCCGGAGGTAACAAGACGTGCTCAACACAGTCTAATGCAAAGAATTAAAAAATCAACCAACCCAATCATCCAAGCTATCCATGAGTCCTGCCATTTATCCTCTAAGGCCCAGTGGTTCCCAAACCCGGGGTCGCAAGCCTCATGACAAAGGGTCGCAGGGAGCCAATGTGGTCGATGGGGTCGCAAGTGTCTTTGCAAGGGTCACAGCCATTGTAAATAGGCCAGGTGTCATGAGAAAACATCTGTCTGGCATTATATATCCGGTCAGGTCAGGGGACTAGCGCGGTCATTTTTTCTGTGGTCAGTAAAGTGGGAGAGGCATGTGAGGTCGGGTTAGGTCACCGGATTAACAGCAGGTACCTAGTGTTAAGCCTTTTCTGACCCAAGACTCAGCCACACGTCACTGACAACCCACAGTCCCACACTGAAGGTTCAGCTGCACTGATCAACTCATTTTACTCCTGATCATCGACCAAAGAGGACGTCCAGTTGTCATCGATACTGACGACAATATCAGGTATTTATATTTCCAACGCTATCCAGTAGTAATTGGTGCTACGTATGTGGGTTTTATTTGCACACAATTACAATTGCATTCTGAGTTTAGATTTATTGCCATACAATTATAATTACGGCATTCGAATTTTGTGTTTTATAATTCGATAATGATATCTGCTTCCAACTATTTTATTAAAATTATCATTATTTCAAATTCATAATTACTGCTTTCAATTGCAATCTGTGCTACCACATATTATGATCTTGTGTTTTATCATGCACTACTAAATGTTAATTATTGGTTTGTGATTCTAATTATTATATTATCGTGCAATTTAATCATTGGATTGGAATTTTGTGTGCTCTTAGAACGCACTTATATAATTAATGGTTGGTGGTTTTGTTTAATAATTTTATTGGTATGCAATTGTAATTCTGTATGTGTTTGGATTATTAATGTTTTGTGATTTTGTTTTATTGATAACTGATGTTTTGTGATTATGTTTAATAATTCTGTGTGCTTACAACATGTTGATAACTGATGTTTTCTGACTATGTTTAATAATTCTGTGTGTTTACAACATGTTGATAACTGATGTTTTGTGAAATTGTGCCACATATTATGATCTTGTGTTTTATCATGCACTACTAAATGTTAATTATTGGTTTGTGATTCTAATTATTATATTATCGTGCAATTTAATCATTGGATTAGAATTTTGTGTGCTCTTAGAACGCACTTATAATAATTAATGGTTGGTGGTTTTGTTTAATAATTTTATTGGTATGCAATTGTAATTCTGTATGTGTTTGGATTATTAATGTTTTGTGATTTTGTTTTATTGATAACTGATGTTTTGTGACTATGTTTAATAATTCTGTGTGCTTACAACATGTTGATAACTGATGTTTTCTGACTATGTTTAATAATTCTGTGTGTTTACAACATGTTGATAACTGATGTTTTGTGAAATTGTGCCACATATTATGATCTTGTGTTTTATCATGCACTACTAAATGTTAATTATTGGTTTGTGATTCTAATTATTATATTATCGTGCAATTTAATCATTGGATTAGAATTTTGTGTGCTCTTAGAACGCACTTATAATAATTAATGGTTGGTGGTTTTGTTTAATAATTTTATTGGTATGCAATTGTAATTCTGTATGTGTTTGGATTATTAATGTTTTGTGATTTTGTTTTATTGATAACTGATGTTTTGTGACTATGTTTAATAATTCTGTGTGCTTACATGTTGATAACTGATGTTTTCTGACTATGTTTAATAATTTTGTGTGCTTACAACATCTTGATAACTGATGTTTTCTGACTATGTTTAATAATTCTGTGTGTTTACAACATGTTGATAACTGATGTTTTGTGAAATTGTGACTATGTTTAATAATTCTGTGTGCTTACAACTTGATATAACATTATAACTGATGTTTTCTGACTATGTTTAATAATTCTGTGTTCTTTACAACATATTTATAACTGATGTTTTGTGACTGTTTTATAATTCAGTGATCTTACAATGTATTTATAACTGATGCTTTACGATTTTATTACTGATTTGTAATTTTTTTCTCTCTCTCAGTACACTGAAAATCAATGTTTTGTTATTTGTTTTATTGTCGTGAACAGTCTTATAATTTTGAGTTTTCTTAAAGCATGTGGATAATTGTTTAGTAATTCTGTGTTTAATATGTATCTTTATATTACAGGCGTAATGGACAAGTTTTTGCAAAAGTCATCAGAGCCGCCCAACAAGAAGAGAAAACGCTCAGTCAATTCATCATTTCTGGACAAATATGGAATAGCTGACGTCGCTGGTAGAGGGATTTGTGTTGTGTGTTCGAAGGAAATCGCTGCCGAATCCTTGAAACCAAATAAGCTGCAGAGACACTTGGATACTCATGCCAACATTGCTTTACTGCCAGAAGAGGCTCGAAGACGAATTTTTCAACAGCGTTACAACCATTTGACAAAATCTCAGTCTGTTCTTACCAAAGCTCTTACTCAGAAAGAGAAGATGGAAATCTTCTCATACAAGACGGCTTTCCTCATTGCTCGGGAAAAACGTCCATTCGTGGAGGGTGAAACGGTTATAAAACCGTCGTTAAGAATTTTTAGTGAAATATTTGAAGGAGAACCATTTGCCAAGAAAATTAGTCAAGCTGCTGATGATGTTACTTTGAGCAATAACACAATGACACGACGCATCCAGTGTATTGCAGTGGACCTGAAGGAGCAAATTTTAGAAGACTTCAGAAATTCCCCATGGACAGCATTGGCAGTGGATGAGTCAACGGATATCACATCACAGCCCCAGCTTCTGGCCTTCGGTAGGTTTCTCAAGGAATTCGTGGTAGCTGAAGAGCTGCTTGCGTGCATTTCACTTGAAACCACCACAAGAGGCGGAGATATTTTTAATGCTATAAACAAGTTCTTCACAGAAAACAACTTGAACTGGAGTAAAGTATGCGAATGTAGCATGGATGGTGCCCCATCAATGATGGGAAAGAATATAGGATTGCGTGGAATACTATCAAGAATGCATCCTCATCAAAATACTTCACTGCATCATCCATCGACAGAGCTTGTCATCAAAAGACATGTCTCTGAGCTTCTCTGACGTGATGCAAGTAGTCATTACAACTGTCAACCACGTCAAGGCGAGAGATCTGAATTCCCGCGTGTTCAAGCAGTTGTGCATTGCTGAAAATAGTGAACATCAGACACTGCTAATGCATACTACTGCCAGATGGCTTTCTCGGGGGAAAACCCTGAAAAGAGTTTTCCTTCTTCGCAGTGAACTGGCATCGTTCCTACAAGATCAGGGTCATAAGAATGCTCATTATTTCCATGACCCCCACTTCCTTGCTCGTCTTGCACTTCTTACAGACATATTTGAGCATGTTAATAAACTTAATACTGAACTTCAGGGGAAAGGTAAATGGGTGTTTGATCTCCAGTCTGCTATAAAGGCTTTTGTCAGCAAGTTGCAGATACTTAGAGAACAAGCTGAAGCTGACAGTTTCTGTCTTTTCCCTCACTACTTGGAATTTACAGCTACGATGGATTTGGACTTTGATGAAACACTGGACCTCACTGAGGAGAAACAGGATTTACTGGAATATTTGCAGAAACTGGCAGCAAATTTCCATGATAGATTCCCTGAGTTGCTTACTGAGTCGTATGATTTTGTTCAGTTTCCGTTGAAGACAGATGCAAAACAGTGTGGCTCTTTTGCACTAGAAATAGCAGAATTACAGGCTGACAATGAGGCAAGGGTGAATTTTGATATCTATGATGACGTAGAAAAGTTCTGGATTACTTTACCAGAGAGACATTCGACTGTTAAAAATCGAGCTATCAAAGTTCTGGTACAATTTGGAACCACCTATATCTGTGAGGCAGCTTTCTCGTCAATGGTATTTATGAAAAATGAGTACCGTAACCGTATTTCAAACATCAACTTAGAAAATTGTATGCTATGTTCCTTAACCTCATATACCCCCAGGTACAAAAATTAATCAAATCATAATGTACACATGTCATATGAAATATGCCACTGTTATAGCATATCAGACATATGATAGAGTAGGAACTTAGAATATTGATTGATATGTTGTTTTATATTACATATTAAACATGAGAGAGTTGTAAATAGTTTCTGACAATGTTTACTTTTACACTCTTGAGTTATGTAATACATTTCCTTATTTGTTTTTGCAGTTAAATAAATACGTATAAAAATATGTCTATTTATTTTAAGATTCTTCCTCACTAGATAAAATTATATATATATATATTATATATATATATATAATATATATATATATATATATATACTTGTTCTTCGTAATGACTTGGGGTCGCACTGGATAGGCAACAGCACTAGAAGGGGTCGCACTGGAAAATGCTTGGGAACCCCTGCTCTAAGCTATGGACTTCTTGGTACGAAAACGTCTGTCTGTAGCTCCACTTAACTTCAAGTGCAGTATTATTTCTAATCAATTGTATATATTTCTATCCTTAGTATATGAACTGTCATTGTATTAATAATATTTGTCATATGGACTATAGTCTGCCAATAAACCTTTTCATTTTCATATATACACACACACACATATATACAGTAGAATCCGCTTATTATAATCACTTTGGGACGCAGCTATATTGATAATAATAACCGAGTGATAACATAAAGCGGTGTATGTTAAAACAGAAAAGTTAAAATAGTTAAAAGGCAGTAATAAAACAATTTAAAAAATTCATACCTTTAATATTTACTGTCGAAATTCATCTAGTGTTGTTTGCCTGCGGTTTGTTTGCAGTAAGTCATTAATAAAGCGCTCATAATCATAATGCTTTTGAAATTCAGCAGATCGGTGTTGCACGCCGCGACGAAGTATTTGCAGAGCTTCTCGCATCTAAGCGTTTGTTGGAGGGTCTTCTGGACTATCTTCTTGTTTAGTGTCTTCATTCTCTTCCCTTTCATCATAATGAAAAAACCAGAAAGATTCACGGAACAATTAGTGGTTGGAGATGAGGCGGCCTTTTTTTATGAATAGTCTAGTGAACAGACAAATCTGCCGTCAATATGCACCAAAAAATCATCCACCTGAAAATCATATCTACGAAAAGAATAACTCTAGACAAAAACTGTCTCTCTGGGTAGGACTGTGCGGTAATGGAGTGTTAATTGGCCCGGTCTTTTACGATGGTAATCTAAATGATGAAGCTTACCTAGAAATGATAGACCGAGAAATCCTTCCACAATTACGTATTGCTTATGGAAACCGATTTAATCGTATTTGGTGGGTGCAAGACGGAGCTCCTGCTCACAGGAGAGTTATTGTGAAGGAACGCTTGCAGGAAGTCTTCCACCAAAGAGTAATTGCTACAGGCCATGACATTGAATGGCCTCCCAGAAGCCCTGACTTGATCCCGTGTGATTACTTTTTATGGGGTCATTTGAAAAATAGAGTATTTGCATCACAACCTATCAATTTAGATGATTTGAGGACTCGCATCACAGCTGAAATCAACTTGTTAAAAGACAATCCAGATCTTATCAAAAGAGTGATGGGGAAGATGAGAACTCGACTCAAGATTTGTATCGATAGGAATGGCGGTCATGTTGAAAGAAAACGAAACTAAGCATAACTTTTGTAATAAGGAATAAAGAAAAATCTGCTTTGTATCTTATTAAAATTATGTTAAAGTATCTATTATTATGTATTTGTCTTTTCATTACATCGATAGCACACACATTACTTTTTCATTGACCAATTTTGCGCAATCCATTTTGTTGTACCCTTCAGTTAAAAGCAGATGCTTAAACACTAAATCGTTTAAACATGAATAAATTTGAACGTTAACAAAGAATAATTTGCTATATTAAATCAAACAAACAGATCCAAAATATCTCAATTTTTGGAGTAGTACAATCTAAAGTTGGGTGTACTTTTTTGTGGGACCTCACTATTTCGAAAACAAACTTTTACTGGCTTGGGAACCAATTATTTAAGTTGTATGTTTTATAAATATAAGATTAGTGCTATAGTAACATTATTAACAAGAAGTTACCGTATTTGTTCGGATTACTTTTCGTTAAACGAAGAATTTAAATTTTTAAAACAGTACTTTATTAACAATTACTACACTTCTCATCTATTCGATAACCAATTAAAGAAAATTTAAATAACACTTTTGATACTAAACTCCCCATAACTACAGTACAAAAAGAAACCAGATATATTAAATTACCTTTTTATGGTTATTTATCATTGCGTATTCGAGGTGAATTGTCCAAACTGCTCAAGTCTAGTTATCCCCAAATAAATTTTAGATTCGCCTTCGTCAACCCATTTAAATTATCAAATTTTTTAAAGTTCAAAGATGAATTCCCCAAAACTGTATGCCCCAATGTTGTTTACAAATACACGTGCGACAACTGTAAGGCTGCGTATATTGGCAGCACTCAACTCCAACTGGAGGTGCGCCTTTCTCAACATTTGGGGCTGTCAGTCCGTACCAACCGTCCCCTCAGTAGCCCTCCACAATCCGCAATTAGAAACCATAGTAATGAAAACGACCATCCCCTTCACAAAACTCAGTTTGAAATTTTAACTAGATCCAATAACCTTACAGAACTCCGAATTTTAGAATCTTTGTACATCTATAGAAACAAACCCTCCCTTAATAATAATAGCTCATCCTACAAATTACAGCTCTTTTAACTAACCAACCGATTCTCATAGACATACCCTTTCTAATCCTCTGACCATCCAGTGTTCTCTTAGACTTTGCCAAGTATGGAGGTGGATGTAAACATTGTGTATTTACCTATTGAGGTAATTTAATTTAATTTTAGTTTTTACAGTGATGAAATTTAAATGATTTTAATTTTGTATTGATGCAATTTTCATTTTTCTTTAAGGTTTTAATTGTTTTAATATTGTATTGATGTAATTTTCACTTTTCACTTTTGTTTTAAGGTTTTAAGACTTAATTCACTGATGATGACAAAAGATTTGTCGAAACGTCTGAAGTACAAATAAATGAAAATGTTTGCCGTTGTGTTGATCCTTCTGTTCATCTGTAAGCTTCGTTTCCCTAAGGAGAAGTCAATAGCTTTGATATATATATATATATATATATATATATATATATATATTAGTGATGTAGCGGATGTCATTTTTTTCACATCCGCGGATGCGGATGCGGACGAGGATGTTTGATTTCAACATCCGCGGATGCGGATGTCTACATTTTCGTTATTTTTTACGATATATTCGAGATTTGTTGTGTTTAACGTATATAATAAGTTATTATATAGAGAGAGCTGTAGCTATAATGTAGTATAATTGATTAATTGTACAATAATTGCTGTACTTTTCTCTGAACATATAAAATAATATGAAGCATCTAACTAATATAGAAATCAATTAGTGAATTCGTCTGCAAATAAATTCGTTATATTTTGTTGAGTTTCAGCCACAATTAGAAACCATAATTGTGTTACCAGGATGCGGGACGTGAACCCAACTCAATGCACCCCACCGACCTCTTTCCCCAACCTCCACCCTTATAGAAAGAGATCTTTAATTAGCTTGATAACTATTTATATTAAGTTTAAAGTTTTATTAGGCATATTTATAAATGAGTAATTAAAATAAAGTAAACTAAGATGTTCATCGTTTAATGTTCAAACTTAATTATAGGAAGGTTATGCTTAAGGAACATTAATTTTTCTGCCTTTTCTGCTGCCAGTCTGTTTCTCTTTTCATCATATATTAATCCAGCACTGCTAAATAATCTCTCGCTTGGTACGTTTGTTCGAGGACAGGCTAAATGTTTCCTTGCAAGTTTACTCAAGTATGGATAGATATTCTGCGTATTTTTCCACCAAATAATAGGATTTCACATGCAGCCAGGCGTTTTTCTTGGTGATAGCTCTCGATCATTTTTACATCTTTTGACATCGCGTAGGTCTCGTCATTGCTGCTTGACTCAAGAAACTGAGAGACAGATTCTGTGATAGATTTGCTTGTTGAAGGTGTTGGTTCTGTCACTGAAACTTTTATTCTTTTGGTGGGTGGCGAAGCGACAGATTCAAGAGATTGAAACTCTTCAACTGCTTTGCCAAGTGATGATTTAACTCGTTCTAATGTACTAGGTGAAAATAACTTAGCTTTGTAACGTGGATCTAAGTAGGTTGCAAGAGAGTAACTTCATACAAGAACAGCCTCTCGTCTTGTCGCTTGCATCACTTTTGCGCACAATGAACTAGTTCTATTAATATAGTAGAATTTGATAATTTCCGCTTATTAATGACATTTTACCTCAACGGTCCACATCCGCACGACATCCGCAGTCCAAAGTGCGGATGCGGGTGCGAGAAAATGTGCGGATGTTTCGCGGATGCGGATGTGACCTACATCACTAATATATATATATATATATATATATATATATATATATACACACACACACATATATATATATATATATATATATACACACACACACATATATATATATATATATTAATACACACACACACATATATATATATATATATATATAAAAAGTGAACAATGAACAATTCCTACACCATCATTATATGGATTCATTGTCTTCATGCAGAACTTATGTTCGTATAGTTTTATGTTCGAATGTCCATTTTTACATAAGAAACCAAAATCGCCTGAGCGAGTTTTGGATAGAATTTCGATTTATACTTCTTTATTCATTACTGTATTTCCCTAATTCATCTTTTCTAATAATGACTTATACACTATGACGTCATAAAATAACTTTATTCTCTTTACGTTTCCCATACTTTGTACACTGAATCACGTTCTTAGTATTTGGACATCTTCCGTACTCAATGTATGGTAAATTCTTTAGTAATAAGGTTGTGGTGTTATGTAGTATAAACATTATTATTCAACCATATTCATCCATACGTCACGTTTTCCCCGTCATTAATTCCCCTTGATCATTATCCTATATAAATTTTATTAAAATATTCATTTTTTCTCGTTCGTTCGAAAACGCTCAAATACGTTCTCGTATTGCTTTTTTTATTATTTTTTTTCAAGTGCGTTCACCCCTCAAGATATTCAAAAATGCTGAGGTTAAGTGATCGAATTCCGCTGACTGGCAGATTCGAGCGCCTCAAAGATAAAATATCTCCGTTCGCTCTGATTTCAAATTCATAACATATTATAGCATATTATTTCGTAAATAAATTATCTCGTAAGTGCCATGTACGTTGTATTATATTTCTAAACATCTTAATTGTCTATTAATATGAAACACTGTAAAAACAAAACAAAGTTATAGTAACTGTTTAATTGTAATTAACTGTAATACTTTAATTTATAATGTAAGAATGTACTTTAATAGAACTGTAATGAACAATCATAAGCGAATGTGAAGTAATCCATAATTGTAATCGTAATTGTAATTGTAATGAACCAAAATTAATACGTACTCAGTCGTGTACTTAATTTGTACTTATGTGTACTATTACGAAATGATATCGCCTTCATAAATGTAGACTCGGCGAAAAATACAAATTAGTTTTATTTTTATTTTTTTATTATTTTTAGTTGAAAATTTTTCAAACCATCTGATCATGTGTTTAAAAGGGGGGAAACTTAACCTTCAATTGTCGTCCCCCAACATTTAAGTTTATATTATACATGTACTTGTAAAAATTACAGCACTTCTTCATTGCACTTCATTAGGACTCCCTTGTTAGCAGCCTTGCTGCGGGGAGGGGCCAGAGGCCCCTTGCCTTCTTAATATTTTTAGATTCCGGCCTGAGCCATGGTCGAAAGAGGTCGAACCTCTACCCCTGTAAATTCAGAGCAGTACCTGTACATTTTGAGAAGTAAACTACAAAAAGAGAGTTTTTTTTATCTTTTCCTTCGAGCCTTGTTCTAGAATTAGAAAGTTATAGAAGAAATATCCGTTGCTTGCCTCCTAACTAGAACCCCCGTCGATCCGAACCGACTCAGGGCCATAGACGGAGGGGTTAACAACTGGCGACCCTGCATCAGGATAAAAATCAAGAACGCCCCGTCGACGTCGAAGCACCCCATAGGGACATAGAAGAAGAGGATCTTAACAGATTTTAAGATTATTTTTAGAAGAGGATTTTAAGAAGAGGCCACTCTTTGGCCAAGATAGAAATTACCTTGCATCAGGATAAAACCATTTGACCGGCGTGTCACGACTTCTAGTTCGTAACATCCACCCTTGAACCGGTGTGTCACGACTCCAAGTTCTCCACGCCTAGTTTTCATCCAAGAAGTAGCCAGGAAGACGTCTTCAGGACACGTCTCTGAGGATTTCGCCCGTGGAAAATTTTAAGTACAGAGTTTGTTTGTTTTTAAGAAATTTATAAACACTTGAAAAGTCAGTATTATTAACAGTTAATAATGAGTATCAAACCAGAATTTAACACAAAACACAGTGAACATTGCAGACACCAGTGATACATTTGTTTTTATTGAAACAGTAATTTCAAAGAGAGTTAATTTCAAAGAGAGTTAATTTGTTATTTTCACTGTTATATTCAGTATAGAATAATTTTATTTTATGTATCAAACATAATAGTATCGTACCTTCGTGTACATTAGAGTGAAATGTTGTTTACATTTTATATTTTTGTTTGCAAATTTTTTTCAAATTATTGAATTGACTTGCAAATTAAGAGAGAGTTTATAGAGTTACTTGAAGCAGTTTCAAGTTCCGTTTTCAGTTAATCTTCACTTGACAAGCGTTCAAGTTAGACAGTTTAAGTTATAGAGATACTTGATTGCATTTCAAGTAAGTCGGTTGCACCAAGAGGGTCAACCAAAACAGAGGTTAATCGTCTCCACTTGAATAGAGATCAAGTGCAGTCATTTTCCATTTTCAGTTAATTTCAAATCAGTTTTCAGTTTCGGTTGGTTGCATCCAAGAGGGACAACCAAACCCCAGAGATTTATAAAGATACTCGAAGTAGTTTCGAGTCAGTTTTAGTTGCAAATCAGTTTTCAGTTTCAGAAGGTTGCATCCAAGAGGGACAACCGCCCCAGAGATTTCAGTTTTATTTGAAGTCAGAGAGTTTTGTTTGAAGTCAGAGAGTTTTGTTTGAAGTCAGAGAGTTTTGTTTGAAGTCAGAGAGTTTTGTTTGAAGTCAGAGAGTTTTGTTTGAAGTCAGAGAGTTTTGTTTGAAGTCAGAGAGTTTTGTTTGAAGTCAGAGAGTTTTGTTTGAAGTCAGAGAGTTTTGTTTGAAGTCAGAGAGTTTTGTTTGAAGTCAGAGAGTTTTGTTTGAAGTCAGAGAGTTTTGTTTTAAGTCAGAGAGTTTTGTTTTAAGTCAGAGAGTTTTGTTTTAAGTCAGAGAGTTTTGTTTTAAGTCAGAGAGTTTTGTTTTAAGTCAGAGAGTTTTGTTTTAAGTCAGAGAGTTTTGTTTTAAGTCAGAGAGTTTTGTTTTAAGTCAGAGAGTTTTGTTTTAAGTCAGAGTTTTGTTTTAAGTCAGAGAGTTTTGTTTTAAGTCAGAGAGTTTTGTTTTAAGTCAGAGAGTTTTGTTTTAAGTCAGAGAGTTTTGTTTTAAGTCAGAGAGTTTTGTTTTAAGTCAGTCTCTGTTAGTTTCAAATACCCATTCATTTCAATGCAGTCAATTGAATTCAACTTTTTCTTTGTAAGTTAAGAGAATTTAATTTAAGAAAAATGTAATTTAAGAATTTAATTCAACCTTTTTTTTGTGTTGTAAAAGAGAATTAAATTCAACCTGAATTGACCGGGTTGCGGCTTTGGTTTAACCTTTTCTTTGTTTGTAAGACGGAAATTCACCGATTTGTCTTTCCCTTTTCATGCATTGTTACGTATATAAATATATAGTTATGTAATTCATTATTTGTAACCAAAATAGTTTTTACAATTGTTTGTAACGATTTTGGTAATTATTGTAATGTATATGAGGAACATGCCGTCCCTCCGTTTGTTGAACTCTTTTAATTTTTTGTTCTAAGTAGTGTGACAAACAATCTTTTTAAAAAAAAAAAAAGAGCAAAGTGCTCACGAAAGATGTAATTGTCAATTTCAGACTTATACCCCCCGCTTAGTCACTCAATTCCCCCGAATGTCGTACTACAAACTTTGTCTTTTAAGTTTATTTTATTTTCATACCCCCAACCCCAGTTGAACCCAGTGACAACCGGAGAAATGGTTCAACCATGGTTAATTCCTCTTTAGTACTATGGAACATAACCTCCGTTTATGTTAAGTTGTGTTTTTTTTTATTTTTAAGAATATTATATGCTTAGTTTATTATAGTTTATCATTGATTTCTATTTTCAAACTTTACATTTTTTTTAATTCGATTAATACTGAGTAATTGTCGTAGTCGAATTTAATTCCATCTTCAAAATTCAATTTTAAAACCGTGAGATGTACTTTCATTAATTGTAAGTTCCTCTAAGTTCGTTTTTTTTAATTACCTTATAAGTGTAACTGATTATGTAAAATCGATAATCCTAATTGAATTTTATTACTTTTGACACATTCGAATTAATTTACGTTCCGTCCCTCCAGTCACTTTAAAACTCGTATGCAAACATTATCATCATAATACATAATAATTATTGCTTACTTTATATAAATTCTCGCTCATGCATTTATACAGTTAATTTAACAATCCTCTCAGCTAATCTGTCTCGAAATTATAAAATACACACTTTGTACCCAATAAACATAAACACATTTGACCACAGGTCTATACATCATCCACTACGTAATTCGATTTGTACCTACAACAGTCAATAAAAATGCATGTATGCGCACTACATATATATATATACAAACCTTATGCTAAAATCATTGGATGTCACAATAAACTATTTCATAGCGTGTAAGTGCTAACTATGCTATTTATATAGTCCTACGCATTTTTGCTTACTATATATAAATTTTTGCTCATGCATTTATTCAGTTACTTGAACAATCCTATCAGCTAATCTGTCCCTCGAAATTGTAAAATACACACTAGACCACAGGTCTATACATCATCCATTACGTAATTCTATTTTTACCTATACTAGTCAATAAAAATTAGTTTATAGATTGTACGATTTACGTTTTTCCCTTTTATCTACTCTACTCATTATGTATGTAATTCAGCCCACAGAAAAAATAAAATTTGGTAAAATTTTTTAACCATATCATTGTTTCTCTAACTTAAATGTTTCTCTAAATTAACGTATTAATCCTTTATTCTGTTTGTATAAAAGTAGTTTTAATCTTTGAATTTTTATATTTTATAATAGCCCTCTAAGAGAGTGTCATGTTAAAAATTTGATTACTCTGCATTGTACTCAACTACCCGAACTCGTTCTGTATAAAATTTGTATTGTAAAGAATGTCGTCATCTAACTTGAATTACTTACGATGTTATTTTCTCAATTGTATTATATTGTATTATATTATTGTATTAATACCATTTAGGGGGGGAAATACTGTAAAAAGTGAACAATGAACAATTCTTACACCATCATTATATGGATTCATTGTCTTCATGCAGTACTTATGTTCGTATAGTTTTTATGTTCGAATGTCCATTTTTACATAAGAAACCAAAATCGCCTGAGCGAGTTTTGGATAGAATTTCGATTTATACTTCTTTATTCATTACTGTATTTCCCTAATTCATCTTTTCTAATAATGACTTATACACTATGACGTCATAAAATAACTTTGTTCTCTTTACGTTTCCCATACTTTGTACACTGAATCACGTTCTTAGTATTTGGACATCTTCCGTATTCAATGTATGGTAAATTCTTTAGTAATAAGGTTGTGGTGTTATGTAGTATAAACATTATTATTCAACCATATTCATCCATACGTCACGTTTTCCCCGTCATTAATTCCCCTTGATCATTATCCTATATAAATTTTATTAAAATATTCATTTTTTCTCGTTCGTTCGAAAACGCTCAAATACGTTCTCGTATTGCTTTTTTTATTATTTTTTTCAAGTGCGTTCACCCCTCAAGATATTAAAAAATGCTGAGGTTAAGTGATCGAATTCCGCTGACTGGCAGATTCGAGCGCCTCAAAGATAAAATATCTCCGTTCGCTCTGATTTCAAATTCATAACATGTTATAGCATATTATTTCGTAAATAAATTATCTCGTAAGTGCCATGTACGTTGTATTATATTTCTAAACATCTTAATTGTCTATTAATATGAAACACTGTAAAAACAAAACAAAGTTATAGTAACTGTTTAATTGTAATTAACTGTAATACTTTAATTTATAATGTAAGAATGTACTTTAATAGAACTGTAATGAACAATCATAAGCGAATGTGAAGTAATCCATAATTGTAATCGTAATGAACCAAAATTAATACGTACTCAGTCGTGTACTTAATTTGTACTTATGTGTACTATTACGAAATGATATCGCCTTCATAAATGTAGACTCGGCGAAAAATACAAATTAGTTTTATTTTTATTTTTTTATTATTTTTAGTTGAAAATTTTTCAAACCATCTCATCATGTGTTTAAAAGGGGGGAAACTTAACCTTCAATTGTCGTCCCCCAACATTTAAGTTTATATTATACATGTACTTGTAAAAATTACAGCACTTCTTCATTGCAATTCTTCATCATAGCACTTCATTAGGACTCCCTTGTTAGCAGCCTTGCTGCGGGGAGGGGGCAGAGGCCCCTTGCCTTCTTAATATTTTTAGATTCCGGCCTGAGCCATGGTCGAAAGAGGTCGAACCTCTACCCCTGTAAATTCAGAGCAGTACCTGTACATTTTGAGAAGTAAACTACAAAAAGAGTGTTTTTTTTATCTTTTCCTTCGAGCCTTGTTCTAGAATTAGAGTTATAGAAGAAAAGTATATAGAAGAAATATCCGTTGCTTGCCTCCTAACTAGAACCCCCGTCGATCCGAACCGACTCAGGGCCATAGACGGAGGGGTTAACACATATATATTATATATATATATATATATATATATATATATATATATATATATATATATATACACACACATATATATATATACACACACATTTAACTGCAATGACCACGCTGTGAAGGGAAATTTGCCGCTTACGCGTTCACAATGGCTAATAATAATGAACAATTAGTTTGCAGGTGGTGCTCAAGCATGGAAGTCCTGAGGAACGAATTAGACCGTGAGAGGGAGGCCAGGGTGAGGCTTCAAGAAAGCGTGATGCTTCTGACGGCAAAATTGGATTCCCTTGAGACTCCAGTTACGACCCCTCATGCCTCAGTTTCTACTAATAAATAAATAGTATTAATAGCCCTCTCTCTTCCCCTAGTTCCCAACCCTTCGTTCGAGTGCGAAATGGAGCCCCATTGCGAAAAGCAAAGACTTGTCTACCAGTAATAACAAGCAATAAGTTTTCTGTTTTAGGTTTCGAAGATGCTGATGAACCGGAAATACGACTCGTTTGCGATTCCATTGTTCGAGGGCAGCTCGAGGAATTCTGTGGGAGAAATCCTCGTCGTAGGCGCCGTTACTGCTACCCTGGTGCAAGGGTGGAGGATATAACTAATAGTGTTGACCATTTTACAGACGGTACCGCCGAGAACACAACGTATGTTATTCATGTCGGTACTAATAACGTTTTAAATTCTAGATCGGAAGAACTGCTGGCTAGGTACAGGGACTTAATAGAGCGACTAAAGGAGAAAACTAATAAGAGTCTTAACAGGTATACTTCCTCGAATTATCCAACGTAACGATTTCTACAGCAAGGCGACCTATATTAACAATAACCTAAAGTCTCTTTGCCAACAGGAAGGAGTGCATTATGCGAATTTTTGGAACAGTTTCTACGGCAGGAGAGACTTGTTCCTCGAAGATCGACTTCATCTTAATGACGTAGGAGCTGCGCGTTTAGGAAGACTATTTCATAATACTGTCTCTTCTTTTCAGGCTGCCGTAACTCGAACGTTCCCAGCGTAAATTCTACAAGTTTCCCCCGCGCTCGCGAAGGTGTCGTAATTGCAAGCAATTTGAAGGTTCTATCCTTAAATGCTCGTAGCCTACGAAATAAAATAAACGAATTTTTTTCCTTAATTGCTTGTAAAGACTATGATTTAATTGCGATAAATGAATCGTGGCTTAGCACTGAAACACGTGACTTTGTAGGGAAATATCAAATTAAAGGTTATAGACTTTTTGTTAAAAACAGAATAGGTAGGCGAGGAGGCGGTGTTATGTTGTATATCAAAGATAATATTGCGAACGTTATAGAAGTAAAGCATTCAATTCCAGAACCGATAGATTCGACTATAGCAGAACTTAAATTGAACGATTTCAAACTTCTTGTTGCGGTTATATATATGCCCCCAAATCAAACAGCTGATACGGACGAAGCGTCATATCGTGAACTAAAGAGAATAATCGGTAGTGAGCAGGCTTTAGTTATGGGTGACTTTAATTGCGCCAACGTGAATTACGATACAATGCAGGGAGACGCGGAAGGTAATCGTTTAGTTAATTTTCTCGAGGATAGCTTTCTTATTCAAAAGGTTGGGGAACCTACGAGGTTGGAAAAGTATTTTAGATTTAGTAATAACTACGGATGATAGGCTAATTACTGATCTTCAAGTAATAGACCGTTGAGCAATAGCGATCACAATATGGTAGAGTTTGTCCTCTCAGTAAGTCACTCGAAACCAACTAACTCGACTAAAATTCCTAACTTCCAGCACGCAGACTTTAGTAAATTTCGAAATAAATTTTCACACGTCAATTGCGAAAACGTAATGGGGAACTCCAACGCAAAACTAATGTGGGAATCGTTCGTAACGGTATTTAGGACTATAAATGAGGAATGTGTACCGTACAAAATTAAGCGTGCGAAAGTAAACAACAAGCCCTTGTGATTTACTTCTAGTGTACGAGACATTATAAAGAGTAGAGATAGGGCTTACAGGCAACATAAGTGCGATAAAGACAATTTGTTGTTACGAAACAACTACATATCTCTGAGGCGTGAAGCGAAGTGTAATAAAAAAGTCCAAGCGCGAATTTGAAATCTCCATAGCTCGTGACGGTAAAGAAAACCCCAAACGATTCTTTCAATACGTCAATAATAGAAATCCAGTAAAAAGTGTCTTAGGTCCATTGAAAAATGTAAATGGAGATCTAGTCTCTGAAAACAAGGAAATGGCTACCTTGCTAAACGAATTTTTTACGTCAGTTTTTAATATAGAAGATGTAACGAATATCCCTACGGTCATAGACATAATACCTTTTGATAATGGTAATATTTTGGATAATATTGTCGTTAGTGAGGGGGAAGTAATGCGCTATATTGATAAAATGAAAACGCGTAAATCACCGGGTCCGGATTCCATATATCCCATACAACTAAAAGAATTAAAAGATAGCATTGTTGTGCCGCTAACAAAGATTTTTAATGCGTCTATTTCTGAGGGGTGCGTACCAGATAATTTCAAGTTAGCAAACGTAACACCTATCTTTAAGAAAGGCGATAAAGGTGCGGCGGGAAATTATAGGCCAATCAGTTTAACGTCTGTTGTAGGTAAGCTACTGGAATCAATAATTAGGGATCGTATAGTCGAACACTTAGAAGTAAATAAGCTAGTTAGAAATACGCAGCACGGTTTTAGGCGAAACAAATCTTGCTTAACTAATCTTTTAGAATTTTTCCAAAGCGTGGTTAGTGATGTAAAAAAACCGTTTTTTTTGTTGTTGTTTTTGTCGTTTTTTTTTTGTTTTTTTTGTTTTTTTTAATAATTAATATAGATATTGCCAATTTAATTATAAGGTATACTTTTGCAATGATATATATTATAAAAATAAATAAATAAATAATAAAATAGGCCATATGGTACCAGTATAGAATGTCCTTTTCAGCCTATTTACAGAAAAAACTGGCCTCTTTCTTGCACTGAAAGTCTTGTATCTTGAGATCCATTAAACTTGCGAGAACACTGGCTGGGAGCTGACTGCCCATTGTCCAACCTTCCCAGGACTCTCCCATCCATGCCTCGGATTTTGAATCTCCCACTTAACTATCCTTTAGACCCGCGATGACATATTCCCCCCCCCCCCACGAGACCATCCATATATATATATATACATACACATACACCCATATACATATATACCAATATATACATAAATACTTATATACACATTTATATCTATTGTATACCCCATACACATGCATACATCCAGAATTCCAGATACATACGCATGCATACTCACATATATACCTACACAAACTCATACACCTCTATTTCGCCCTTTCATTACCTCCGAGATCATTTAGCACATACAGTAATATCCATACAGCCAAAAGAAACCAATTAAGCACAGACAGAGCAGCAAAGCTAGTATTTATATCCAAAAATGCAAAATTCCAAGAAAGTGAAGTAAAACATGGTGCTACATTGGCTTCGTCAACATCCAAATCTGCAATAAATACCAGTACCTGTGATATTGAAACTATTTGCTTTAATCAATCTAGTGATAATGATTCTTCAATGGAAATAGAATCAGATAATGAAAGTTAAACAGCATTAGGTTAACACAAAGGTTAAAGAAAGAGATGAATATTTATATTTTTTTTATTTTTCTATTTGGAATATATATATATATTATATATATATATATATATATATATATATATATATATATATACACTGGTATTCTTGCCAATCACAATTATATCTATTGTTTTATACCAGTATTATGGATATTATACCAGTACCTGTGATATTGAAACTAGCATATATGCTCTACCCAATCTAGTGATGATTCTTCCATGGAAATGTAGGTTAACAAAAAAGTTCAAAAAAAGGTGAATATTTTCCTTTTCTATCTGGAATATATATACTGGTACTCTTGCCAATCACAATTATGTATATTGTTTGAAACGAGGAAGAATGTTTTATGTTCTAGTTAAAAAATATATATACATATAAAAATAGGGTTTGTTTTTCCTTTCTATTATATACTTTTTGCGTGATTCAATTTTTCTAAAAGATGACTATATAGTATATATACTAGGTATAACCGTATAAGCATGGTAGTATAGTAAATTATAGGTAATACTAATATACTTATTAGATTAAAGGAAAAAAAATATGGAATAATTTTAAAACAATAAAAAACAAAAAAAAACAAAAAAAACAGACTACCTTCGTTTTAAACAAAAAAAAACGACAAAAAAAACAAAAAAAACGACAAAAAAAACAAAAAAAGACACAATAAAAACGACTCACATCACTAAGCGTGGTTGACGTTTACGATAGACATCGGGCGGTTGATGTAGTGTATTTAGATTTTCAAAAAGCGTTTGACACCGTGCCGCACAAAAGACTCATTGAAAAAACTATGGCTCATGGAATCAGGGGTGTAGTAATAAATTGGCTAGAAGAGTGGTTGCGAGGCAGGAAACAGAGGGTGGTCGTTGATGGAGCGGAGTCGTGTTGGGCTAATGTAGCGAGTGGCGTTCCTCAGGGTTCTGTATTGGGCCCCTTGCTTTTTCTTATATATATTAACGATTTAGATGTCGGCCTAGTCAGTACAGTTTCAAAGTTTGCGGATGACACGAAGCTGGGTGGTAGGGCGATTAATGACGAAGATAGAGGTAAAATTCAGGAAGATCTGAATAAAATCGTTGATTGGTCAGTCACATGGCAAATGAGATTTAACGTGGGTAAGTGCAAAATTTTGCATATAGGTTCGCGTAACGGTAATTTTGCGTATAGTATGTCAGGGAAAGATTTAACAAGCGTAGAGCAGGAAAAAGATTTAGGAGTTATAGTCACTGGTGATTTAAAAGTAGCGAAACAAAGTACAGCAGCGGTCAATAAGGCGAACAAAGTGTTAGGGTTTATAGCTCGAAATTTTGAGTACAAATCGCGCGATATTATAGTTCCTCTTTATAAATCATTAGTTAGACCCCATTTGGAGTACGCGGTCCAATTTTGGAATCCGCATATGCGCAAAGATATAGACAAAATCGAAAGAGTTCAAAGACGAGCAACTAAGATGATTCCGTCTCTTAGGTCAAAGTCGTACGAGGATAGGCGTAAGGAGTTAAAATTGACTACTCTCGAGACTAGGAGGTTAAGGGGTGATCTAATCCAGGTTTTCAAAATTATGAATGGGTTCGATAACGTAGATAGAGATAGCTTTTTCGAAATATCTCAATATAATAGGACTAGAAATAACGGGTGTAAGTTGACAAGTAGAAGGTTCGAGACAGCAGTTGCGAAAAACTTTTTTACGCATAGAATAGTAAATAGCTGGAATAGTTTGCCGGTAGAAGTAATTAGTAGTACGTCTATAAACATGTTTAAAAATCGATTAGACGCGCATGTTGATAGAAAGGGTATAGTTTAAGGTAGTAAAATTAAGGCTTTGTGGGGATAGATCCCACAGCTCAACACAAGTGTTGTGGGATATAGGGAGGCAGCGTCTTGGGTTAGGGGATACTCTGTCCTTACACACCCCATTTAAAGAGATTCCTCTGCCGAGCGGTGCCCCCCATAGTACTGTGAGGTATTGAAAAACTCATGCTCTTCACTTGCCCCACAAACACCTTTAAATGGGAGACCCATAATGGGTGCACACATTTCTACATTACTGTACAGTCTTTACAGCCACACCTACACTTTTCCTCGTAAGTCTATATATTGTAATGTACATGGTTGTAAATTTTGACTTGGTCCGCAATCGATATGGACCGTGACTTGATGGATACCGTAATGAAATTGACTGTATTCTTTGGATCTGATATATTTGCATGTCCGTTATAAATAGATATAGAGTGTAATATCTGTGGATAGTAGTCTATTATGACTTGATCCTCTGGATCCAGAGATTCTATCTTTAGTTTTAAATCGATAATTAATTAGTTTTAAATTGATAATTATTTAGTTTCGTAAAAATTGGTCGTTGCCAAATTACCGGCAGTTTTTACATAAATTTCTTATGTTCTTGTGGTTCGGAACCCACGTAAAATTGTAGGTCCCCTCCGCCACCACGGAGGACATACACAATACACGATTACGAACACAGTTAGGTAGACCAGCCATGAGTGGATCCTAGGGTCTTTGTTGGTCTGAAACATTATAATATTATATATTAATGTATAGAAACGACGTAAGTATCGAGGAGTGTTCTGCACACGAGGAAGAGAAATAACGAACACACATATATATATATGCACACACACACACACACACACACATATATATATATACAATATATATATACACACACATATATATATATATACGTATACATATATACACACGCACACATATATATATACATACACACATATATACACACACATACAGCACACACACACACACACACACATATACAGTATATATACATATACACACACACACACACACATATATACATAGTTTTTTTTTTTTTTTGTATTGGGGCGTTTACCGCCACTTCCCGCTATATGGTAGCGGATATCATGGCGAGGCGGAATACGAGAGAGAGAAACGGAGACGGAGAAAAGGCACTAGAAAAGGGGGGAAAAGGGGGGAACAGCGGACTACAGGTGAGAAGTCACCTAAAGCTCAGATAGGATGCGAGATTGGGAGAGGAAGAGGAAAAGACGGTCAAGCGAGAAGAGAGGGCTCTCAGCGAGCATAAGGCGTAAACGTTCGGGGAGGGGGAAATCAGAAAGGAACGGGAAGGCGCGACGACGTACTGACGACAGGGTGGGGCATTCCACAAGGATGTGAGAGACGGTGAGGGGCGACTGGCAGGAGGCGCAACGAGGAGCCTCCTGCCGGAACATAAGATAGCCGTGCGTGAGGCGCGTATGGCCGATGCGAAGCCGCGCAAGGACGACCTCTTTGTGTCTGGAGCGGTGGAAAGAGGACACCCAATATGACAGACGGGGGCGGATGGACCAGAGTTTATTTCCGGTGGCATCGTCCCAGGACTGTTGCCACATGCGGTCGTAAAAGGAACGAAAGACCTGCACATAGTCTGAGAAGGGGAGCGGGGGGGGAGGGGAGGCAGCGAGGCGGCGGACCGGGCTATGCGGTCCGCCGCCTCATTACCGGAAACACCAACATGGGCAGGAACCCAGCAGAAGGTGACCCGGATCCGGTGAACGGTGTGCAGGACATGGTACTCCTGTTGAATAAGGCGTACGAGGGGGTCCGGGGAATCATAGCGCTCGAGCGCCTGAAGGGAGCTCAGCGAGTCCGAAAAAATGGTACAGGAGGACCGCGAACAACCCGATACCAGACGGAGGGCTTCCAGAAGGGCAAAGAGCTCCGCGGAAAAGATGGAGGCCTGAACCGGCAGGGGGATACCCCGGGAGGTAGGTGACAATGACGGAGAGAAGACGGCGGCCGCGACACCTGCAGGGGAGCGCGAGCCGTCGGTGTAGACGGGAACGTCGTCCGAATGGACGGGAAGATGGGCCAGAAAAGAAGACCGGAGGACGGCAGGAGGAGACTCCTTACGCAGGCCACGGAGCGCCTGGCAAGGGCAGATAGGGGTGGTCCGCCAGGGGGGCGACAGATCGAAGGAGAACGGCAGAATAGAGGGTGGGGGGATCCACAGGGACGAGAAAATCTCGGCCAGAGAGGCAGCGAAATGCCACGTGTCAGGCCGGGGTAGCGCCTCGGAGATCGCGGAGAAGAGTAGGGACATCGGAAGGCGGCAGATGCGAAGGTAACACTTCGCCATGAGAAGGCCCCGGCGAAGGGGCAGGGGGGTAGGGTGCCACTTATTTGGGGTGTTTTTCATTTTTTGGGAATTTCTATCAGGACGGGCGCATTTCTGGTGTCATTCCGTCGAAAAACATTGTGTGTAAAATATTTTTGAAATAAAATAATAATTAGAACTGCCTCAACGAGGTCAAAGTTTATACTTTTTGTCGAAAAGTACTCATGGCGTTCTGTTATCATGTCAGTTTTCGTTTCGATAGCTGCTGTAGTTTCTGAGTTGAAAAATGATAACAGACAGACAGACGGACGGACGGTCAGAGTCGTTGGTTTAGTCTTCCGCACTGGTGTACAGAAGACTAAAATGAGGTATTATACAGGGTGTAACACGAGTTTATCCAAATATTGATACAGGCGAAAGAACATGTTATTCTAAGTAGAAAATGGGTTGGGACGAGTTTTGCCAACACTAACAGTGTTTCATTCTCTTTTTCAGTGAGTTCTGAAACGACGTGATGGCTTCGGCAACAAGATCTAAAAACAGCAGTCTATCTCCTGGGGACCGTGGACCACAGCATCACAGGAAGCATGCTGCCTACGGGAAAGCAGGCGCTTCAGTACTTTTTCCACCTTCACCTTGACGTCAAGAAGCCGATCAAGGAAGCAGACGCTGAGACAGTGACCGCAGTCAAGGAATTCTGGGAGCGGTCCCGTATTCCTACGCAGAAAGACCAACGCGCAAGGGACAAGGTTCTCCGAATGTACGAGAAGTGGCGGGCTCTGAACAAGAACTCGAAACGGCGCACTGTGACCCAAATCAGGAACGAGGCCGAGTTCCTCTCATCCCTTGACCGCCTCTTCGACATCGCACACGAACAGGCGATGTCGATGATCACAATCGAAGAGGACAGGGAGTTCCTGACGGGACAAAGGGCCGAGGTGCGGCGCGGGCCGATCTCCTCCACACGTGACATGACGCTGCACACTGAGGAGGAGCGTGCGAGGAGACAGGAAGCGGAAAGGAGCCGCCGGCAAGATGATGAAAGGGCGAACAGAGAGAGCCGAGAATAAACTCGTCGAACTGGCATCGAGCTCCAGCTCAGGTGCAAGCAGCCCGACTCGGTCACCGACACGGCGTCGTCGCCGAGAAGAAGAGGAAGAGCTCTCTCTCCCGGGCCCGTCCACGTCGAATGCAGAAGCATCTACGACCCCTTTACCCCCAAGCGATTCCGCGCGTCGAAAAAGATGATCACCCCTGATCTCTCCGCAGCGAGGGATCGGACGAAACTTACCGACCGAGAAGGTGTTTTTTTGCTGTCGGCGGCTGCGAGGAGCTTGGGCCACGACCCTGAGGAGCTGGTCTTGAACCGCGAATCCTCCCGCCGCACCGAGCAAAGTTCCGTGCTATGGCAAGCAGCGGAAATGAAGGCAGCCTTCCATCCTACTGTGCGCTGACCGTTCACTGGGACGGGGAAAATCGTACCAGCGGCTGACGGAGGCCCTGCTGAAGATCGCCTTTACAGTTCTGGTGTCTGGGGAGAACGTCGACAAGCTTCTGGCTGTGCCCAGCTCCCCGACGGCACCGGCCGCGCCATGGCGGAAGCCGTCCTCTCTGCCCTCGAGGATTGGGACATCAAGGGACGGATCTGTGCCCTCTTCTTTTGGACACCACCGCCTCAAACACAGGACTCTCAGGAGGAGCTTGCTATATCATTGAGGCAGAAACTCGAGAAGAAGACAGTGCTTCATTTGGCTGCCGCCACCACATCCACGAACTGGTGTCGAGAAGGCATTCACGGCGTGCCTCGTCCTCTACTGGTCCTGACATCCTTCTGTTCAAACGATTCGCCGCCCAGTGGGACTTCATCGATCAAACCAAAAGCGAAGCCCTTCGAGGATGGAACCATGCCGCAGCACCTGAAGGACGCCCGCGACGACCTGCTGATCGAATTCAGCCGCCTCCTCGACGGTCCAACATCCCGTGATGACTACAGGGAACTTCTGGAGCTCTCTGTAATTGTGCTGGGCGGTCCGAACAAGCGGGGGTGCCCGGTTCGCTCGTCCCGGCGCCTTCCATCGCGCGCGCTGGATGGCAAAAATAGTCATCATGCCATCAAACTGTTCCTGTTCCGGGAACAGTTTCAGATGTCGTCAGGCGAAGCGGCTGGAATCCGGCGATTCACCATCTTCGCCGTGTCCATCTACGTGACGGCCTGGTACCAAAGCGCCGCTCCCGGCAACGGCCCCAGCCGCGGACCTCGCGCTGCTCAAGGCCCTCGTCTATTATCCGGACTCAGCGGTGGCCAAGGCGACGGCGACAGTCTTCGCCAGGCACCTATGGTACTTGAGCGAGCGCCTCGTCACCCTGGCCATCTTCGACGAGGGTATCGACTTGGCGACAAAGCGGGAGATGATTAAAGCGATGGAAGAAGAGGAAGGATCGGAGGATCCCCCGCGGCGTATCAATGTGGACCTGTCCACCGCCTCAATCGCCAACAATACATTGGCCAAGTTCACAACGACTACATCAAAGGAGTTCTTCAAGGTTCTGGACATCAGCACCGCCTTCCTGCTCAAGGATCCGGAGGAGTGGCGGACGGACCCAGCCTTCATCGCCGCATCCCGCCGAGTCCAGGCCCTTCAAGTTGTCAATGACTTCGCGGAGCGCGGGGTGGCGTTGATGCAGTCTTTCAACCTGGCCCTTACCAAGAGTGAAGACCAAAGGCAGTTCCTCTTACAAGTGGTCGAGAAGCACCGCTGTGACTTCCCAACCGCCCGCAAGTCCACCGTGACCTCTGCAAAGTAGGCAACAATGAGAGGGAGATGGGCGCCCATGATACCCCCCCCCCCTTGAGGGGCTAATACTCGAGTTGAGGGGGACCTAGAGTTGAAAGTATGAAGTCCAGTTATATGTTTTAGGTCAAGATTAGTAGCTTGAACAAACTAGAAGTGATATTTTATTTGCTAGAGGCATAGAACATCATGATCTAAAATTTCTACTTTTCGAGAAAATATACAAACTTTGACCGTATTGAGGCAGTTCTAAATATTGTTTTATTTCAAAAATATTTTACACACGATATTTTTTGACAAAATGGAACCAGAAACGCGCCCGTCCCGATAAAAATTCAAACTTTCGAAAATAAGTGTCACCCTACAGGGGGGGGGTGTCCACAGTCCACCTGAAGACTAGCGACAGGGGACGAGCGGAAGGCACCCGACGCCAGGCGAACGCCACGGTGGAGAAGAGGATCCAGCATACGGAGTGCCGGAGAGGAGGCGGAGCTGTAGACCACACAGCCGTAGTCGACACGGGATTGCACCAGGGAGGTGTACAGGCGCAGCAGAGTACGCCTGTCCGCCCCCCAGGTCGTGTGGGACAGATGACCCAAAAGGGAGAGGGTGCGGCGAGATGTTTGCCGCAACCGCCTAAGGTGTGGAACCCAACCGAAAAATCCGTCGAGGGTCATACCCAGGAATCTAACGGATGGGACGAGGGGAAGAGGAGTGCCGGCAAGGGTAAGGGCGAAGGTATGCGACAGACGGAGGCGCCGAGGACGGAAAAGCATACTGGAAGACTTAGAGGGTGAGAAAGCATAGCCAACCGAGGACGCCCAGCGAACCACCGCGTTGATGGCTAGCTGGAGCCGACGTTCAGCCAAAGACGGGAGGCGGCCAGAGCAATAGATAGCCAGGTCATCGGCATAGAGGGAGCTACGAACGGATGTAGGCAGGACCGTAGCGACTGTGTTCATCACGAGTGAGAAACACAAGACGCTAAGGACACTACCCTGAGGGACACCCTCCTCCAACGGAAAGCGGTCAGAGAGGGTAGAACCGATGCGGACGCGGAAAGAACGGCGGACAAGAAGTTATAAATAAAGGAAGGGAGAAAGCCTACGAAACCCAGGGAGCGTAAGCAGTCGAAGACCGCGCTCCGCCGGGTAGTATCGTAGGCCTTCTGGAGGTCGAAAAAGACGGCGAGTACAAATTGACGCCGGGAGAAATCCTCCTGCACGTCATGGCTAAGGAGAAGGAGGGGGTCGGTGGTAGACCGGAAGCGCCGGAAACCAGCCTGGGTAGCAGGGTACTGGTCACTCGCCTCCAAGGTAAAGGACAGCCGCGAGGCGACCATCGCCTCCATCACCTTGCAGGCACAGCATGTTAGGGAAATGGGGCGATAGTTCGACGGGAGTGAGGGGTCTTTATCGGGCTTCGGGATGGGGACGACGATGGACTCACGCCACCGGTCCGGAAATGAACCCTCCAACCAAATCCGGTTATAGAGGTCCAGTAGAAAGCTGAGAGCAGAGGGGTGGAGGTGCCGTAACAAGTCATAGGGAATATTATCGGGGCCGGGGGCGGAGGAGCGTCGGGGGCGGAGGGCCTCCCGAAGCTCTGTCATGTGGAAGAGGTGATTATAGGGGTCATCCCTATGAGGTGGAAATTCCGGTGGGTCGCGGCGGGAGTGGGGGAATCGGAACCGGAGATGGCTGCGAAGTGCGCCGCGAGTGCGTTCGCGACGGCCTCCGGATCGGACACGAACTCGTCGTCCCCGACCCGAAGCACCGGGGGTCGAGGGGGGACACGGGTCCCCTCAAAGCTACGCACCTTGCGCCAAACAGTCGAGGGGGCGGTCGAAGAGATGATCCCGGACACGTAACTCCGCCAGGAGGTACGCCGGGCTAGTTTCAAGACCCGACGGGCCACTGCCTTCAGGCGCTGAAACGCCATCTTATGCTCCGGCTGGCGGGTCCGGTAGAAGCGACGGCCAGCACGGCGCCGCTCCTGAACGGCACGGGAGCACTCTGGGGTCCACCATGGGACGCATATATACATACACACACACATATATATATATACAGGGTGGGCGGAAAGTAGCTCCCTATTTTGGATTGGTAAAAAAATACGTATATTATCCATTTATTTCAGAAGAAATAATATGAAAAGGTAGGCATACATGGTAGGTTTTCTCTAAAATTCAATGTGGGCTCCAACTCTTTCCACCAGCTTCTGGAGCCGCCCAGGAATGGCGTCCACTGACTTTAGCAGGAACTCCGGCGGGATGGAGGACATGACTTCCCGAATTCGGTCCTCCAGTTCTTCCAATGTCCTCGGTTTGGTGCGGTAGACTTCTTCCTTTACCCACCCCCAAAGAAAGAAGTCGCATGGTTACCGCTGAAAAACGGCAGAATCGGTTCAGTGTAACGGTGTGGTGTGGTATGACCTCAGATCAGGTTGTGGGCCCGTTCCTTCTGCGCAACACCATGAATGCTGAGCGGTACCTTGCTATGTTGCGAAACGAGGTCTGGCCGGTTGTCAGCACATGGAAGAACATCGACGATCTGATATTTATGCAAGATGGCGCCCCTCCGCACTTCGCTCTTGTTGTCCGTGAGTGGCTGGATGCCCACTTCCCTGGGCGTTGGATGGGTCATCGTGGTCCACATCAATGGCCAGCCAGGAGCCCCGACTTGACACCGTGCGACTTCTTTCTTTGGGGGTGGGTAAAGGAAGAAGTCTACCGCACCAAACCGAGGACATTGGAAGAACTGGAGGACCGAATTCGGGAAGTCATGTCCTCCATCCCGCCGGAGTTCCTCCTAAAGTCAGTGGACGCCATTCCTGGGCGGCTCCAGAAGCTGGTGGAAAGAGTTGGAGCCCACATTGAATTTTAGAGAAAACCTACCATGTATGCCTACCTTTTCATATTATTTCTTCTGAAATAAATGGATAATATACGTATTTTTTTACCAATCCAAAATAGGGAGCTACTTTCCGCCCACCCTGTATATATATATATATTGCGTGTCAAGAAATTATGCAACAATATTTTTTTAAGATAACTTTCTAATGACTGATGCTATTGAATTGTAATTTTTACTTTACTCCATCTTCTACCTTGAAGGGCCCTATCAACGTACTTTGAAAAATGCCTGCTCAGAACATTACTACTACTCCTCTTTGCTGTCTTCCGAGTCTCGTTGGTCCACTTCTCTCTCGGAGAAACCATCCCCTTGACCACCCATCTGGCCCATCCAAAGTTGCACGATATTCATCTGTAAAGATAACATTAGAGAAATCTGTTTTTAGGTATGTTTTAGCCCAATCTAATTGTTTGATTTTCTGCTGGTTAGTAAGAGGAGGTCGGGATTTAGCTTTCGTGTTCTTTGCAACTTCCTTGAGAACGACAGCGTGTATTTCTTAAGTTTACAATTCCAGCTTTCTCAAAAATTGTTTTGCTGTCAAGCAAAGGGTTTTTACTGACCACCAGCTTATTTTTTCTCAAATCGCTTGATGTTACATTTCTAAAACCTTTGTTCTTAGATGGTTGTTGGAAACATTAAGAAATGTTAATGTTTCCAACAACTTTTTTTGACGGTTCTGTGGTCTCTACCAATCTGTTTTGAGAGCTCCAAAGTTGTCAGCCATTCACTCATTTTTTTCACAATGATCTTTTTCTCATTTTGTTAAATCCTTTTTCTTTTCCATGGTTTACAAGAACATCACTGAAAAAAACAAAAAAAAAACATGAATAGGCCAATGAACTTCTTCGTTATCATAAACATTCCCTGCATAATTGCTTGACACACCTGCATTATTAATTTCATCTCGTAATTCAACAACGGTTTGGTCAATTGAATTGAAAATATCACAGATTATGTAATATTACAGATTATGTAAAAATTACAATTCAGTAACATCATTCATTAGAAAGTTATCTTAAAAAACATTGTTGCATAATTTCTTGACACAGTATATATATATATCACATCAAACACAAACATCCATATACTTACGTTAGGTTAGGCCCCCCATTCCCCCTTGGAGGGTCTACTCCTGACTGCCATTCCTGCACAACCCCTCCCCCTTCCTGCAATGTTGCATGACACTGTTGCAAATATTAACCATGTTGCATTCAATTGATTTGCATTCGACATTTTTGCGGGTATACTACACTATGGCAAGTAGTATAAAATCGAAAGCCGCGTTTCCACAGTGCCTCTTTGCTTGCGGTATTGCATGCAATACTGCATGCCACTTGAGGCATCAGAGGCATACCCTAAAGACAAGACGAGTGCGCGTTTCAACAGTGAAGAGAAGGCATGCCTCATCGTGCCGCGAGTTCAGTCTGAAGATGACGGTGGATGTTGTATCGGCTGGTGCTGCCTATATGGTTATTAAACAAACTGAAAAGCGAAAAATGCGGAGGATATTCTGGAAAAGATTCTACGATACGTCTCATGGCAATAACCTGTTGCATGAAGTGAGGTTGGAGGGATCCCCATTTTTCCACAATTTTACCAGAATCTCCACTGCATTGTTCATATTGTTCTCAGGTTTGTTTTCTACAAACGCACTGTCCAATTTAAAGGTAAACAATTTGTCATGTACATAAAATAACACAATCACCAATCACATAGACCAAACGTTTCACACAGGAGCAGCACCGAAAGAAACTAACAAATGAGAATTGTCTGTGGGCGACAGGCAGTAGTCGGCCGCGAGAGGCGCCAGTTATAGTAAGTAAATAGAAAGAAGCACAGCTTGACGCAAGACCTTCCCACTTGCATCGGGAAGCTATGCGTCAGTTCCTGCCTCACAATTCTTTGGAAGGCAAGGTTTAGGGCATGCATCACACCGTGCGTCACGAGGAATGCGCTTGACGCACGAAAAAAGGCACCGTGGAAATGCGGCTCAAGTTTCAAACTTTTTGCTCGTTAACAATTAACTGCGGTTATCGCACGGTTTCAGACGCCCGACAGCGTGGTTTATGTTGCCAGTTTCCATGGCGATGTTAAACGAGCCCGTAAGGGCGTAACCAGTTCTGGTATGAAATGTACAGTCCCCTGCAACAGTTCCACTCCACCCTCTCCGAGATGTGAAAACAACGCAGTCCCTCTTAAACCCCAGTCCCCAACCCTCACTGCCTCCCTCTCTCAGGTGTTGTTATAGTAATACTTTTATTTTTTTGAAAACTAATGACTGAATAAATATATTGTTCGTTGCAGTTTTGGTGGTAATGCTAGGACGACAATGTATTTCATTCATGCATTATTCCTAAATTCTGGGAATAGAGTAGTTAGGTTATTTTACAAACGTGGGATACTTTAAAAACTTTCAATCATAAGATTTTGATGTGGCCATGTTATAGTTAAAGTGTAAGATAAGTTGTAGTATCGACTTTTCCTCCAGGCAATAACATTTCTGTTTAAAGTCCATGCATCATCAACAAATGATTATCCAGAAAAAGGGTCTATCCATGGAGAGATAATGATAACATAGTTCAACTTTTTATTAACATAATGTTCAAATTATAAGGAACTGACAGTTGTTCAAGTAAATAAAAATATATTTACTATATCACAATCATAACATATTATATATAATTATTCAATTCTTGGTCCATCGTCCATTATTATTAATGATCTCTCGTATCCTATTTGGAACAGATGCCACGTGATTGTAGAGGACTTGTAGATTCCTGCGGATAAATTTTCACTCTGCCATGGTGTGTTCCAGCAGGTGCCGAGATGTCTGCTCCTGCCCAGGCTCCCAAGCGTTAACCACATTTACCCACACATTTTCAATGTGGTTTAGGTCACACCCCTTGGTTGGCCAGTTCAGCAGCTCGACATCTCGCTGTTTCTGAAACCACCGTTTGATGATCCTGGCAGTATGAACAGGGCAGTTATCCTGTAATATATATGTTAACCCTCCGGCTATGGCCTTGGGTGGTTCGAGGTTGACTGGAGTTCTGGTTAGGTGGCAGCAATGGACTTCTCACTCTGAGGCAGCTGGTACCGTGTAGGGAATCGCAGTAGTTTCTTTTATACTACACTCTGATTTCTTCTTTTAGTGGATCGGAGAATTCTGTGAAAACTTACTAACTTATCTGACGGTTCCCCGATTATTCTTGTAGCGTATCGGGAAATTATTTATTCTATTTTAAAACTAAGTTCTCTGGAGAAAGCATGGCTCAAAGGAGAAGACAAAGAGATCCTCTGACTTAATTTTACTGCTTCTAAAATATTAGAGCCTCTAGGACAGATCAGAATAATCAATGATAATATGAAAATTTACCATAGTTTATATATATACTAATAATATGGTGACATCATTATTATTTAATGTTGACCTGTCTTGTTTTTTATTTTCAATAGGCTGATTTTTTTTTGCAAAATATTTGAAGACAAAGGTACATTTTGGCTGTAACAGCATACTGGCAGATAAGCAAGCTATTTGAAGATGAAGTCATATTTTTCTTTTAAACAGCATATTGACAGATATGATGTTATCATGATTTGCCGAGTTAACTAAAAATGGAAACTGAAATATGCTTTTTATTATGGATTAAAATTAAAAATACATAAGAGCCAAAATTAAATACTTAAAATTTAAAATTAGGTGTTAATTTAGAGTTTTGGCAAGTTATGACTTCATCTTTTACAACTATGAGAGAATGTATAAAAAAATGAACATTGCCGAATTTAACATGATTAAGCTTAATCTAAAATATGATTAGGTAATTTAAAAAAGAAATAATTTATCAATTACTTAGCAAAAATAAAACAAAGAAAATTTACAAAATTTCCAAACTTGAATTGTATATGCAGTTAGTGTGTCACACGAGTTTGGACTTTATATGCAGAAATGAATGTTAGAATTATTCATTTTTACATTATTAATATACGACGATGGGCTGAAAAGTAATGCCTCCACTCAAATAAATTTTAAACAGGTTGAAGGATTTTATCGAAACAAAAGCAGATATGTAGAGTTTATTCTTCAAAACGATACATTTACTTTTCTATAAAATCACACACTACCTCGATGCATTTACACTAACGATAAACAAGTTTTTGAAATCTATCCCGGTAAAACTCGGAACTTTGACTACGAAACAAACGAAAATTTCACAGCGGCCTTAATTTCTTCGTCAGACTCGTAGCGATTTCCACGATGTTCTTTAAGTTTAGGAGAGAGGTAAAAATAGCATGGTGTTAAATCGGGGCTATATGGTGGATGCGGCAAGACGGTGAATTACAGATCCTCAATTGCTTCTCAGGTTTGAACACTGGAGTGAGGCCGTGCATTGTCATGGTGAACAATGACCGTTTTTGTGGGAGCGAACCCTCCTGATCCGTTTTTTCAACTTCTTCAGAGTTTCAATATAACGTGCGGAGTTGATTGCTGTCCCTGGTACCTCCTCGGTATGGGCCGCAAGGCCTTTTGAGGTACTTCTTTTCCTTGTAACTCTTTCCGTAAAGTCTTCGAGAACATTCATCATCACTTTTCCAGCCGATTTTTGAACTTTGAATTTTTTTTGGTTGTGGTGAATTTTTGTGCCGATATTCCATGGATTGTCGTTTATTTTGAGGTCATAATGATAATGGTGGACCCACGTCTTGTCTCCTGTCACAATGCTGTGCAGAAATTCATCTTCATTTTCAAAGCGCTGCAGATTTTCTTGGCAAGTGTGTAGTCTCTCAATTTTCATCTCGGCAGTGAGCATGCGAGACACCCATTTGGCGCAGACCTTTCGGTAACCAAGAATATTGATAGTGTGTCCCACTCGCTCTTTGGAAATATCGAGCATTTCAGCAATTTCATTTTGTTTAATGCGACGATTTCCACGAATCAGTTCGTCAACGTAGTTCCGATGAGACTCGTCGGTTGCCGTTACAGGCCTTCTACTTCGCGGTTGCGGTTTGTCTCGCAAAACTTCCTGCCTTGCTTCTCCTTTACACTACCTTGCCCAACGTCGTTTGCCGTACAAAACTTGCATTCGCCGATGAATGTCTATGGGAACAACAATTTTCGCGGTCAAAAATTTAATTACGGCACGTTGCTTGAAGCCAACGTCTTTACCCCCTCCCATTGTAATCAATACTGAACCAACGTGTGAAATGAGTGTAGGCTATATACCTCTCCATAATCTAGAACTAGGTGGGGATATCAAGTTACAATACAAAACCCGTTTTATCTGGCTACCTCTACACAATTAAAACTATTCAAGTGGAGGCATTACTTTTCAGCACAGCCTCGTATATTAGTTAATATATTTCGTTGCTGGGTTCAAATCAGTTTAAAATTAGATGCTATTCGAATCATAATCTGACACGCCGAATTATAGTGTCCTTCGAATTTTGGGATCATTCGTGATGCAATACTTTTTGTCATGTCGTGATTCGATATTAACACTTACAAATAAGTGTTGCATTCCTCTGCATTATGATGATTAATTTCAGCTATTGTACGATTTCATGTAGACGGTTTGATCTCGTAATATCGTCGTTTTTGGTGTAGCGAAAGAAGAGGGGGAGGACGAGAGGGAGGGAGTGAGGGTGGGGTAAGAAAGAGGGACTGCGTTGCTTCCACATATCGGAGATGGTGGAGCGGAACTATGGCAGGAGACTGTACATATATATATATACTACATATATTTAAGATTGGGTGTTGGTGGTGTGTTTAAACAAGTTGATTGGCGCCTCTCGTACGTTGGAGTCGAGGTGGCGTGGCGTGGCTTTCGAACCGATGGCGGAGTTCGATTCCACTGGCCTTGGGAGTTTGGATGTGGCCCTGTAAGTCTTCAGCATCCAGATGGCGTCGGTACACTTGGAGAGTAAGCCGATAAAGGGGGTGAATGAATGAATGAATAGAAGTGCTTCACCGGCGCTTCGACTGCTGGTCATATCGCGCCGATACTAGAATAAGGAAAGACCGCGAGGAAATGGGAGGGGGGGGGGGGGGAGAAACAGTGGAGAGAGAGCAGCGGAAAAAAGACCGTGAGAAAAGAGAGATAGTAGTAGAAACAGAAAAGAAGAAATTATACCAGAGTCACATTAAATAGAGAATAAGAGGCTAGTCTGGCGGAGAAAGGAGAAAAGTGTCCTTCGGGATAGGTGTGGAGTCACCAAATAAAACAGAAAGAGTAAGAGTGGAGTCTGAAGGGCAGAAAGGGAACTGGGAACGGGCAGTGGCAAAGGCAGGGCAAACCAAGAGGCAATGTGAAACAGAGAGAGGAATGCCGCAAGGACAAAGGGGTACAAGATCCCCCCGTCATAAGATGACCATGTGTAAGACGAGTGTGACCAATGCGAAGCCGCCCCAGGGTGGTTTCAAAGCGTCGATCACGTTGACAGGAGGAAGGCCACTAACGAATTGTGGGCTTCAACGCTCTCAGGAAGTTCCCGGACACATCTTCCCATTGGCGCTGCCACCGCCGAAGGAGTGCATCTCGGAAAACCCTCGTGAAGTCAAACGGCAGGGAAGACACTCTCCTCGCCGCAGCGTTCGCACACTCGTTGCCCGGAACACCGACGTGGGAAGGTACCCAACAAAAAGCGACCAGCTTACGACGTGATGCCAGAAGAACAAGCCAGTCCTGGATCTGTCTCACCAATGGATGCTGGGAGACGATTGAGGATAGGGCCTCAAGAGCGCTGCGGGAGTCCGAATAGATGACAAAAGATGTAGGTAAGAGCTGGGAAAGGAATCGAAGAGCCAAGAGAATAGCAGTGTGTTCTGCCGTAAAAATGGAAGCCGCTGGGGGAAGGGATAGCGATTGAACCACTGACAGGAAGGCTTCCGCACAACCCACTCCAAACGGCGAGCAAGAGCCGTCAGTGAAAACAGGGGTAGAGTCAGAATGGGTAGAGAAATGGTATAAAAACAACTGACGGAGGGCAAAAGGGTAGAAATTTGACTTCGGTGCAGTGGAAAGGAAAGAGCAGATACGGATGGGGGGGAATGGTCCATGGGGGAAGGTAGGGGGAGAAGGGCGTACTCGTCCTTCCACCTTCAGAGAAGACAAGACGGGGGCCATCGTAGACCGTACGGTCGTACCAAATGGGGACGACGGTCAAAGCAGGCCGAAGTGGGATTAGTAGACCGAGTTGGAAGGAAACTGTCGAACGCGAAAAAGGTACGAGTATTTTAAACCCTCTAAGGTACGGTGGACATGTAGCGGGAAATGGCCACTTTCCGCATACAAAGTGCCAATAGGAGATGACCGGAATTTGCCGGTGCTGATGCGTACACCCAGAGAACGGATAGGGTTCAACATACGCAGGGCGGAGCCAGGAACGGAGGAATAGGCCTGACAGCCATAATCTAACTTACTTTGGACCATGGCGTGGTAGAGTCGCCAAAGGGTGTGACAGTCAGCACCCGAATCGGTATAGGAAAGGAACTTCAAAAGGATGCAGGTCTGAAGGCACGAAGCCTTCAGTGACTTCAGATGGGGAATCCAGGAGAGGCAGGAATCAAGGAGGAGACCTAAGAATCTAGTTTCGGGGACTACAGGGAGTGGTGATCCATAGAGAAGGGACAGCGGTGAAGCGGCGGCGGCGACGGCGACGGCGACGGCAAAAATGCATCACCACCGTTTTCGAAGGGGAGAAGCGAAACCCGTGGTCTGTGGCCCATCTGGAGACCGAGTCCAGGATCCGCTGGAGGTTATTTCATCCTGTAAATCGTCTTTTATTCATAATTTTGGAAAAACCGTACTTTTGAAATATCGGCCGACGCCGATAAAAATCTACCGATATCACCGATACCGATATATCGGTACATCCCTACTACTGAGTAGTAGTAGTAGTAGTAGTAGTCCAAGAATTAGAAGCAGAGGTCGTCAGCCGCGGAGAAGCAGCCATAGCAAACAAAAAGGAAGCTTCATCCCCCGCGCGCATCCAGCCACCATCGACTCCAACAAGGGAAAGGCGAATCGTTGGCACACTGGGTACCACCGCCAATAGATGTCACGCAGGGGAGATACACCCATACCCAGTCCCCGTGCCTAAAAGGTGGCCACTCTCATCCAAGGCGCGGGGAAAGATGGTAGGGACAGGGCTTGGGTTTGTTTTACGAGCGGCAAGGGTGAAGGACAACCACCTTCCTCACCCAAGGTTCAAAACAAAGCCAAATGTAGGGAAAAAAAAAGCCAGAAGGATTGGGGAAAAGGAGGAGAAATAAATGAATGAATGAATGAATAGCAGTGCTTCACCGGCGCTTCAACTGCTAAGGTCATATCGCGCCGAAACTAAAGTAGAGAGCACAAGGAGATGGGGTAAGGGGAACTTTGAAGGAGTAGCAGTCAAGAAAAAGTCGTGAGAGAGAAAAGTAGACACCATGATCAGCAAAGGGAGGAAGAAATTACACCAAAGTCATATTAAATAGAGGAGGAGGAGGAGGAGGAGGAGGAGGCCAGTTTGACGGAGAAGAGAGAAAAGCGTGTCTTTTGGTACTGGCGTAGAGTCACCCAATAATAGAATAAGAGTAAGAGTGGAGCCTGAAGGGCAAAAAAGGAGGAACTGGGAGCGAGCAACGGCAAAGGCAGGACAAACCAAAAGCAAATGTGAAACAGAGATGAATGCCGCATGGGCAGGAGGGGGCAACATCTCCCGTCATAAGATGCCCATCCGTGAGGCGAGTATGACCTGCGTAGACGCATCGGAGTGGTTTCCAACCGTCGGTCACGCTGACAGGAGGAAGGCCACCGTCGAAACGTGGGCTTCAACGCCCTCAACGAATTCCCGGACATATCCTCCCACTGGTGCTGCCACCGCCAAAGGAGTACTTCCCGGAAAACTCTCGTAAAGTCCGACGCGGGGAGGCGTGTTAGGGTCGAAAGGCAGGGAGGACACCTCCCTCGCCAAGGCGTCCGCGCGTTCGTTGCCCGGAACACAACGTGGGAAGGTACCCAACAAAAGGCGACTACCTTACGGCGTGATGAGAGGAGGACCAGCCAGTCCTGGATCTGTCGCACCAGTGGGTGCGGAGAGAGAAAAGAGGACAGGGCCTCAAGAGCGCTACCGGAATCAGAGTAAATTATAAACGAAGTAGAGGGGAGCTGAGAAAGGAACCGAAGAGCCAAAAGAATAGCTGATAGTTCCGCTGTAAAGATAGAAGCCGCTAGGGGGAGTAATAATAATTTATTTTCCGATGAGAAGACGGCCGCGCAGCACGCTCCAAGTGGGGAGCGAGAGCCGTCAGTGAACACTGGGATAGAGTCAGCATGGGAAGAGGAATGGGATAGGAACAGTTGTCGAAGGGTGGATGGGTGGAACTAGGATTTTGGTACAATAGAAAGGAGGGAGCAGATACGGAGTGAAATAGTTCACGGGGGGGGGGGGGGGGGGGGGGGGGGTAGTTGGAGGGGGGAGAGGAGACGCTGCTCTTTCTTCCTTCCTTCCTCAGCAAGACTTTCATTAAAGGCAAAAATGAAAAGGTTTCATATTCATGTACTTCACTCTTTACCTGGGTACGTCGTGGCCACTTTACAACATTGATTCCAATTAGAACAGGAAGGATAACGGACGTTGGATTTGATCAGTAGTTGGATGGATAACCATCCCTAACGCTGATATGATTAAGCGACCAGCGGTTCAGATTCTGCGTAAAGCTGCATGTCCCCTCCATCACCCGATCTTTGCCGTTATGAAAGAAGGAAAAAAGAAAGCGACACACTTCGATTTTTAAAATGGTTTGCAAAGAAACTGCATTAATTAATCTTTCTGTAAATGCAAAAACCACAATAGTAGGTCACATTTAACACACTTTAATGAAGCAAGTTTACAACGACAAACCCCAATTCACAAGCGATCTTTGGTCGCCTCACAAAAGTAATTTGAATGAAACCTTCGTTCAAAAAAGCAATATTTTTACAAAATGCTAACATCTGAATGTGGCCCTTTTTGGAACTACTTTTGAAAGGGAAACCTAGAGAGAGAATAGAAAGATCAGAGATCGTGTGATAAAAATCAATGGTTTGATGTAAAATTAGGGAAACACCATCTGGTGGTGTACTTGCATGGCTAGAATGAGTCCCCGTACAGACATGAAACTATGTAGTGCGGTGAAAATGACCGAAGAGCCCACAACAGTGAAAGGCTATAGTGCTGACAAACGGAGGAAAGGCCATCCCTTATAACTTTTTTCACGTACACCGGGTCTAGCCTTCATAAAGTAAAACGGGCTCTTCTTCAAGGCTTGAATAAGAAATTTGATGAACTAGCAATGTATCGGTGAAGGTGATACACCGCTTACTGGCACGTTTGCTCGCTGAAAACGTGACAAATTACTGGTAATATGAAGAAAGGTAAAGTTACGAGTGCCAACTGAAGCGTTAAAAAACACTTTTCCTCCGTGATGAGGGGAGAGTGCTTTACGAACATTCGCCCTTGGCCCGCCCTTTCCTTCCGTATAAAGAAGAATACTTTCGTGACCAAGTAACTAGTATTTCATGCCAAAATGACCACTCTTAAAATGCTAAATACGAAGGGAGAAATGAAATTCCATTTAAAATTAAATAAAATAAAGCTACTGTAATACGAGAGTAACATATATATAATATTGCATGGTTAATAAATAAAAATTAATGAACTTTGACACACATGAAAATAATGATCACTTAAATTTTAAAACCTGTCTAATTTAATAAATTAGAAGGTGCCCCTGCTAAGCCATTATTATTTCAACTTTTGAGTAATCATCACTTTAAATTACAAGAATTGATTATTAATTATTAAAATTTATATTCGGATTTTCCATACTAACAGCGTGTAGTCCGTAAAAATTGGTTATGTATTGTATCTTTTACATCTAAATTCTAAGGCACTTAATTCATTATAAAATTTATTTATTGTCTACCTACTTAATTTTTTTTTTTTTTTTTTTTTTTTGTGTATACACTTTGCGTATACCATTACGCTACAATCGATTTCTGAAAGATTTGGCCGTTCATATTACTAAAGCATCTCTACTAACTAAATAAAACTAAAAAGCTTATATATATTTTACAAAGGGTGGCGCAAAAGTCGCGCACCATAGGAATTTTCAATGTTAACTATATTTTTTCTTTTATGTAGGGGATGACTGCGAAATTAACAACAGACGTGTGTGTGTGTGTGTGTGTGTGTGTGTGTGTGTAACGTGACACGCTTTAGGACACACACACACACACCGCGACAAGAACGTAGATGTCAAACTTTTTTTTTTTTAGTGAAAATCATTACATTAAATACGAGTAAAAAGGTTATGATCATTAAATTAAATTGATTAGGTTACATGTTGCCATCAACAATTGAAAATCACGGTTTCGTAAGGTATCCAAACGTAGTACGTACGTACGTACGTACGTACGTGGGCGCGCGTGTATGTCTACCTCGTGTACTAAGTATTTGTAATATAATCACCAATCCAATAAACATTTACGCAAAAACTTTGCATCCTCGGAGAAGTTTTGAGTTGTGGGTAATGAAGTATCTCTACCTTACCTAATGATGGCAGAGCCTAAGAAAAAGTTACGTAATTTTCTTGTTTCAGTCCATCCTTACTTCTCTTTATACAAAATGCTGTCATTTAATTAACAACAAAAGATGAGACACCATTAATACGCTTCACCTCTTCACCTACTGATTAATTATGAATTTAAATGAAAATAATAATAATAATAATAATAATAATAATAATAATAATAATAATTATTAAATATGGAATTAAACCAATAAAAAATTACTGCCAAAATAAGAGAATCTGGCACTGAATTTAATTACAAAAACTACTACCTCATTACTTCCTTCGAATCTAAAGTTAATACTAGAAATGTACAATTAATACTAGAAATATACTATAATAAAGAACTCGAAAATTATACCAAAAAAAAAAGGGAATATATTTGATTATTAAAACTATACTTATAAAAAAATATAAATATATTTATTGGCACCAGGGCCAAGTTTATGGGGGGAGAAAATCCAGTATAAAAAGATCCGTTAATAATTCATCTACGGGGTTGTGCGTAACCTTTTGCAAAGGAATACAAACCAAAGTAAACAAAGATACAACAAAAAATAGTGTATCGTTTAAAAGCTTTACTCAAACTGAATACAAAACCCTAGCAATATCTCGTATGCTTGCCATTACCCTCACGCGCAGCTCTCGGATGTTTAGGGTATAATTTCAGCAAGCGTTCAAACAAATCTTTGTCATGTTCAAGTTTTTTGAGGAGAGTTTGAATGTGTTGAAGAACCTCTTGAGAATATCGGTTGGGACCAAGTTCCTGCAGCATCAAACCTTCCATATTGTCCTTGAAATCTCCAAAGTGTTCCGCTACAGTAGGATCAGGGGAATTTCCTGGTCATTGAGTCCGATCAAAGAAATCAATCCCAAAGTCTCTCAGGAGATGTTGGGTGCCATTTGCACTATGCCATAGGGCACAATCATAAAGATAAACTACTTCCAAAGTGTCCATTACATTTTGTGGATCCAAAAGAAATGGAATGACATTCTGTAAGAAAAGTCTACCGATAATATGCACTATCCCATGAAACGACTTTTTTTGATCACCCATATAATTCTGACAACAGTGAAGCAAACGAATATCCCAATGCAACGAGGTTTTTGCAAAGTTCTTCATAAGGTTCATGGTCTTCACATCTTCTAAGGAAAGTGACCAGTGTCATTTCGATAATTTGGCCGCCACACAGTCCAAACAAAGAATTCATCACTTAATACCAGGTCCATGAAATAATACTCATCATCATCATCTCGCAAACGCTGATAATCGCCAAACCAAAGTCGATTCTCAATGCTTGTTTGAGATATTGGCAATAGCGTTGAATCGTTGACCTGTCAACAGCATTCTTTCGCCTCTACACGATGATTTTGAAAACTTGAGTGCAATCAAGATCTTTATTCTCCTGCGACAGTTTTTGGATCTGCCTTAGCCATTTTTTATTAAGTGCGAGTCGTATCCCTTCTTCCAATTGTGTCACTCGTCTTTCACTACAATGAAGTTTTTGGGTGGTACACTCCCAAGTGATGAAAGTTGCACTTGCTTCCAATGCTTCTCGATAGGCATTTGCTTGAATTCGATCTACCACACGTTCTTCACTATCTCCAACTACACCAGCGATCGTCACCTGCAGTTATTGATCTGAAATCACAAATCGATTCAAACGTGTATAACGCATCTCCTTTGGCGGTCCAGTAAAATTTGTACCCCCTTAGCAAAAGGTCACGCACAATTTCGTATAAAAAAGCATTTCACGCCAGTCATCTTCGGAAAAGTAGGGCGAAGCAAGAAAATACGAGAGATGAACGACAGGAAGCAATAAAGAAACATGCGTTACTTGTTTATGCTGCTGTCTATCGACGAATCAGATGAAAAGTTCACACCCTTTAGGGTAGAGGTGGTGGTGGGGGTTGACTTGGAGATCAGATCAATTGGACAAAAAATTAATGCAAACGTTGAAGTTGAGAAAGGGGTCACTCGTTTAACGAAACTTTTACTTCTATTCTCTTCTTACCCTTCGCTTCAGGTATCCAGAGGCGACTAGCATGAACCAAGATTTTACATCTTTACTCACTGATCAATAAATCGATCCCATTATGAGAGTCTCTCACCATACAGTCGTCGTGCTACTTCTCGCTTACTGCGATAAATCGTTTTTGATATTTTAACTCTATGGTTACATATCACTTAATCGAAATTAAACTGAAGAATTCAGCTTTTATATATATATATATATATATATATATATATATATATATATAACATACAGGATTTTAAAAATTTATAGTAAGGCGACTGTGACCCGCCTCAAGATGAAAAACAGCTGGCCCTCAGACCAAAAGAGGTTCCCGCCCCTGGCCTAGTCATTAATTTTGTATATGAAGGCATCAGAACAAGAAAATTTACAAGAGTGCTTCAAACTCGCTTCTTTAATAGCGCCCACTGGGGTAATTTGGGGTAATTCTATTTTTTTCTTCACAGATACAGGGCAAATCAATACAGTAAAATATTACAACGATAATAATTTTACAAGGTGAAAAATATTGAAAGCTTTTGAACCTATCAATTTTTTAAAGAAAGTTCTAAGCAATTTACTCATTTAAAATTTTTTAAAGTTTCTGATTTGTTTTTTTTGTTGTTGAAACAATGAAGTAAGCCTTTTGAAGTATTACTGAAATGACAAATTGTTTGATCTATTTTTCCACAGTTTTCATTCAGATTGCTCAACATACCTTCTTTCAAAACTGCTCATAATTTCTATGGAGTAATTATGAAAGGACTCGTAAAAACAGGAATAAATCCCTGAAGAAAAACATGCCCCGAAAATAAACTTCACACAATCAATCTCGTCCTTTACAGTCAAAGTAGGAGAAAACTAACTTCAGGGAGTATGGGAAAATTCACTCTCAGACAACCTCAAATTTTACTTCATGAACAGATAAAAACCAGCAGTGTTCAACATCTGCAACAGTTCAGGAATCTTTCAATGTTCAAGAATCGGAATCTACAACTAGTACTTTCCAAACACTTGTTCTTTATTCAATATTCCAAGAAAAGTACGGATATACGAGAAATAAATGAAGACCCAGGGGCCAGGGCAAAGAAGTGTATACGAAGAGCGGAATAGCTTTATAAAAGGAGTGCGAATTAGCATTTGAATGAAAAGCTAAAATGAAATATGAATAAAGTTAAAACTGTACGAAGTCTTTTAGTTTAGACATGTACCCAAAAAAAGCTTAACATCTGCCGGGCCAACCTTGATATTTGGGATACATCAAATACCAACATGAACCCCAAGGAAGCCCGATATCTGGCTATGTATGCGTGAAATGTAGGCATCATCAAGAGAGCAATTAGCATTTTTTTTTTTTTTTTTTTTTTTTAAAGGAGATAAACGAGGCTTACTTCATGAACTTGCTTTAAGGTGAAGTTACTCAAAGGTAAGTCGGATTTTTTTTTATACGTTCTGAAGAGAATTAGGTTTAATTTTATTTAAGAAAAAGCGGAAGGAACTGATCTTTACTTTATGGGGGAACCAAATTTTTGTCCTTAAATAGCTCCCAAAACATGATTTATAGCGAGCAGCTGCTCAATGTGTCCTATTTTGTCACTTATAAAAAGAATGCTACACTGGAATTTTTTACACACATTGTTTCGAATGCGAAACAAATCCGCCCAAATTACGTCAGCGGACGCTATTTTACACTTTCATCTACCTTATTTAAGGTTCAAAGGGAACGCAGAACTTAATTTTAAGCCCGATTAATTCAATTTATGGCCAGAGTAAAAAATATTTATATTCCCCAACAGAGTTCAAAGCAGATTGTAAAGAGAGGGAAAACACTCGCAAAGGAAAAAAATCCGTTATTGAAAATGCATTGCAATTCTCTTACTGAAACCGAATGCCTATTTACACAATCCACTTTTAGAGTCATCATTCTCTGAAAGAATCCAGTTCAGAAAATCAGAACAGTAATCTTTGAAAGTTGTTAGTTCCTAATTTTTCCTTTTCATTTATCTATTTTGGATTTAGTTGTTGTTGTTATTTATTTTGTTTTTAATTTCCTTAAATATTTCTTTATCAAGTTTAAGGTAAAAATTCTTTCAAAGACGAACCTCCATCGTGTAACGAAAATCAATAAGGCGAATCACGTACGAGAGATGTTACTAATCTACTTCTAAATTTAATAAATAAGTTAAAACTTCTTCCTTTCATTTAACACTGTTTATTTCTTAACGGGTTTTTGGTTCCTTTGAGGAGGATTTGGCTTGTTAAGACCGCTGTACTGGTATTTCGCTTTTTTCTCGGATGGTTTCAAAATCTGATGAAAGAGAAAATGCAAATTTAAAATGTGTCGTCACAACGGGCTACGTCGCGGCCGATGTCGTAATACCGCTTCTTCCCGTCAATCACCAAAGTTAAGCGACATTAGGTCTGGAGAGTGGCTGGATGAGACTCTCTCCTCTCCATCGTACGACCTTAGATGTTGCGAAGGAGGTTAAACAACCTAGTCAAACGTCAATCTGAACACTGATTTACATTTCATAACTTTTCCAGCCAAAATGTTTTGCAACAATAATTATTTAAAATAGAAACTGAGAAATATTGGAAACATAGATTGTGCTCTACGACCAAATACAATTGTAAAGTGATTACTTAATAGGAGAGGGGCGAAAAAAATGTTCAAGACTAAACGAAATTAGACAATTATGAAGGAAGAAGCGAAAACTTGTGTTCAATTTATGAGACCGAATTTCCTTGAATCTCGAATGAATAACGATAAAATAATAGACGAAATTAATAAATGTAAAACTTTAAGTCAATTGTTAACTTCAATGATAAAAAACTCACTTGAAAGGAGCACAGAAGGGATTCATCGACGGACATCATACCACCCGCATTGTCAAACTCTCCACAATAATTGGGAGCAGAAAATAATGTTACCAGCTGTCTTTTAGCAAAGAATTCATACCCATCTTCAACCACCTGTTTACGAAAATATTTTAATTAACTGTGGGAATATTAACACTGCAATATACCAAATACATCTCCATAAATTCAGCTTTACACGGGACCCAGAGAGGAATTGTACGTAATTTAACACCTGTGTGAGCATACTTTGCATGGTATGAATAAATTATAATGTCAGAGCAAATATTACTTAAGAATGATTATGAAATCACCAAAAACACTTATTTTATTATGGTATAAAGATATGCCACCAAATATAAAAGCTGATGATATAACGCTTTGTTTACATACAACTAAGTGTACTCCATTTTATAGATTCTTCCAGTGAGAAAATCCTACACCAATTTAAAAGTAGAACAGATGAAAAGTTTCGAAATACTGAATATACAGATCCCATTTCTCCCTATGGTCTATTCTATACTACAGCAATAATAACTTACAAATGGAAACGTTAATACCAACACCACACATTTCATACAACAACCTCTAGAAGGCTGTCACGGCTCCGATGCGAAAGATAAAAAGGTAGTGAAGAACAGAATAGATAGATACTAAAAAGCACTCGCACGCATGCTGGTGGACCAGCGGTCCGCCACATAGGTAATTCTACATCTATGCGGCCATACGCCAAGCGTGGCGGCAGTTTCAGGATTTGTCAAGAATAAAGAGACAGCTCGTACTTACAAATTTCTAACAAACCTCTTCCTTCCATTCCAACCTACTTGCAGCCATATCTTTTGTATCACCCAGATTAAGTCCACGCTTACTCACGCAACCATTCACCATGTCTATCCATCATCATCATCTCGGCCTTCCTTCTCCTCCTTCCACCTTCGAAGACACTTTTGTACACTCTTTTCACAACTCTCTCGGCTTCCATTCTTTCCACATGTCCAAACAACCTTAGCACGCACTCCTCAATTTTCATTTCCACTGACTTCTGAAGCCCACATCTTTCCAGAACCACATGATTTCTTACTCTGTCAGTCCGACGCACGGAAAGCATACTGCTCAGATTATCCATTTCAACTGCTCTTACCCTTTTCTTCTCCCTTTCATGCCACGTTAACTTTTCACACCCATACAAAAGTGTTGGTACTAACTCGCCTTTGTGTAAACATCTTAAAGCATATCTGCAGTCTCCGCTTTCTCACAATCGCTTTCAACGAACCTGACAACTCTTCCTCGATTCACTCTACTTCATCAGCATTCGTACCTCTTTCGTTCAATACACATCCCAAATACTTAAGATTACCACCTCTTGTGCTTCCATCACATGCCAATCCAAATTTCCCTCCTCCACACTCAATAACTTGCTTTTATCCCCATTCTCTTTCAGCAATCTTCATCTCTCACACTGCCACAAAAACTCTGAACAGCTTTTTGCGTATCATATCCTGCAGAGAGAGTAGTCATTCCATACACAGATTCGAGAGGAACCACCTAATCCCATCACACACCCGATTCATTCCTCTTTCTAGCAGTTGCACTTTCATATCACTCGTAACTTTATCCATAAACAGGTTTAACAACCACGGAGACATCACATCTTTCACGCACACCAACACTTACATCAAACCATTCACTCTCACACGTCCCCTACTTCTATCATAAAAACTTTTCATCGCATTCATGAGTCTACCACCAATATCATAAATACTCAAGACTTGCCACAATACTTCTCTATTCACTATCATACGCTTTTTATAATATCCATAAAGGCCACATGTCGGCTGGTAGCTCAGTGGTTACGGTGGCGACTGAGCGGTGAGGCTCTGGTTCGCTCCCACCTTCTGGTTCATGGAAGTAAAAGTTAGAGAAATGTCATAATAGTTACCTGATGAGCTCTACATATCAAGTCTAAGTCGTGCCTGTTTAAGAACTTGCTGACAACGTCTGCCCCGAAAGTGAAGGAAACCCCCCTCTCATTTTCACCCCATCCCGATACGTCTTTATCGGGATCAGACCAGAGAAGATCACATAACAATCCTGAAATTTGGCAAGAAATATTTTTGAGACGCTTTACTATATTTATATAAAATAATTTTCAGCATGGTTGAGTAAGTCTACCGCGCTATTGTCACGACCACGCGATCTGCCATGCCCACGTTTGGAATGTATCAATGTTTGTGTTAAGAGAAATTCGCTCGAAGAAGTGAATGTCCCTTAATTTCATTCGCCATCGAAGTAAAACCAAAATAATCAATGGTTTAGATTGTTTTAGGATTCCATCAGAATATTTCCCATTTGTTACGGAATCAATGCTAATTACCCATAAACATCTCGCATTCATCCCTTCATTTATAAATTCCATCCTATGCAGTGATATTCAAAGTGTGGTACCAGCCAAATCTTTGTCATGTCTTAGTTACCAGTAAGGTTCTCCATCTATAGTTCACCTTTCTTTCTTTAAATTATTTTAATATACAATTTTCTTCGTGTGTGTGTGTGTGTGTGCGCGCGCGCGCGCGCGCGCGCAATTCACATAATCTCTAATTTACTTTCATTTTCTACTTATTATTTTCTCATATCAACATTCGGAATATTTAATGTTGAAAGTATATACCGGGTGTCCGAGAATTATCTGTACAATTTTTGGCTGTTATTAAAAGTCAACCATGAAGTGTAGAAATTCCAGTGTTGTCCCATTTTACAGAGAATCTCATTTAAGTTTTTTCTGATACCACGTTTTGACAAGTTTTTTAGAAACGTACGCGGGTGACAGACATTGATGATTTAAAAGCAAGAATCACAGCTGCTATTGAGCGAATTGATGTGGATATGCTGCAGCGTACATGGCAACATGTGGAGTATCGATTGGATGTTTTGCGAATCACTAATGGTGCACATATCGAATGTTTGTAACAACGCTACTTTAATAAAAGAAACTTTTGAAAATACAGATTCTAAATAATCTTGTTTAAGAATTTTACGTGTGTTATCAAGAATTTTATTAAAAGATGAAATTGTACATATAATGTTCGGACACACTGGAATTTCTAAAAAACTTGTCAAAACTTGGTATCAGAAAAAACTTAATGAGATTCTCTGTAAAATGGGACAACACTGGAATTTCTACACTTCATGGTCGACTTTTAATAACAGCCAAAAATTGTACAGATAATTCTCGGACACCCTGTACACTAATTGTGATTATTTTTTTAGATTCATGGATAAATATTTGCTCAAAAGAAAATTAAATTAGGATGTTTACTTTTTGACAGCTAGTTTATGTTTACAGAAAAAGATGTCGGGGTACCAGGTGATTGATGAAATTGTCCAAGGGGTACGAGAAAAGAAATAGTTTGAATAGCACTGCACGAGTATGCTGCTGCATGCTGTCTGTGGTACCATTAAATTCTTTGTTTGTGCTTCGAAAATCATATCTCAAGCAAAGAACTATAGACCAGTGTCATTGACGTCCCACCTCACCAAAGTATTTGAAAGAATAGTTAGAGAAAATTTATCATTTCCTGGAGACACGGGAAAGATTCAACGAAAATCAGCATGGATTCCGATCAGGTAGATCGTGCCTATCACAACTAATAGAACAGTACAACAATATTCTAGATGCATTGGAAGGCAATGACAACTACGATGTTATATACACAGATTTTCCTAAAGCTTTCGATAAATGTGATCATGGTATAATAGCACATAAAATTAAATATATGGGAATAACAGGCAAAGTGGGACAATGGATCTACAACTTCCTTAGAGATCGTCTGCAGGTCGTCAAAATTCAAGGTATATCATCATCAGAATCGGAAGTACGCAGCTCAGTACCACAAGGGACAGTACTGGCCCCACTCCTGTTCATTATCATGCTAACAGACATAGACAGCGAAGTAAACAGCAAAAGTATAGTAACATCCTTTGCAGACGATACAAAGATCAGCAGAAAAATCAGCGATGTACATGACGTGGTCTTGCAGAGGGACACGAACAAAATATACAAATGGTCAGAAGACAACAACATGTCATTCAACGCCGAGAAATTTCAGCTCTTGAGATATGGTAGAAAAGAACTTAAACAGACTGCATATTATGCTCCAGATAGAGAGGAAATTCAGAGAAGCACGAAAGCGATTGATCTTGGGATAATAATGACAGATGATGCGAAGTTCGAAACACAAAATCAGATAGCGATAAATAAAGCAGAGAGAGTCGCCGGACAGGTACTAAGAACGTTCAAGAGGAGGGACAGGACAGTAATGATTCCCCTGCTAAACACACTGATTATACCAAAACTTGAATACGGCTTAGTGTTGACGTCCCCATATAAAAAGGAAGAAACTAATAAACTAGAAGAAACGCAAAAGCATTTCACAGCCAAGATTGATGGCTGCAAAGAACTCAACTACTGGGAAAGACTACGTAAACTAAATCTGTACTCACTGGAAAGAAGAAGAGGGGTACATCATAATCTACATATGGAAAATGATCGAAAAACTGGTACCAAACCTAAAACTAAAACCAATTACCATTCAAACAACACTGGAAAATAGGAAAGGCAGAATGTGTAGTGTTCCCAAATTAAAGGCCCGACAAGGGACCTCCTCAACCCTGAAGGAAAATAGCTTGGTTGTCAGGGGGCCAAGACTTTTCAACCAGCTTCCTAAGGACCTCAGAAACGTAACGGGGGTCAAAGTTGAAGTCTTCAAGAAAAGACTGGATGCCTGGCTCAGGACAGTACCAGATGAGCCGGGCGTGCCTGGCTATGTACGGTGGAGAGCGCAAGAAAGCAACTCGCTCCTCCACCAGGCCAGACCTAGAGGCTGAGCCACCAGCTTGACCCCCGTGTGAAGAGAGCCCAACACCAACGCCGCGAAACAACATAAGGTTCATAAGGTATTATAATATATTCCCCATTTGTAATATTATTATTCTGAATAAAATGATTCATCTCGTATCTGCTAAAATATATATATAATATATATATATATATATATATATATATATATAGATATATATATATATATATATATATTAATATGTGAACCGGCCAATCTCCCTTCTCTCAACCATTTCCAAAGTCCTCGAAAAACTGATATTAAGACGCATACAACCACACATTACATTTTCACAAACCCAACACGGCTTCAGGTCCGCCCACCTCCACCACAACGCTTCTTACAAACCACCCAACACATCTTAGATGGCTTCACCAACTATCCCCCCCTGCCCGCACAGTCCTTGTTGCCATCGACATCAACAAAGCTTTCGACACTGTCCCACGCCACATTCTTGCACAAAAGATTTTGATCTCGACATCCCCACAATGACAAGAAATGGCTTACTAATCTCATTGCAGGCCGACTCGGCAAAGTCATACACAACAACACTCATCCAAAACCTAGAGACTATACAATGGCGTCCCACAGGGCTCATACTCTCAATCCTCTTCAACTTTCATGCACGACCTACCACAACCTCTCTCCCCCCATGTCCACGTCTCCTCCTAGATGACCTGACATAACAGCACAACACAAAACCGTAACACCGCCCACACGCCTGATCCAGCAGTATATTACCCATTGGAAACTCTGGCTGACTAACAATAGGATGTCAGCATCCCCTCAAAAATCCTCCTCACCCTCCTAACCTCAGACCGCCACGAATCCCAAGCACACCCGAGAGTCACCTCATGGACATCCCCTACCTCTAAACAAAACCCCAACAATCCTTGGCCTCACCTAGACACACACATGTCCTTTTCCCCTCACATATCAAACATTTGCTCCAAAGCAACAAAAAAACTCAACGCTCTCAGACATCACCTCCACAACATTCGGTCACGAGAAGGAATCCCTCAGTATCCTATACAAACAGTTGTACGTACTACCCTACTACGCTGCCCCCGCATGGTCCCCGTCCATCTCCACACAAAACCAGAAAAAGATACAGACCACACAAAACAGAGGTCTCAGAAGCATTACTGGCTGCCTCCGAACCACACCCATCCACATCTACATGCAGAGACGAAAATACTCCCCATCGACACCACATGAACATGACAGGGACTCAATTCTTCTCCAGAGCACTGGCCCCACACCACCCCTGTCACCATCTCACATTACACAACCCCCACCCGCAACAAAAACGTACTCCTGCTGCTCACTATTCACAGCTACTGAACAATAATCCCCCCCCCCCCTCCCTAAACATCAACCCCATTAAACATCTCCACACAGATTCACCCGGAAATACCTACTCGACCAACACACAACACTGTCCTTCACGATACTCCCTGTAGTCCATCAGAGCGAACAAACCTCCCAAGAGGAAACAGAGTTACTGTGGCCAGGCTCCGTTCAGGCCACCACCCCTCCCTCCAACAATACAGACACCTCCACCTGTCAAAAATGCTACCTCCACCCTGAGGACACAGAACACCTACTCTTACACTGCCACACTCTCTCTCAACAAAGACAACTCCAACATTACCTCTCTACGAGACCTATGGACCCGTCCCACGGTGGTCGCGGGATACCTGAGCGCCGCCGGGTTCGCATAAGAGAACCCGGGGGCTACGAAGTAAGTAAGTATATATGTGATTACAAATCATCACGATTTTAAACATTTATTTTGAAAAAACTAACAAAGCTACAGTGAAAAGCAAAATATACAAATAAAGAATATTTCGGGAAATTTTTATAGATTTGTAATATTGAACGGGTTAGAGATGACCCTAAATTCAACGTGTTTGGTGCTCTTACCGCTGAGAAAGTGTACAGTCCATCCTTTTCTAAACAAACAATTTACGGTATCATTTACCGCGATATGCTGCAGCTGTGGCTGATGCCCCAGCTGCTAAAGGACAAAGCTGATGTGTGATTTCAGCAGGATGGTGCACCAACCCATTTCCACAATGACGTCACAACATTCCTGAATGAGCAATTGCCTCATCGTTGGATCGGGAGTGCGGGGCCCATTCTTTTTCTGGCTCGTTCACCCGATCTAATCCCCCTTGACTTCTTCCTCTGGAGCTATGTCAAAAATGAAGTTTTTGTTCTACCAATTACAACTACTTTGGAACATTTGAAGGAAAGGACACGCGAGGCCGTTATAAAAGTTCAGTATGATATGCTACAAAATGTATGGAAGGAACCAGAATACCGCTTTGATGTCTGCAGAGCCACAAAAACATCTCATACTGAATTTCAATAGCTTGTAAATAAAACTTTTTGAGTTCTTTATTTGTATATCTTGCTTTTCACTGTAGCTATTAGTTTTTTTTATAATAAATGTTTAAAATCTGTTTTCTCATTTTATTAGTTGCTCGGAGACACTAACACTGGACCTCCAAGATCATTTGTAATCACCCGGTGGTGTAGTGGTTAGCGTCGCTGACTACGAATCCATCGGCCCCGGGTTCGAGACCCGACGGCAGCCGGCGCGCAGCAAAACCCAGCTGTTCATCCTTCCACACAATAAAGAAAGTGGTTGGTAGATAAATGGGTACCCGAGGTGGCCTAGTGGTTAAGACGCTGGGCTGCTGATGGGGCGTGGTTCGGATTTCACGTTAAACTGTAGGTCTAAGGTGGAGTGAAAAGCTTGACCTTCGTCAGAATTAACAGTTCGGGCGGAAGCTAACCAAAGGTTATATATATATATATATATATATATATACACACACTTTTAACTACCGAGTTCCTATTTCAACCATTCTGTCCTGTACTGCGTGTCCTATATTGTAATTACCACGTCCCTCTGAATCAACTTTCCTCTATTTCCTTCTTATAATGACTTGTATATCCAAATTGAATTAACTTTATAACTTCACGAAAATGCACTACCGCGATATCATAAATAATCTTCATTTCGGATTTTCATACACTGAATACTAAATCTTCATAAGTCTGATGTATGACAGTTGTCGGCTACGCCTATTCATTCATGCGAATGAATTAATGTTCCTTCTTTACGTACATGATTTCACTTTTTTTATATATTTTGTAATCATTTCTAACTAAATACAGAAGTACTGGAATTCGTCGCCGATCAGTTCGTTTGAAACACTAGTTTCAGTCTCCGGTTAAGCAAAATTCTAGTTTCATCTTTCTTAGAAGACCCTCTAGCTCTAAATTTTTCCATGTACATTAACGTTGTAACTGTTATATACTTCATCATTACTCTATGTTACTGTCACAGCCCTGTTACCGAACTGTTATCTACCGTAACTCGTTATTAATGTCTTATTGAATGTCCAATTAGAGGCAACATTCAAGTATGCTTTCACGTACATTTATTTACGTTCACGTACCATTATCTGCATCCTGTCGCCCCTTCCTCATTCTACGCTTAACCAATCAGATCATAAAAATAACAATGATTAATTATCGTACAAAATTGTTCAATCTCGGATAAATACCTTAAAATGATACAATTATATTCTTTACCTACTACTAATGCCAAAAAAAAAAAAAACCTTTGTTTAACTTTGCTTGTTCTAGTGCTATCCCCAAAAAACGGGAGGATTTCAGAAGGTACTGTCGCCATCCAACTCCTGACTTTCACTCAGCTTATATTCTGCCAGGAATCGTGCAAAATCTGTTCTTCGACTGGCCAAAATTCCTTCATCAGACAAAAATATGAAACCTATCCAATTCTAATTCTTCTCGCTCTTTCTGGCATCTAGCTAACAACCTTTCCAACAGCTTTACTTCTTTACCTTCTCTTTTCCATTCTAACGGCTCAGTTACTCTCTCTTCTCCTGATAAAGCCGAACTCTTCGCTCAAACTTTCGCCTCCAACTCAACCAGGAACAATTCCGGTGTTGTTCCTCCATCTCCTCTTCCATCTGGCTTTATTATGTCTGAAATTAGAATCTCCTCCAAAGATGTTTTTTTTCTGCCCTATCTGGACTCCACTCTAGGAAGGCGTACGGGTCCTGATGGGTCCCTTCTGTTGTTCTCAAGAACTGTGTTTCTGTGCTGACACCATGCCTAGGCAAACTCTTTCGTCTGTGTCTTTCATATGGTACTTCACCTTCCTGCAAGAAGTTCGTTTTCATTCAACCTGTCCCAAAGAAGGGTGACCGCTCTCAACCCTCTATCGTCCAATTGTTTCGATTTCTTGCCTTTCCAAAGTTTTTGAATCTAGCCTTAATAGGAAGATTCTTCAACACCTCTCTTCTCACAATCTTCTTTCAGATCGTCAGTATGGGTTCCGCAAGGGATGTTCCACCCGACTGGCGATGATCTTGCATATATCTCTGATTCTTGGTCATCCTCCTTTCGGGAAAAAGGTGAAACCTTTGCTTCTGCGGTAGACATATCAAAAGCTTTTGATAGAGTCCAGTACAAATACTTAATTTCCAAACTGCTCTCTTTCGGTTTCTATCCTTCCATCTATGCCTTCATCTCTAATTTCCTTTGTGGTCGATCTATAGTTGCAGTTGTAGATGGTCACTGTTCTTCTCTTAAAGCACCATGACTAATATCGTTTCGCAACTCGCTAAAGAAACACTTTAAAAACTCCTACTAATGTACGAGGGCCACTCAATATATTTTGCCCCACTTTTTTTTTTTCTCTTTCCAAGTTTCGTTGTAAGTTCCAGAAATTTTGTACACAAGTAGTTACATACCTTTTTCACAAGTTTTTATTTTTCCACAGTCTCCATCCTTTTCTACGGCTTTCCTCCACCTCGAAACACGGGCCTTTATTCCTTGCTGGTAAAGTCCGTTGGATTCCGCTGGAGCCACCTCTTAACCTCCTCAACAACCTCATCGTCACTGAAACTTTCTTCCACGAATAGCATCCTTCAGTGGCCCAAACAAATGGAAGTCTGAAGGTGCCAGATCCGGTCTGCATGGAGGGTTGGGTAACACAGTCAAGCGCATTTTTGTGATGGCCTCTCTTGTTTACAAACTGTGTGGTCTTGCGTTATCGTGCAAAAGGAGGACGTCTTCCAGTTTTCTGTCCTGTCGAACTCGTTTTATACGTCTCTGGAGTCTCTGTAGGGTAGCAATATATGCCTCTGAGTTGATTGTTTGTCCTTTCTTCATAATGTCCACCAGAATCACCCCTTTCATGTGCCAGAAGATGGTGGCCATAACCTTTCCTGCAGAGGGAGCCATTTTGAACTTTTTCTTGCGTGGGGAGTCTACGTGATGCCACTCCATGGATTGGCGTTTTGTTTCAGTGTACCCATCTCATATCCCCAGTCACAATTCGTGAAAGGAAGTTATCCCCTTCTGTCTCGTACCGAACCAACGACTCGGAGGAGGCGATTTCTTTTCTTTGGGCTTTGTGATCTTGTCAGTCAGTTCGCGAGGAACAAACCGTGAACACCTTTTTGAGTATCCCAGTTGCTGAATTATCGTATTCACACTACCTTCACTAATTCCTAGCCCCAGTGATAGCTCCTTGTATGTGATGCGCCGATTTGATCGAATGATGCTGTTAGCACGTTGCACAGTGTGAGATGTCAGCCGATGCCGGGCGACCGCTGCTTGGTTCATCATCAAGGCTGGCTCTCCCTCTCTCCGATGATCTCACACGTTTAGACCAGCATCCAACTGTGCTTCGATCAGCAATAGCATCTCCGTAAACGTTAGACGTTTGTGAATATTTCCAACTGTTTCCTTCTCTGCGGTTAAAAACTTGATGACGGCTCTCTGTTTACGAGCGCATCACTGTCAAACGCCATTTTCGAAACTGCGTTAACCATCGGTTTTATACAAGGGCATTTAAAAGCAGTTTTATACAAGGAGGGGCGGTTCAAACTGGAAAAATCCGGTTATGTAAAGTGCAGAAACTCCAAATTTACGGCCCAAAAGACATTTCAGCCGACCCGAGTATGTGTATGTGTGTGTATATATATATATATATATATATATATATATATATATATATATATATATATATATATATATATATGCAAATACTGTACATTGTAATTTGTAAATATTAGAAAATAATGAAAATCACCAAATTATATATGCAAAATTCATAATCTTAAATAAGTGCAATCATAAACTATATAAATTAGACGTTAAAGGTTTCCAATATATTACGCCATAGTTATAATATGCCTTACTCATCCGTATCTTTATAACTTTAATAAGATTGTATCATAATTTGTATTGTTCGCCATTTTTCTTTTCTGTCATTTCTATTATTATTATTTCTATTATAATTTTCTATTATTCTAAAGATTATTTCAATTTCATTTGTAATGACAGTTAACTAAATGCAACATTATTTTATTTTCCACAAATTCTATTTACGTGTGACATTTTCCTATTATAAAAACAGAAATGAATCTGAAAGACTTTTGCTTGGAAAGCTGTCATGCTTCCCAACGACATATTCAGATAAGAATACTGTAATGAGACTACAAATATTAAACGTTAATCCCAACATTGCGTAAACCAGTATGGATGTAATGTATATCTTATGTAGTGTGTTCTTTCTGAATAATCTACAGATCTACAGAAGCTAAGGCTAACAAAGACCCTAAGATCCACTCTAAGGTTAGCCCTAGAGAAAGGAAAGAGGAGGGGGGGTTAAAAGAGGAGAATAAGGGGTTAAGTAAGTAGCAAAACCTATCATTCGTAGGTTACATTCATTCAGAAAAAGAGAAAGACTCCCCATCATCATCCACCGGCCACTGCCGACAAGTCGGAAAAATAGTCTAAGAAAATAGGAGAGGGGTGAAAGATGAAAAGGAGTAAAATAAGAACGCTTACAAGCCATGCAAACACAGTCTTAACTCACTGTCATACCATGCAAACTACAGCCATGCAGGTAAGGGGGGAGAGAAAAAGAAAAGAAAAAAAAGTAGGTAGAGAGTATAACAAAAAGTGGGTTAGTTTACGCTACGAACTACATCTACGTTCGTGTTAGTCTAATTTTTTTTTTTTTAATTGCTGGCATCACACGCTGGCATGTCACAAGCTGGCATTAATCGTCAACAGACTCATCCTCGACCACCACGCCCAGAGCTCCTGTTGCTAATTGTTTTTTATTTTAAACAACGTTAATATTTTTAAAATGCCTATCTAAACGGTTCTTAAACATATTAACGCTGGTAGAGTTAACGACTGACGCGGGAAGATTATTCCATTTATCAATTACTTTAAACGTAAATTAGTTTTTAGCGATATTAGTAATGAAACGTCTGCCACGCAACTTAAATCTGTTATTACGAGTATTGCTATTATCGAAAGTGAACAGTGTCAAAATTTACGTTATGATGATTATTATTAAAAGCTATTAATAGTGGTGTTCCTCAGGGTTCTTTTGTGTCACCCACTCTTTTCCTTTTATTTATCAACACTCTTAAGTCGCAGTTCCTGTCCTATCCACTCCTATGTCGATGATTCCGCTCTTCACTTCTCCATCCAATTCACAAAGCATCCCTTTCAACAATCGCTCCATGATTCGCGCGAAACAGCTATGGTGCACCTGACCCCTGATCTTTCTACGTTCTCTGATTGGGACAGAGAAAACCTCGTTGCTTTCCATGCCTCGAAAACTCTGTTTCCCAATCTGTCCACTCGTTACCATCTTCCACACAACTATCCCCTTACCTTCAACAACACACAATTCAATCCTTCTTAACATTCTTGCTGTTTCTTGTTCTCGTGATCTTTCTTGGAAAGATCAAATATACTCTCTCTAAAACAGCTTCCAAGGGGTTAGGTGTGCTGTTCCGGCTCCACAGTTTCATCCCCACTCAGTTGCTCTCTCTGTACAGGGGTCTTGTCCGCCCCTGCATGGAGTCGGCTTTCTCACGTGTGGGGTGGCTCAACCCCCACAGCTCTACTTGACTGGGTGGAATCAAAGACTTTTCATCTCATCAACCCTCTTACCGACTGTCTTCAATCACTCTCTCTTTACTATCGCTATTATAATGGACATTGCTTTTCTGAATATGCTTACACTAACTGCATGTCTCCTCCTTTAACCCTTTGAGGACCACGGGACATGTGTGTGTCCCAAAGGAAAATAATAATATAAATTGCACAATGATGCAACGTTTCTACAAATACATCTACATCTTTATACAGGTATCGTTTAGTTGTCGGAAAATTAACCCCAAAATGGGTCATTTAAGTGACTATAGTTACTAATATCTAATTGTAAATAACAATAAAACTTGAACTTTTAAGTTCAAAGAAACGTATACTGGTCGTCAAAGGGTTAAAGAGGACACGCAATACCAGACTTTCAACAAATTCTCATCCCATTTCTGTTCAACTCTCCGACATAATTATGGGTTAATCGGTATCCTCAATCTTTCAACTCTGGAACAACATTCCCCAATCCATCTTTCTCCCTGTCCATGACCTCCACTCTTTCAAACGAAAGTGTCCAGGGATCTCGAAAATTTTGATCTTGATTTTAGCTATTCCTCTTCTATGGGGGTGTGGGCGACGTTGTGGGCATTCGCCCCTGGTCCCTCCTTCCTTCCTGCATAAAAGAAATTTGGCAAAAACATATTGCTACATACTCGACAGCGAGTACATACTATATTAAATACTTCGTGTGTACCAAGTTGTCACGTTGCATAAATGTACAAACCCTGACATTATAGCAGCATCGAAAGTATAAAATTAGCAAATTTGTATTTTTTATTTAAAATGAAATAACTTAGCAGATTCTCCAACAAACAGGGAGACTTAACATTCGACTCAAGTTCCCGTTCCAAAGTTATTTTAAATAATTATTTTATGATGTAAGGATTCATATCGTGCAACTGCCACCACAGAAGGAGAATCTCCGATCCCCTTTCCTCATCTGATTATTATTTATCAACAGTGACATAGGGTCTTGTTATCTGCCCAAGGCGATTAACTGATTCATTTTCTCTGAAAATTTCGTCAATAAAATAGTCTGAGTGAAGGAAGACTCCATTTAGTTAACTAGCGTGTTTCATCAACTCTTTCCTTGATTTGGTTTTAAATTTACTGGTGTCAAATTTTATCTTACTCGGTGATAATCATCTTTTTGGCTAAGGCCTGGTTAAACTTCGTGGACCACCTCATTGTCAGATCATTCAAAAGTACATCCTGAAGTAAGTCGTTTGCAGGAAGTTGCCTGCACACGGGACACTATCATGTCTCATCTGGCAACAGATGCAATTCTAATCACAAAACTCAACGTAAACTAAAAAATAAACCTACTGCTGTTACTTCTCTGCCCTACCTTTACGGTCTTATTAAAACCCACAAACCTGGCAGCCTTATGCGCCCTATTATTAGCTCGGTGGGCTCTATTACTTATAAACTCTCCAAATGGCTTGTCAAAGTCTTGTCTCCCATTCTCGGAACTATCTCTGATTCACATGTAAAAAATTTCATGGATCTTACTGAAAAATTGAATAATGCACGTACTGAAACTAACGATAGATTGATCAGTTTTGACGTTTGTTCATTGTTTACAAAAGTGCCGATTGACGATATGCTTGACTTTCTCTCCCAAGAATTACATAAGTATGACCTGCCACTACCTTCACACATTGTTTTGGAACTTATTAAGCTTTGCATCAAAGACTGTAAATTCACTTTCAATAACGAGTATTATCAACAAGTTTTTGGGATGGCCATGAGCAACCCCTTGTCGCCCCTCCCACCAATATTTATATGGAGTTTTTCGAAATTACTTACATTCCGAGAATCCTGGGGGTTGGCATCCCTTGGTTGCGGTACGTCGACGATATTTTGTGTATCTGGCCCATGAATCGTGACCTGGATAACTTCCTTCTTCAGTTAAATGATCAAGTCCCCTCCATTAAGTTTACTTTAGAAGTGGAACAAGACAACTCAATCCCGTGTTTGGATGTGCGTGTACATAGGGAAAGCCCAGGTTTTAAGTTTAGTATCTATCGGAAAAAACAAATAATTTGTCCTACGTACACTTTTACTCGGGACATGACACCCCCACTAAGGCCATTTTTTCTTCAATGTTTCTCCGCGGCCTTAGGATCGCCAGTCCGGAATACATCGATGCCGAATTAGAAAAAATCAACGGTATTAGAAGTGATCTGTGTTATCCATCTGCGTTTATGGAATCTTGTCTCAACAAGGCAAAACGAAGTTTCTATCGTGTGAATAATAACACTCGCACTTTGTCAAAAAATATTTAGGTGCTTCCATTTTTCCCGGGCTTTTTAGGCATTGCTAATGTACTTAAACTTTTGGATATTAATGTAGTATTTTCATATAACAATATTGTGAAAAATATCATAGTAAAAAATAGCCCTACCAATAATTCAGGCATTATCTATAAAATTGGTTGTAAACAATGTGATTCCTTTTACATAGGTTAGACGGGAAAGGATTTGCACACACGTATGAAACCGCATCAATATTCCGTTAGAACAGGACAGTTGTCCAGTGCCCTTTTTGTCCATTTGTCAAAGTTATCCCACTGTATTGATTGGAATAATGCTTCAGTTTTATTTCACTCTAGCAACATTGTTAATAGAAATATTCTTGAGTCTGCCATTATCCAACTTACAAATAACTTCAACATAAGCAAAGGTCTTTTTCAACTCGATCCTGTTGTTTTGAATTCCTTCAGAACAGATTTAGATAAGAAGGGTAGAACGCTAAATCTTTGGTAAACTTGTATGCTACTCTAATAACTTTTATTTTTCAATTTATTTTTATATACATCGAACCTTAACCAAGAAGGGCAGTGTGCTAAAACCCAGGCAGATTTCTAGTATAAATTTTTTTTTTTTTTTTTATAACATTGGTTGGAAACAATTCATTTGATCTTGTTCTAAAAATCGAGAGTTTTTCCTTACAAATTTGTATGCTCCTCTCACAATCCTTTAATTTTTAATTCTCCGTTTATTGTGTGTATATACAGTATATATATATATATATATATATATATAATATATATATCCACGTAAAGAACGACGCTTGTATAGGAGAACATTCCGCGCAAGATGAGGAGGGAGAACGAACAAATGAAAAAACGAGGTAACCACCCGGGAATCGAACCCGTATGCGCGTATGTAGGAGAATTACGACTTCTGATGAGTGAGGACCATGGTGTAGTGGTTATCATATCTGACCGGCAATCGGAAGATCCCGGGTTCGATTCCCGGGTGGTTACCTCATTTTTTCATTTGTTCGTTCTCCCTCCTCATCTTGCGCGGAATGTTCTCCTATACAAGCGTCGTTCTTTACGTTAATTATACTGCGTGTTCTTTGCAGTTGAAATGTATATATATATATATATATTTTTTTTTCTGTAACCTATATATAGGCTGTAACTCTTTATGTACTTCAGTGTTCATGAGGATGTCATTAGACGAAAGCGCTTGAGCACCATTCTGTGTTTCCTTTCCTTCGTGGTTTTATTCATCATAAATATTTTTCACGTGTTACTTTCGTGAAATAATTTTCATATATATATATATATCCCCGCAAGGGGGTTCTAAGCTCGTGCTCTTGAGTACTCTTTGTGCTCGTTTGTACGTGCTTGTTCAGGAGGTTCCACGTGCACCCTCCAGGCCCTAGCACTCAAGGATGATGGGGCTCGACCTTGCAGTCCTTGGTCTTTTTCCACTTCGACTGTCCCCTCCACTCTTTCTTTTTCCTCTGTCTTTCCTCTCACTTTTTCTTTGTTTTTCCGCCGAGATATGCCTTTTTAAATAGAGGCGAATCGGTTCTTCCCGAACTTAAAAAAAAAATATTACATACATATATATATATATGTGTGTGTGTGTGTGTGTGTGTGTGTGTGTGTGTGTGTGTGTGTGTGTGTGTGTGTGTGTGTGTGTGTTTTCCTGTCCTGTGTGACGGTTACACGTGTTTCGTTTGAAGTCCGAATAAAAGTGATATTATAATAGAAATCCTGCAGTTAATCCTTTTTAAGAAGTGCAAATTTTTTAGTGAATATTCAGTGTACACAGTTGTATGCCTCTAAGCGGTGAAATAGCGGCGTATATTGAAATAAAGCAAATAAAATCAAAGCACCTTAATCTATACAGCGTTTTTTCAGTGTTTTCTCTCAGAGGAAATTTAACTGCCCATCGAAAAGCAATATCCCTCGGTTATCCCCCGCGGTACACTCCTGGGCACCAATCAGTGAGAATCTACAGCGTGCCACATCCCCCGGAATAACTGAACTTTCCCTCCTTCATTTCTAAAGTCAAATCAAGTGCCTCACTTAATTAATTACCCCTTTTGAGTTAATATTTCGTGCACAATCATTTACATAACATTAGAAACATGGCAATGTTAAATCAATTCATACAACCCTGTGGATACTGTAAAAAAGAAACAGATGAATCAAAGACAATCCGCTGCGACCTTTGCCAGTCCTTAGTCGAATTTCAATGCCCGAGATGGAGCGATGAAGAAATTTCTCTCTCCGGAGAAGTTCAAAGGACAAGTTACAAATGACAACAGGAAGAATGTGAGAAAAAGAAACATGTACACAAATAGCAAACAAAATTTTTTCAACATCTCGGACAAAATATGGCTGCTAATTCTTATACACACATACAGCTGGGAACCCTCGAGCAGGACCGCTTGTAGCAAGAAGCTACCAGAACAGGTAGGCGGGAACGGATCCATCTCGGAGGACCACAAGGCTACAAAACCAAAGAACAACTAACTTAAAATGCACAAGGGGCAATGCAGAACAAAGAACATACATTGTCCTGGCAAATATTCAAAGAGTAAAACCGAACAACTCGCTAAATAGTTTCGTACCTGAAAGGTTTTATGGACGAAACAAGGGCGGACATCGCATGCCTCACAGAAACACATCTTAAAGACTGCCAAGGAAACTGCGATAACTGCGAACACTGTATCGATAAGAAAGAATTGCATATCGATGGATTCAACTTACTAAGAGCGGATAGAACAGAGAGACGTAAAGGTGGCTGTGCTATTTATATGCATGAGAGGCATATGACAGACGATAATAAGTAAATCCAACAGCTTCGTGGAAACCCTTGCAGTGAAAAGAGAAACTTAACGTGGTACTGATAGTCATCTACAGACCTCCAAACTCTCCAACTGAAAAATTTTCGGATACCATTGATCATGATAGAACCCTAATAAAGTCCGTAAACTCTTCATCCCCTAATATAATACTCTGCGGCGATTTCAATTTCCCATTTATAAAATACAAAAAGGTGGGTAGAAATATATTTATACAGCAAGATAAGGGAGCACAAGAGAGGACCAGGAGCAAGCAAAAATTCTGATGGCTCTCACAAACGAGTTTATGCTGACACAGGAGATAACAGAAAATACCAGAAAAAATAACTGCCTAGATCTGGTATTCATGAATAATATGAACTTGATTGCCGATATAAAAATAACCCCAACTATTATCTCAGACCACAATATAATCGAGTTATCAACAAATATTGCGATAACATTAAAAGACAATACACATACTAGAGCATGGTTCTGATTAATCAGTTAATCATTATTTCGAATTTAATCATTAATTAATAAAAAAAAAAATTCGAAAATGGGAAATTATTAATTTTCCTCAATTTCAGCATCATTTCACCTTAAATTTTTTAATGTATCATTTGAATTTGGCACCTTTTTCTCCATTTATAAACTGTCTAATCAGCCCGTGCCTGATTTCTTGAACTAAAACAAACTAAATGTTTGAGCAAAATGTTTTCTTCGGTCTTATCTCAAGCAACAGAAACAATAAAGCTTTCTTACTCTTTTCAGAAGTATTTAATTTCTAATAATTTTTAATCAGTTAATCATTGATTAATTAGAAAATTTCATCATTCATCACTTTTTCCTAAAAATGATTAATTAACCATGCCCTAACACATACGGAAGGAAAAAGCAAATTTGGGGCTTTCAACTTGAACTCCAAGACCATAAATTGGGAAATCAGATCACACATGGCCCAAATAGAGTGGAGAACAGTTTTAGAGAATAAAACAACTGAGGAAATGCTAACAACCTTGGAAGAAAAGACTGAGAATTTTAGAAAAATATGCTCCGAAAGCACAGCCAAAAGGAGAGAGGAACTGGCTAGAGGGAAGAGAGAAGAATATTCTGCAAAAGAAAGAGTAGCCGCGAAGTCAGCTAATTGCAAAGACAACAATGCCAGGGAAGTAATACAAGAAAATTGTAGAGTATCGATAGGGAAATAAACTCTGATTAAGGGCCATACAGAGAGGGAAGAGGAAAAGGCAGTAGAAGCAATAAAGGAAAATAAAAAGTACTTCTACAGCTATGCGAAAAGGAAAAAAAAAACCGCGCGCAACTATCGGGCCCTTAAGGAAAGGAAATAATGAACTAAGAGACGATCTAAAAGAAATATCCGAAACATTGAGAGTCCAGTATGAATCGGTCTTCAGTACCCCAAAAAGTGACAAAGCGATACCTAACATAGATGCATCCTTCAAAGAGAAATTGCGAGGAAAATGTGTAACAGACATTGATTTTACTCCAGACGATGTAGAGAGCTATACGACAACTGAAATCACATTCGCTGCAGGTCCGGACAAATGAAACGCACTATTGATTAAAAACTGTAAAAATGAAATGCTGCGCCCTTATACTCGAAATGGAGAAGATCCCTAAACACTAGGGAAATACACCAAGCATCTGGAAAAGAGCGAACATTGTCCCTATATGTAAAGGAGGGGATAGATCTCAAGCAAAGAACTAGAGACCAGTGTCATTGACATCCCACTTCACCAAAATATTTGAAAGAATAGTTAGAGAGAAAATCTAATTTCTTGGAGAGACTGGAAAGATTGAACGAAAATCAGCAAGGATTCCGATCAGGAAGATCATGCCTATCACAACTTATAAAGCATTATAACAATATCCTAGATGCACTGGAAGTCAATAAAAACCATGATGTCATATATACAGATTTTGCTAAAGCTTTCGACAAATGCGATCATGGTATAATACAAAATTAAACATATGGAAATAACAGAAAGTGGGAAAATGGATTTACAACTTACTCAGAGAACGTCTACAGGTCATCAGAATTCAAGGTATATCATCATCAGAATCAGAAGTATGCAGCTCAGTACAACAAGGTACAGTACTGGCCCGACTCCTATTCATTATCATGCTAACAGGCATAGAGAGTGGAGTAAACAGCAACAGTATAGTAACATCCTTTGCGGACGATACAAAGATCAGCAGAAAAATCAGCGATGCAAATGAAGTGGAGGCCTTGCAGAGGGACACGAACAAATTATACAAATGGTCAGAAGACAACAATATGACATTTAACACAGAAATTTCAGCTCTTACGATATGGTAGAAATAAGGAACTTAGACCGCATATTACGCTCCAGATAGACAGGAAATTCAGAGAAGCACGAAAGCGGTTGACTTGAAGGTAATAGTGACCAATGATGCCAAATTCGAGACAAAATCAGATAGCAATAAAGCAAAAAGAGTCGCGGGACAGGTACTAAGAACGTTCAAAAGAGGGACGAGAGAGTAATGATTCCCCTGCTGAGAACACTGATCATACCAGAACTTAAATACTGCTCAGTTTTGACGTCCCCATATAAAAAGGAAAAAATTAATAAACGAAGAAACAGACATTTCACAGCCAAGATTGGTGGCTGCAAAGAACTCAACTACTGGGAAAGACTACATAAACTAAATCTGCACTCCCTGGGAAGAAGAGGAGAGGTACACATAATCTACATATAGAAAATGATCGGAAAACGAGTACCAAACCTCAAACTAAACCCAATTACCATCCAAACAATGTTGGAAAATAGGAGAGGCAGAATGTGTAGTGTTCCCAAATTAAAGGCCCAACAAGGAACCTCCTCAACACTGAAGGAAAACAGCTTGGTTGTCAGGGGGCCAAGACTTTTTAACTAGCTTCCAAAGAACCTCAGAAACGTTACAGTGGTCAACGTTGAAGTCTTCATGAGAAGACTAGACGCCTGGCTCAGGACTGTACCAGATGAGCCGGGTGTACCTGGCTATGTGCGGTGGAGAGCGCGAGAGCAACTCGCTCCTCCACCAAGCCAGGCCTAGAGGTGGGGCCACCAGCTTGACCTTCATGTGAAGAGAGACCCACACACAAACCTAAACAAGGTTAACGAGGTGTGTACATATATATAAGAAAAAAAAATAAAAATGAATCTAGGGACCATACCTGTATCAGGCACGTCTGTGGGTCTCATTATCCTACGTATTTGCTCCATATTCTGCAAGTCAGGACTCAGTCCTCCATGACAGCAGAAGATCTTTTCATCAATTATAGCAGCAATGGGTAAACAATTGAAACAATCTGTGAAAGTTTTCCAGAGTTTTGTGCTGTAACGCCGTTTACCTAAAGAAAACCCTCAACATTAGACCCCAGTCAAAACAGTTCAAAAATATAGTGAATATCATCTAAAAGCGTCACACAGTCTAGCCACATTCACAAACTGAGGGAAAAGCCAATTTTCAAGTAGGTTATCAGTCAGTCTTGTAATAGGCCTATTAATAAAAAGTTTTTAAAAGTTCAGTCTAAGGGGTTTAAGTCTTAGTTTGCTAAAATAAACTCCAATTTAACCAACCCTCAACCACTAACATTATTTCACTCCCACCTTAAAAGTGATGAGGGTCCTACCCCCAACCCCATGATTGTAATTGGGGGTTAAAGTAAAGACAATAAAAAGGACATCAATATGATTTCACTGAACAAATACATACATAACTATGGAAAAACTATACAACCGTATTATAACACTTTACATTACAATTCCATTACAGTTTACAAGGCTTACTTTAACCCCAGGCCTAAATAAGCCAACAATACAGGGTGTCCCAGAAGTCTGGACCCATAGGGAAAATAGACATTGTATTTTTGAAGTGAAATGAACACATTTCTAATGTCAGTTTTGCATATATCAGGAAAGATAATATCCTGATGGCTCAGTATACCAATCAAGGTGGAACTGGTATTGCTACATGTTTCCAGAAAAAGCCAGAGGGAGGCATGTCAGTTATTTCACAAACGTGCCTCCCTCTGACTTTTTCTGGAAATATGTAGCAATACCAGTTCTACCTTCTCTTGATTGGTATACTGAGCCATCAGGGTATTTTCTTTCCTGAAATATGTAAAACTGACATTAGAAATGTTTGTTTCATTTTAAAAATATAAGGTCTATTTTCCCTATGGGTTCAGACTTCTGGTACACCCTGTACAGTAGCTTTGTTTCATAATTCAATACAAAATATTAATTTAATGTAGTGTGTAACTACAAACTGCTTTGGGTTTTGTGATGAAGCCCATTGCAGAAAGGGAAAATTACCATAGGTGGAACCTAAAGAACAAAAGTATACGTATTACAGAGACCAGACCATGACCATGATGCCATGATGCCATGATGCCTGCATTGATAAACAAGATGCAAGAGAATGTATTTTTTCATACCAAACTTTCCATCACTGACTCCAAAACCATTTTGAGAACAAAAGTAATGAAACTATGTAATTATATATCTGGTGATTTTCCATCCACTAATGTAAACAAAAGGAACTTTATAACTCAAGAGCTAGCCAGTGGGAAGCATTGCTTTAGGTGAGAAAGATGTGTTAATCTTTCTTCAAATTCTGAGTGAATAAATTACTAGTGATATAACAATTCCAAAATTTAGCTGATGCTGATGTCAATTCTTTGCCTACATTTTAAAAAATCAATTCTCTCCATAAAATCTTGTGAATCTAATGTGAAAACTTTAAATTTTTGTATTTTTACTTCAAATTTGTTTAAATGCTTTTCTGCAGCTCACTCCACAATACACAAGTACCAGAATTTGTTATTCGTATAGACTATCATAGATAAAATGTTAGAGTTTTATTACTCGGTAAAATGATAAAATAATTTTATTTTAGTTTCATAAATTGAATACAAATATTTGAAGCAATTGTTTTTCCTTATACAGCGTGTTTATAAAGTCCCTATCTATTTCAGTGAAAACGTAGCAAAAAGGGTAAAATTCAATAATATAATAGAAGGCATACATTTAATGAATACTTAAGCATATGATTCTACATGAGCACCATCGCTATCTCTACAGAGTTCAAATCTGTAAGCAGCATTGCGGAACACATTTGGAGCATGAGGGGGGTTATTTTTGTAACTGCTCTTATGAATCGAGCACGTAAATGTCCCAGCTTCATTCAGATGGCATTTTAAACACCGTCATCTTTCAACAAGATGTGGCACTTTATCATTACGCAAACATTGTTTGGGAGTACCTAAATGAACGTTTTCCAAATCAGTGGATCAGACGTGGAGGCAACATGCCTTGGGCGGCTCGATCTCCTGATCTAACGCCCTTGGATTTCTTTGCATGGGGCTTTATCAAATCAAACGTCTATCAAACGAGAGTTACAGATCTGCAAGATTTACATGCTTGTATCGTAAAAGCAGTTAAAAAAAATAACCCCTCATGCTCCAAAATGTGTTCCGCAATGCTGCTGACAGATTCGAACTCTGTAGAGATACTGATGGTGCTCATGTAGAATCATATGCTTAAGTATTCATTAAATGTATGCCTTCCATTATATTGTTATTGAATTTTACCCTTTTTGCTATGTTTTCACTGAAATAGATAGGGACTTTATAAACAACCTGTATTGAGGGTATTTCGTTCTTCAATAATGTAAACAACAACTTTTCCTTAAAATTTCAAGGCCCTGGTGGCTAATTTGAATTAAAAAATGGATATACAATCTGGGTTTATAATATTATTAAAATACCTAAAATAAAGGGAACATCATAAGATGGTTTAATATATAAATTATAAAGTCTGTCTTAATGTAGAATTACTATTAATATAGAGTAGGAGATGACAATAGTTTATAATATTTAGAGATTAGCTACTTGGAGAAAATGTAAATTTACAGACAATTTAACTTAAGTTTTGCCTTTTTTTGTGAATGTAAAATATTTTTATATGATTACATTCTGAAATAAGTATAAGTTATCATAGTGTTTTGTATGTTTAATGTTCTATAAAAATACTGTTTTACAGGTGTGTAGCCAGGATCTCAAATAAGGGGGAGCACACCTTGAACCAAAATACAATTATTATAAATTCATGAACATTGTGCATTAGGGTGCTTCGAAAATATGAAGTATTAATATGTGATTGTCCAACCCTATCATTTTGTGCAGTTAGTATATAAAACCCTTGTGGTAGAATAAGAGTTTCATATGACAACATGTAGAGGTTGAGCATGCACGGTAAAATTTCCCTTCTGGCATATCAACACTGTCACTCTGTCCTAACCAGCACAAACCTGTTATCATCAGTGCTGCTTGCATCTACAAAATTGTTCACTACAGAAGTTTTTTGTGTATATTTCTGGAGTGGTTTATTCATCTATTTGTTTGCATTTTAGGCTTTTTTTGTTAATGAAATAATCATGTCCAAAACAGTTAAATCAGCTACTCATAAAAAAAGTTTGGCTCATTGGGCAGCCTATACCTGAATTCCCTCAAAGTAAAATTCCATCTCTTCTTTTCTATCATCATAATGTTGAGAAAATTGGAGGAATGGAGGAGGGCTTTGAAGACAGAGGGTTGAAAATCAGCAGAAAGAAAAACGGAGTACCTGAGGTTCTACGAAAATCAAGACTCAGAAATTAGTTTAGAGGGAGCGAGGTTAAAGAGAGTAAGTAAGTTTACGTACTTGGGATCGACAGTGGCTGAGGACGGTGAGCTGGACACAGAAATAACACACAGAGTGCAATCTGGTTGGAAAAATTGGAAGAAAGTTTCAGGGGTGTTGTGTGACCGAAGAATAGGCGCAAGGGTTAAGGGAAAGGTGTATAAGACTGTGGTAAGACCGGCTATGATGTACGGGGCTGAGTCTTGGGCTATAAAGAAAGATCATGAGAAAAGACTAGATGTAACGGAGATGAGAATGCTGAGATGGATGTGCGGAGTGACAAGGTTGGATAGAGTAAGGAATGAAAGGATAAGGGGCACAACAAAGGTTGGAGAAATCTCGAGGAAGATACAAGAAAGTAGACTGAAATGGTATGGACATGTGATGAGAGGGGACGAAGATTATGTAGGTAAGAGAACGATGAATATGGAGGTGCATGGCAGGAGAAAGAGAGGCAGACCGAAGCGAAGGTGGATGGAGAAGGTGAGGGACGATTTGAGGGAGAAGGGTTTGTCGGAGGAAGAAGCCCAGGACCGGGCTGTGTGGAGGAGGCTGGTCAGAAACGCCGACCCCGCATAGAGACGGGAACGGGCGAAGAGAAAGAAGAAGATAATGATGAGAATAAAACATTGAAGGAGTGTGTTAAGATAAAAAATTCAATCCTTGATGTCTGGAATAAAGCAAGAATCCCTACGTCATACGAGCAAGATGCGAATAAAAAGCTTGAAAATCTTCACTAGAAATGGCAAAACCTCAAGAAAAGCATTGCTCGGGAATCTGATCTTGCTTTAAAACAGAGAAAAGAGTTTCAAGACAACTTGCCCAATCTCTTTGACATCGCTCACCAACAAGCCATGAACCTAATATCCATACAAGACAGACAGACTTCTTGATTGGTCAGCAGGAACCAGGGTGGCGAGGTCATATGACATGTAGATTGTCCCCAAAAAAATAATTCTGAAAATCGAGTTTGCACACCCTGTCAATTGATGAGGTTTGGTCTTAGAATATGCCTGGTAAAATATAGGATTGATTGAGTAATGTTAAGCGACTACTCAGAGGACGAAGTTTGCTGAAATAGGGTAAATTTCGCATCTCTGTAGTGTACAGCACAATATCTAAATGTTAAGTTTTTTCATTTATGTATTATTTATGGCTTTTTCTTATTACTAATGGTTATCAGTTATGTTTCAGAAATTATGTTTGACATCTCTCATGCAAATGCAAGTGGCCTAATAAAGATTGTAGAAGATTGGGAATTTCTAAAAGATCAACGTGCAGTGCAAAAAATGTACATGGTTGGTCAATATAAGGTTTTTGTGGCAAAAATGGGAAGGAAGGAAAAGAGGCTAGAGGTAGAAAATGAGCGTCGGAAAAAAACATGAACATTGATGAAAAGCAAACAAAGACAGGGAATTCAAAGGATGAACTAGATTCTACATCAAGTAACACTGAGGAGGAAACATGTATAAGTGAATACCATAAACGAAAAATCTCCAATCCCATGCCTTCTACTTCAACTCCCTCAAAACAACAAATATCTAATCCAAATCCTCGGTGAGTAATCAATGATCCTAAGTTCTCTGCTGCATTGGATTGTACAAATACATCTTTAAGAGAAGAATGCACATAGTTACTCCTGCTCTCAAAATCATCAATACAAAGATCAAGACTGAAATCTAGAGCCAAGTTAAGTAAAGAAATAAAGGAAACATTTAACCCAGAAACTCCTCTCATTATACATTTCAATGGAAAGCTACTCCCCAATTCTGATGGAGGAAAATCTGACCATTTAGCCATTGTTGCCTCGGGTAGAAATGTAGAAAAACTCTAGGAATCCCTAAATTGGTGGAAGGTACAGGAGTCAAGATGGGTAGAGCAATATTACAGTTAATAGAGGAATGGGATAGCATACGAAACTGGATTGCTGGTCTCTGTTTTGATACAACAGCCAGCAATAGTGGCATCTATGGAGGAACCTGCACCATCGTTGAGCAGGGACTCCAGCAGAAAATACTTTTCCTAGCTTGCTGCCACCACATTCTTGAAATAGTAGTGGGAGCTGTTTTTGACAAATTCTTTGTATCTTAAGGGCCTGATATAGATATTTTTGCAAGGTTCAAAGGTAAGTGGTCTTGGTTAGACAAAAGTAAATATACAGTACTCTCCTTGAAAGTGATGCCAGAGAAATGTCAAAGAATTAGAATAGGTGAAGCAGGATCATCATGACCTGGTACAATTTCTGCATGAAAAATTGCGAGACAACCATGAGTGCCACGATTATCAGAAATTCCTAGAGCTAGCCCTCATTTCTTTGGGAGAAAAAATCATCAAGTGGGATACACTTTACAGCTCCTGGAGCATACCATAGGGCAAGATGGATGGCAAAAGGCATTTATTGCTTAAAAATCTATTTATTCCAAGATCAATTCAATTTGGGAGACAAAGAAAAAGAAGCCATCAGACATATTAACATTCTGTGCATCAATATGTATATAAAAGCCTGGTTTAATGCAACAAGAGCTGCCAGTGCCCCTATCAATGATCTATGGATGATAAAGCTGGAAGATTACCAAGAAATTGATAAGGAGATATCGACTATCGCATTAGGCAAACTCAGATCCCACCTTTGGTACTTATGCAAGGATTTAGAACCTTTAGCATTTTTTTCAGTAGTCAAGAACTCAGAAAACAGTGCAATAGTACAAGATCTTGGAAACCAAGCTAAAACTAAAGATGTTCGCAGAGTAGAATGCAAAACAATTCAGACTTTCAAATGTAAGAATCTTTCTGACTTCATAACGTGCAGACCATTAAATTTTTTCAAGGCTATGAAAATTGATGAATCATTTCTGACAGTAGATCCAGCTGCATGGTTTGAACACCCAGCATATATTCATGGAAAGGATATAGTTTCCCAGCTGAAAGTGGTTAATGAATGGTAAAACTTGCCACTGATTTTAATGAAACCATTACAACCAGTGAAAAGCAATGCCAGTTTCCTTTTCAGGTTGTTGAGTTCCATCGTAGAAAAATTTTAACCCTGACAAAAGCAAGTTTTTTATAAAATCAAGCAATATAAATTTATGATGCAATAAATGCAAAAAACTTCACTTTTTTCTACATGAAGGTCAAAATATGATAATTAAAACCCACTCTAATAAACAGAGTTTATTTCTGCAACAGTTTCGATGCCCACCCGAAAAGGATGCCAGTGGGCATTGAAACTGTTGTGGAAATAAACTCTGTCTATTAGAGTGGGTTTTAATTATCATATTTTATGACGCAAATTGGTATCAAAGGTAAGAAATTGTGATTTCTCCCAAAATTTCATTTTTGAATGCTGTGAGCAGTCACTAAATATGCACCAAATTCGATAAAATTTGTACATGATGCACATTTCATCAAGTGTCACAAAATGAAAACCTATGCAACTTTGGCTAAATTTTTTTTAACATTACAACTTGGAACAGTCTAATGACGAGTGTAGACAACATTCAGCTAGCAAAAAAGGAGAAAAGGTGTGCAGAGCGAGCAGAAAAGGAACATCAAAGAGAAGAAAAAGAGCAGAGGGGGACAAAGAAGCTAGTGAAGAGACAAAACACCTTGTATCACTCAGCAGCAGCAGTTCAACAGGTATTTTGAAATGCATAAGCTTTTTCATTTATTTATCAATTTTAACCATTTAAAAACCATTTTGTAGAGAATTAATTACGATTATAATAATAAAAATTTTTCAATAACTGTTTTTATTATCTTTTAATAAATAGTTATATGGGAGGGGATCCCCTCTGCCAAATTACATTCATCAAAAATCAAATATAACAGTTATCGCAAATTTTGCCAAACTAGTTTTCTCCTTTGACATCAAAAATGCTATTTTTGAAGGAAAACCATAGAAAAACTAACAAATACAAAAGTAGTTGGCAAAACTGTTGGTAAGTGCTGCATTCTGAATTTGGCCATATGGGCAGTCTCAGATTACACTGAGTGAATGCTCACAGCATATATATAAATACTCTCAACATACTTTTTATGCATTTTTTTATTAAAATTAGAAAGTATACGGTACATGTTAAAATTTATAAAAATAAAAAAAAAATTATAGTCCCCCCCCCCCCTTAATGTTGCATAAATTAATCAATTAATTAACCACTACCTTAAAAACAATGAGTAATTCTTTGTGATAATTCTATTTTACAGATGAGGAAGAGGCGAGAGATTTTCATCCAACTTCGAAGACATCAAAACGCCCTTCAAAATGATGCAAGGCAACATTGGAATCACTATGGACGTAGCAGCTGCTCTAGACCAAACACGAATCGGTGATAGAACGGCAACCCAAATACTTATTCCATTGGCTAAACAGGTAGGAGCCAATGTCTGTGAACTTTCTTTGAATTCCAGTGCCATCAGGATGCAGAGGATGAAGCATCGGAAGACCTTAGCTGAAGAAATCTGACACTCATTTTCTCTTGGGGTTCCTCTTCTATTGCACTGGGATGGGAAAATGATGCCAGATTTGATAGGTAGAGAAAATGTAGATCGCTTGCCCATTCTTGTATCTGAAGAAAACTGCACCAAATTACTCGCAATTCCAAAGCTACCAAACTCAAAGGCTGATGCAATGGCCTGTATCATTATAGAAACAGTTGATGAATGGAACTTACGTGATCAGGTAAAATGACTGTTTTGATATGACTGCAGTGAATACTGGAATGTTTGGTGTTGTTTGCACTTTAGTAGAGCATGAACTAAATAAAAAAGTGCTTCACATCACATGCCACTATCATATACACAAGCTGATCCTTGAAAAAGTATTCACTTCAGTTGTGCATGATGTGTCAAAAGGGCCTAGTATCACAATTTTCAGCTCTTTAAGAGACTACTGGCCAAACATTCACCTCCATGATTACACGATGGATGTTAATGATGATGCCATATTTAATAGGATTAAGGACTGGAAGCAAAAGATAATTTGCTTTGCAAAGAGGGCCATTCAAGAACAATTGCCCTGAAATGACTACAGGGTGTCCCATAAGTCTGGCATCATAGGAAAAATTCATATTTTTCTACTTCTACAAATCCAGATAATTCTACTCAGGAAATCGGAGTCAGAGAGAGGCTGCTGCTGAATTTAACAGACTGCATCCAGACTGTGAGCCAATAACACGGAGTTGTGTTAGCAGACTTGTTGCAAAGTTTAAGGAAACAGGATCCATAGAAGATAAACCATGCAGTGGACCTTCAAGGAGGTCCACTGATGATGATACAGCAACTGCTATCCTGGCTCATTTTAACAGAAGTCCCAATAAGTCTCTTTGGCAATTGTCCGCTGAGACGGGAGTGTCAAAAAGTAGCATCCATCGCATTCTTCAGGCTCACAAATGGCATCCATATAATAAACTTCAGCTCCTACAGAAATTAAGCGAAGATGATCCTGACCGGCGGATGGAATTTTGTGAATGGGCTATGGAACAATATGCTCGGGATGCCAATTTCCCATCCACCATTCTGTTCAGTGATGAGGCTGTTTTTTTATGGAAATGGTGAGGTAAATCGACAGAACACCCGCTACTGGGGTATTATTATAGTATTACACCCGTCTAACGTCCAGCAATTATTATATGTTCAGTAAGTAGATTTTTTAATTCTAAGACACTTTCCTTCTATAGCGTTTCCGTCGCAAATGCTTCGTTTTCGAGATATAAACATTTTTTTGGTGTGTTCGCACGTTCGCTTGTGTGTTCGCACGTTCGCTTGTGTGTTCGCACGTTCGCTTGTGTGTTCGCACGTTCGCTTGTGTGTTCGCACGTTCGCTTGTGTTCGCACGTTCGCTTGTGTGTTCGCACGTTCGCTTGTGTGTTCGCACGTTCGCTTGTGTGTTCGCACGTTCGCTTGTGTGTTCGCACGTTCGCTTGTGTGTTCGCACGTTCGCTTGTGTGTTCGCACGTTCGCTTGTGTGTTCGCACGTTCGCTTGTGTGTTCGCACGTTCGCTTGTGTGTTCGCACGTTCGCTTGTGTGTTCGCACGTTCGCTGTGTGTTCGCACGTTCGCTTGTGTGTTCGCACGTTCGCTTGTGTGTTCGCACGTTCGCTTGTGTGTTCGCACGTTCGCTTGTGTGTTCGACTGTTACATGTCTGCCCAATCACTGCGCTCCATCCATTTCGAATTTGAATTACTTTGTTACCAGAGTGGCTTCGTGTGAAACGTGCTTGTTTGATTATTACCGCTGTATTGTCGCTTTCTACGAAAATTTAGAAAAAAGTGTTGAGTTTCTGCGTGCTCATAGTGTTCTACCGACAGTAGTGAAGTGTCCACATTGTAAAATGGAGTGCACATATCGTCAAGACCAGAAACTGTGGCATTGTAGAAAAAGTTACGTTGTGCTTAAAACGAAAAGACAGTACTGTGATTATTCTGTCTTAGATTTTAAAGGTAATTCCTGTTTTTCTTTTAGGTTAGGATAGGTTAGGTTAATTTTGAAGGTGAAATTTGTTTTCCCTCTTGTTTTTGATGTGTTTTGAACGAATATGACATTCAAAACCGTCGGAAATGACTCGTTTTCTGTGATTTCCCCCACATTGCAGGCTGGGGGGGGGGGGGGGGGGGTCGTCTCAAAAACGAGTCATTTCCGACGGTTTTGAAGGTCAGATTCGTTCAAAACACATCAAAAACCATAGGAAAACATAAATTTCACCTCCAAAGGGAGATGGGTGTAATACTATAAATTTACTGCTACTGGTCCCAAAACAACCCTCACTGGTATACCTCTTCAAAAGAACAAGGTGCATCTCGGGTGATGGTATGGTGTGGCATTTCGAAGGATCGCATCATAGGCCCCCTCTTTTTCGATGAACATGTCACTGGAGGCACCTACCTACGTATGCTCAGGGAAGAAGCATTTCCCAGTGTCTTGAACGAAGAAGGAAATTTCCCAACATGGTTCCAGCAAGACGGCGCTCCTGCACATTACAGCACCCAAGTAAGGGAATACCTGTACCAACAATTCCCTGGTCATTGGATAGGACGTCGAGGGCCTGTGGAATGGCCAGCTAGAAGCCTGGATCTCATGCCACTAGATTTTTATCTCTGGGGCCACTTGAAAGCGCTGGTATATGCAGAGAAAATTAGGAGTGTTGAACATTTGCAGCAGCACATTATTGGGGCATGTAACACCATTACTCCTGACATCATTCACCATGTGCTTGCTAACTGGGTATCACGTCTGAATTTGTGTATTGAAAACAATAGTGAACATATTGAGCATATTCTGTAAATAAAAACTTTTGTTTTGCCTTTTTTATTATTTTTCCTATGATGCTGGACTTATGGGACACCCTGTACAAAGAACTGCTAGAATTAGTCATCTTTCTAGGAGGACTACCACCGCAAGGCATTCAGTTTCAGGCACCAGGACCAGTTCACTGTGCATGCTGGATGGCAAGAGCATTGTACTCACTAAAAATGTGGATGTTTCCTGAGCAGTTTTCTTTGCCATCCACATCAAGTACCAGCAGTTCCTTCCATACCACAAACAAATTATGGATGAATCTTTGAGAAATAAATATATTCATTTTTAAGTTTTATGGGATCACCTGAAGGTCCATCACCCCAGCCTTTTTCAGTTATCTTTAAAAGGCTAACTAACGAAAATACCACAACCTAACCTAACCAATCAAGGGTGTACAGTTGACCTAACAACTGGTTATGTTAGGTCATGATATTTTCATTAGTTAGCCTTATAAAGCTAACTAAAAAAGGCTTGGGTGATGGATCTTCAGGTGATCCATTTTATGTTACAGCATGGATCGAGTGCCCTCTTCCTACTTTTGCTGCATCAAATGATCTACTTCTAAAAGAATTACAAAATTATGAAAATCCAAACGTTAAAACAGCTGCACTTTCACCACTAAGCAAGCATATTTGGTACCTTAGCAAGGTATTAGTTGGAATGGCATTTTTTTTGATCATCACCCGCCCTTATCCACTAAGCAAAGAATGGTTGAAGCAATCATTGGTAAAGTTGGATCAGAAGACCCACCCTGTCAGGTGATGATTTCAGATACCTCAAATGTAATGGAATTAAGATTGGAAGACTTGGTAAATGCTCAAACCAATGACTTGGTTTAGATTCTTAATGTACCTTCTACATTTCTAGAGATAGATCCAAGTACTTGGGAAGATGACATTGATTTTCAGGTTGCCCGAAAGGCAGTACTTAATATAAAACCTGTGAATGAGTTAGCAGAGAGTACCATAGCTCTTATTCAGGAGTTTAACACTTCATGAACAAGAAATGAAGAGCAACAACAATATTTATTACGAGTAGTTGAAGATCACTGCAATGCTTTTCCAAAGGCCATTAAAAGCAACTTGCTTTTAAAAAGTTTCAAGTAAAGATGTACGTATACCGTACTAAATATAACCTATATTACCAAATGTACCAAATGTACCAAATTGCATGATATATTACAAATATACTGCATTAGTAAAACAAATATGATATTAGTAGCATCAGTAGCACAAATAATTTGTAATGTTAACTTAAAAAACGTGAGCTAAACAATTTATACAATCTGTTTTCTAAACATTGCTTGCGCAACCTCTAAGTATCATTTCATGTGAAGGAAATTTTGCATACAGCATTTTTTTGATCCTCATAAAACATTTGTTATTGTGTTTTCACCCCTATATGATAAAAACACCCTATTGTGTATATACATAGAATCTACAAGTGATCAGAAGACAACAATATGAAATTTAACAAGTTGAGAAAGTTCAACTATTAAGGTACAGAAAAAGGGAGGACCTAAAATCCATGGAATACTATATACCAAATGGACATGAAATTCAGAGAAATTCTAAAGCAAAAGATTTAGGAGTTGTAATAACTGATGTGAAATTTGAAACAAGATAAGAAAACAGTAAACAGAGCAGAGAGAATAACTGAGCAGATATTGAGAACCTTTAAACAAAGGTTCCTCTATTGAAAACACTGATCATACCCAAGTTGGAATACTGCTCAGTCCTAACATCCCCATATAAAAAAGACATTAGTCAACTAGAAGGTATTCAGAGAAGCTTCACAGCCAAGATCAATGGGTGCAAAGAACTAAATTACTGGGAAAGGTTACATGAATTAAACCATTATTTACATACTTGGAAAATAATGGAGAAACTAGCCCCTAATCTTACTCTGAACCCTATAACCCCACAAACAACAGTGAAAAGTAGAAAAGGAAGACTCTGTCATGTTCCCAAATTAAAGGCAAGACAGGGAATATCCTCGACCCTAAAGGAAAAGTTATTTCAAAATTCAATAATATTCAGTGCATGCCCCATTGTCTCCATGACAACTGTTGAATGTGATTCTGCGTAGGTATGTGTGACTGAAATAGTAAACTTCAAGCAAGCCATAAGTCAATGTAAAATTAAAAAAACATTTATTGATGTTAATTATCTATGCCACTGTAGAACAATATTTAATATATTAATAATTACCAAAATGCATTAAGTAACGTAGATCGTAAGGGGGACACATTCCCACCTCGTTACACCACTGCTGTTTTAAAATGAAAACTAAAATTTCAAGGAATAAGCAAGGGAATCAGGTAAAATTGGCTGATGCCCCAAAAATAGCAGATTCTGCAGATGCTGATTAATCGATACATCACTATCAATTAAAGTCTATCCTAGTAAAACAAATACTTGGGTAAATTGCCCATGTTGATTGATTACAACAGACACCTTGCATAGCCTATATCAAACAAACAAGAAAGTAGGCAACCAAAAGTGATTACAAGACCTAGGTTAAGATATGCCAATTCAACAAAATAGGTATGTTGCCAGCACATATTTTCTTTCTACCATAGGTTACACTAAATACTGAAAGCAAACTAATTTAATAATTTAACTGAAAACCATTTAACAAGGTCTTTTGAAGACCTACCCAAACACATTTTTATAGCAAAAAAGTAGAGGCTTTTTGTCACTGGCCAAGGCAGTAAATCCGATAGGAAATTTCCATTGGATCACCATGTTGATAGGCAATCACTACAAGCCTATATAGTTTTTCAAAATAATAATAATAATATTGTAATAAGGCTGTCAGAATATGCCATAAACAATAACTTTCTAGCGTTATTCAATTCATAATATATTTATGACAGTCATGTTATGCTTAAGTACTCAGATAATGCTTATTAACTCCTCCCCTCACCACTACCACCATAGTTTGCTTCAGTGATGAAAGATCAACAGCACTAAAAATAATCAAACTTATGATAGTGAAATCCCTAAAATGAATTTAACATGGACTCACACTCGTCAAAGAATCCATAAATTCTGTTGATAGAAGCACACTCATGATTCCCTCGAAGGAGAAAAAAGTTCTCTGGATACTTTATTTTGTAAGCTAAGAGGAGGCAAATGGTTTCTAGTGACTGTTTCCCTCTGTCAACATAATCACCAAGGAAAAGGTAGTTTGCTTCAGGTGGGAAACCTCCATACTCGAAGAGCCTTAGAAGGTCTGTATATTGACCATGAATATCACCTGAAAAAATTTAAATGAATTAAAGCAATCTAGATATGCAGTTACAGATGTATGCGACAAATACCATATATATTTGATTCTTTGACAAAATATCTACTAAACATTAACCATACACTTCAGAAATGGTGCACCTGTTATTGGTTAATGAGTGGTGCTTCAAAATATGAGAAAAATAGTGTTTACTTAGATTTCCACTAATTTCTAATTCCACAATTTCTTATTTCCACTTGCAAGGCATTCAGAATGGGAAATTCACAAAAACTCCCATTCAGATACACCTTCATTCTCCATCTACTTTTATTTACATTCAAACTAATACAATATGGTGCAGAACAGGAGCACTAAGTCTTATCTCTCCTCAATTTGAACCTTCTGAATAGTGATGCACCGGATAGTGATTTTGGCTGGATACCAAATATCTGGCCAAATGCCTAGGCCGGATACCTGATATCCAGCCAGATATCAGTCATATGATAGTCCCCCTCCCCACCTAAGCCTTTATATTTTATATATATTATAGCCTAAGCCTTTGTATCCATAATATCTAACTAACAATGGTGGGGGACCGTCTGCTGTCATATGATAACAGGCTTTCAATTACCATGTGGTAGTGCTAACGTGACAATCTTTTAACCATACTTTGTAGGTCAGTGGATAGTGTGTTGGACTATGGTTGCAAAGGTCTAGGGTTCGTTTTTCCCATCATGGCAGTTGATTTTCCAAAAAAAAAAATTAATTAAAAACTGTTTTGCACGTCAATTTCTTCCATCAATCTGTCAAATTGGCATAATTAATAGTTACCTAACAAGTAGGGTGTGTACTCTGTACACTTATGCTAGGGCACTACCTGTGGCACGCAAAATTTTTTAAGTCCCTTCACTAAAACACTTAAAAAGCCATTAAATAATTATTCCACTAAAACTAACTTTTAGAGAGGCTTAATTTAATTAAATAAATTAAATTTCGCAAATTTAGTGATTTCTTCAAATTAAATTTACGATTGCTAGATTGTATTACCATCATGAAAAGTTAAGTGCGTAATATTAGTTGCAAACATATTTTAAATTACATTTTTGATGATGAAACGATTCTTTCAAAGTGAAAAAATAATTTGTTGAAGTATTTCCATTTTGAACATAACGTCTTATAATTTGAACATTTTGTTTATAAACTATATTTTCATTGTTAGACATTTATTTTATTCTAGTAAAATAAATTTTTTTGTTGTGAATCAATTTAAATCCACCCTAACCAACAAGGAAGCATGTCAGTAATATATAGCATTTGCAATCTAAAATAAAAATAACTTTAAAAAAACTTAAAAAGGTATTTCAAATATCAGAAAGGCTGTGTGAAATAGAAAGAACAGACTCCCTGACAGGCTTGTAATGATTAAATTTGATGGGGTTTGTAAAATAATAGTAATAAATAGTATAAATAGTAATAATAAATAGTAAATAATAGTTACAATAATGATCACCAGTTTCACGTATTTTCATGTTATATTACTAACCTGTTGCACATAAATAATTACATGTTTATCTACTTTTACATATTATATATTATGATATTAGTGACTTAATTGAAAAATTGAACAATGTCTCAATTAAAATCTAGTATTTGGAAGTGTTTTCAAATATACAGTGGTGAATTAATAGAGCATAAGAATAAAGCAGAATGTAAACACTGTGATCCAAAATCACAATCAAGATTGATTGTAAGAGGTAAAAACGCTAAAAACTACTCTACTAAACCAATGTGGAATCATCTGAAGACAAAGCATCCTGAAGAATACAAAGAATTGCAGGAAGCTGAATTAGCTTATCCTCATGACCCTGCACCCAAACCATCATGTTCCACAAAATCTCAGCCAACAATTGAAGCCATGATCGAAAGAAGCAAAACATGGGACCTGAACGATCCTAAATCTGAAGCTATCACCAAGAAGATAGGTGAGTTAGTAAATTATAAAATTTATGAATAGGCATCAATCTTAAGTGAAAATAAGTTCTGTCTTTTTTTGTTTTACCAAATATGATGCATACACATTCACTAATTTAATTTGGTTTCCAGGCAAAATGATGGCACTCGATGCAGAACCATTTACTCTGGTGGACAGAAAAGGCTTTCGCACACTCATGAAACATTTGGCCCCTCGGTACCCTCTGCCTAGTAGAAAGTACTTTTCCGAAATTGTTCTGCCCAAAATCTATGAAGAAGTAAAACAACAAGTACAAGAACAGCTGAAATCAGCCTCAGTCATTTCCTTTACAACAGACATTTGGACAAGCAGAACTAATAATGAATCCTTCATAAGTTTGACAGCCCACTTCATTACTACAAAAAATATGGAAAATAAGATATGTGTCCTCAACTGCAAACACTTCCCAGCATCTCATACAGGAGCCAACATTGCACTCATGCTGAATAACACCTTAGAGGAATGGAACATCAGTCCAAGTCAGGTTCATCTCATTCTTCGTGACAACGCTGCCAACATCAGTATTGGTACAGGTGTGTAATACATATATAACATATAATAATACAGTATCCATATAACATATAATAATACAGTATCCACATTATTGTCAGTGCGGGTTGCTGCTCCTTAAAATTAGCTAATACATTAGCTACATTAAGTTAGTCTGATGCCTTCACCAGTTCTACCCTTAGCTAGCAGTTAGACCTGTTATTATTCTGGTTTCAGTTATTAATCTGGATGGAACCAGGGTGGCTTATTCCAAACACAAAATTTTTAACAGTTAGGTTTTAGGACTGCCTCCATGGGGGTTTAGCTACATCAGACCTATAGCTATCTATATATGTGGTAAACGCCAGACAGCTAGATTAAACTTTAAAACCAATTTTGGGTGGTTGCATACAAAAGTGCCTGCTACTGGCCAATTTATACAAATTGTATGTGCGCACAACCAAAATTTGAACCCAGTGACCTATCTCAGGTTCTGGACATGATAGAATGACAATTTAAAAACTGTTTATGATGTATTTTTTACCTCTGAAGCAGATTAAAACATTTGCAGAGGGCTGCAGGCTCAATAATGCATCAAAAAATTCATATCTATATTATTTTTGGGCAAAAATTACAATTTTCAGCCTTTTTTTTTTGCAAATTTTTTAGATAATTTGTGGTAAATATGTACAATTTTCTACTGAAAATATTACAAATCAACTTAAGATTACTCTAAAGTATCACTCACTAAACAAATTAATAAAAAATACTCATCTAAACAGCTTCAGAATGTTGTATTTTTGTATCAAACACTTTTATCAGTTTTCTTGATTTTATCTTTTGTTGAATGATGTTCATCATGATGTTCAAATCCTACCACAGTTGAGGAAACCTCTGTTACAAGTTTAATGTGCCTCTCTACAGCCTGATTATGACAAGGCTAGTTGAGTTTCAGTGCTTCCTTTATGTTTACGAGTTCTTCTTTGGTTAGAGATGCTATGATAGGGGGCTCATGAATGTCAGGTGAATTTAAGTTTATCATTTTGAGATACCCTCGAGCTTCGTTATCGATTTTAGGCACCATGAATCTCCTGACACTACCATCTCTCAACACTCAAGTCAGGCTGTAACTCTGGGACTTCAATATCCACATCTGAATCAATTATCAGGTCACCACCTTCAAAGTCATTGTCTATCACTGTTTCAACCGATTCATTCCCTTTGAACAAAAGTACCTTGTTAACTGTGATGTTGCAGATTTGTGGGTCTGATCAGCAAGCATGGCAATTAATGCATTTTCAGGGTGAACATAGTATGCATTTTAGTAGAGTTTTTAGGGCTACCTATCTCCCTGGCTTCCTTGTGAGGGAATTTCAGGATCCTTTGGAGCATATCATAAAGGCTCTTAGCACCATCTGTGCATCGATAGTCCTTGATCTGGAACCAACTTGGAAAATACACCAAGATACAAAACTCCAAGTGTGACCAGAACTTTGGAAGGCTTCCTTTGAGATGTATAAAATCTAAGGATTCTACATGCCAGAGTCAACCACCTTGAATGACAGATCAGTCCAACTTCAAGGAGCTCAAGTTCAGGATCAACACAGCCAAGCATAACAGCCATACAGATTCTGTAAGCATAATACTGATCAGTGCTGAGGTCGTCCAGTACTTCATTAGGAATGACTGGAAATTTTGAATTCCAAATTGGCTTGAATGAAATCGCATCCCACTGAGATACACTTCCACCAAGTTCAACCCCTATCTTTCCTGAAAATGAGTCTGGGCTCTTTGTTCTTCCATCCAGAGTAACAAAGACCATTACAGTGTAGTAAGCAAATGCTCCACAGCAAAGGTCTACCAAGCAGTTCTTCCCAACATCTGATAGCTCCACCATTTGAACCAGTCATTGTATTAGTCCCATCAGATCCTATCATGGCAACTTTGGTTTGTAATTCAGCATCTTTGAGGACCTTGTATATCTCTGTTGCAATAGTTGACCCCTTGCCATTACTTCGCGTCACATGTGAGAGGTAGAAATCACTAAATAGTACTGTACTCAGAAATTAGAGACAATTTTTTAGATATTTCAGGGTTTATATCTATTTTCCATTTTCTATATCCAAAATTCATCTTAATAAATATTTTGAGTAATATCTGTTACAAACTGCAAACTAAAGATCAAAATTTTAAATCTTACCAGGTTCTCCTACAATTACATAGTGCTCTTCTAGCTCAGTTCTTCTGTAATATTTGCCATTCACTTCTTTGCAACCATCCAATAAATAGCATCCACCAATTCAAACAATTTACCCTCCTCTTTTCTTATGGCTTTATGATATTTTTCACACACTCTTCTCAGCTTGTTCCTGCAAAGTTCACAATATTTACATTTCAACACTTGTTTGAACCGTATGCCTTTTTGTGAAATACTTTATTTGATTCAGATACTAATGTACAACATAATTGGACTGTTACCTATCAATTACGTTTATCTTATCAGTAGTAGTGATAATTCCATAATCCTCTAAAACTGCTGATGCAAATGCTGCTCCAGCTCTGTTACTTACTTGATACCTGGTAAAAGACATTTATTTTATATCAAGTTAATATTCTAACAAGATGTTCATTGGACAGCAATGTCCAAGATTTGGACTAACTATTAGCAATGTTACATGGATTATAAATAATTTTTTCAAAGGTATTGTAAACAGAGCAACAAGAGTGTGAAACAACTTGGAAGTTTTTTCAATGAAGGAAGAAAGATCACTCCGGAACTTGTCACCACATTTATTTTTTGGATATCTATCACACCTACAAAATTACCAAAACTTTAATGTTGTGAATGCAAATTTCAATTATAAACCCCAAGTTAAGTTCTAGTCAAAACAGAATTTATTACCAATCATTCTTATGATTTGAAAATCGCTGAATCACATGATTATGTTAATAAAATTACTGTCGCAAACAAATAAATGTAACTACAAAATTCACAAAAGTATGACATTTTAAATCTTTTTATAAGGGACTGAAAATTTGAACCTTGCCTCAAAAATTCTTTGACTAGATCCTGAATCTTGCTGGAGACACTGGGGTGTGAAAATGGATAGACGTTGCACCAAATACAGTGTTCAATCAGACTTAGTGCAACCATATCAGCTGCTCATCTGGTTATCCAGTTCTCTTCTCCCATAACATGTTGGATGGCATCTTTACCAATAGGAAGCTTTCCATTGGGGAATGAGTCTATGCTTGAAAATCTGTGACATCCATCAAGAATTTTAACTGTCATTGCATCTTAACATCCTATGCAGTATTTTTTGGCAATAAGGTTATCAAAATGCATGCATTTATCAATTCTATAAATTCAACTTGTAAAGGAAAATATAAAATATAATTTCAAATAAAAAACAATATTTAGAGGAAAAGGGCCAAAAATTATGAAATATGATTTTCTTTTATGCATTAATGACCGTGCAGCCTTCTGCAAATGTTTTAATCTGCTTCAGAGGTAAAAAAATAAATAAATCATAAACAGTTTTTAAATGGTCTTTCTGTCATGTCCAGAACCCAAGATAGGTCACTGGGTTCAAATTTTGGTCATGCACACATACAATTTGTATAAATTGGCCAGTAGCAGTCACAGTTTTGTATGCAACCACCCAAAATCAGTTTTAAAGTTTAATCCTGGACAAAAGACAACTATCTAGACCCCTCAATTTTGTTCCTGGCACTTTTGATTTTTTCATTCCACCCTAGTAAATACTTATTTTTGTAATAAGCTCTGTTATTTAGCTTCATTCTTACACTATTTTGGTGGCAAAAAAAAAAAAAAAAAAGTTCAGTTTTTGCCAACCCTGGTGCTTAAAGGAATTTATAGACATTGATTATCCTTAAAATAGGTCTTTAATTTCTTGGTCATTCAAGAAATAGTCTACATACTAACTGCTAAGTTCATCCTTGAAATAAGATGAAGATAAAAATCTTTCTCAAATTCTGAAATTGTTTGAAGCAAATAAGAAATAAATTTCAACATCAACATTTCACAGGAAGTTGGGAAAGCACTCTCACTATCTCATAAACCTCCTTCATAATGTTCCTTGTGTTGGTCTCCCTTCACACAAAGGTGAAGCTGGTGGCCCCACCTCTAGACCTGGTTTGGTGGAGGAGCAAGTTACTTTCTTACACTCTCCACCACACAGCCAGGTACAACTTAGACTTCTGTAATACATGGTGTCCATAAATGTTTACCCTGAAAACAGTATGCTCTCATGTTTTAATGCCGAATCTTACATCCATTTTCTTTTACAGGTGATCTTGTACACACAGAGTTTCTGTGCTGGTGTGTTTTGTCTACCACATTCGCCGCTAGGAGCGCTGTAGTAGCTATTCAGTTAAGATGGCATCTGTGACAGAGAAGGCACAATGTGTTGTGTGGCTTGCAGAAACAAAACCTCCTGTCAGTGTTCAGCGAAGGTTCAGAACAAAGTATGGAAAGAATCCACCTGATGTGAAGTTAAGTCGTGGATGAAAAAATTCTTGGAAACTGGAAACGTGGAAAAGGGAAAGAGCAGTGGTAGACCATCAGTTTTCGATGGGACGGTGGAAAACATTTAAAATGCTTGTTAAAGATGTTAAAGATGTTAAAGATGTTAAAGATTTGGTTTATGCAACAGTTGTTTCAGATATCAAGACATTGTGAGAACGCATTACGGATGCAATTGCAACAGTTAACCCACAAATGTTGGAAAATGTGTGGTGAGTGTGTGGTGAGTGTGTGGTGAGTGTGTGAATACCGTTTAGACATTTTACGTGCCACTAGGGGTGCACATGTGGAAGCTTATTAAGTTCATTAATTATGTATCAAAACTTTGTATGTTTATCTACTTATGATTAAAACTGTTTGAATACGAGTGTTTATTTAAAAGTTATAGCATGCTTTAATCAGGGTAATCATTTATGGACACCCTATATTTCTAAGGTTTTTTGAAAGCTGGTTAAAAAGTCTTGTTCCCTGACAACCAAGCTATTTTCCTTCAGTGTTGAGGAGGTCCCTTGTTGGGCCTTTTAATTTGGGAAGACTACACATTCTGCCTTTCCTATTTTCCAGTGTTGTTTGGATGGTAATTGGGTTTAGTTTGAGGTTTGGTACAGTTTTTTTATCATTTTCCAAATATAGATTATGGTATACCTCTCTCCTCTTCTTTCCAGGGAGTACAGATTTAGTTTATGTAGTCTTTCTCAGTAGTTGAGTTCTTTCCAGCCAGCAATCTCAGCTGTGAAATGCCTTCGAGTTTCTTCCTTTTTATATGGAGACATCAAGACAAAGCAGTATTCAAGTTTTGGTATGATTAGTGTTTTTAGCAGGGGAATCATTACTATCCTGTCCCTTCTTTTGAATGTTCTTAGTACCTGTCCCATAGCTCTTTTTGCTTTGTTTATCACTATCTGATTTTGTGTTTAAAATTTCACATTAGTCATTATTACCCCCAAATCAATCACTTTCATGCTTCTCTGAATTTCCTGTCTATCTAGAGCCTAATATGCAGTCTATTTAAGTTCCTCATTTCTACCATATCTCAAGAGCTGAAATTTCTCAGTGTTAAATGTTATGTTGTTGTCTTCTGACCATTTGTATATTTTGTTCATGTCCCTCTGCATGGCCTCCACTTCATTTGCATCACTCATTTTTCTGCTTATCTTTCTATCATCTGCAAAGGATTTTGATGACCTGTAGACATTCTCCAAGTTGTAGATCCATTTTCCCACTTGCCTGTTATTCTCATATATTTCATTTTATGTACTATTATACCATGATCACATTTGTCAAAAACTTTAGCAAAATCCATGTACAATCAGCCCTGCTATAATGCGTACTATAACAACATGGATTTGTATTTAAAATGCCAAGTATTTTAAGACCATAAAAATGTTATTACACAGTAAATTTGAAATTAAGCGAAAAAAAAATATATATAAAACATATCAAGACTGCAAAAATATTCGTTGGCTTCTAGTTAACCAAGTACTGTCAGATTAAACATACAATCTAACATTCAAAACCTTCACTCACCATGAGTTTAATTTTAGTATATCTACTTTGCATGGAACAATATGAAAAATGTAAATGCAACACTATGAAAACTCCCAGATAACATTCAATGGATAATAAATCATTAGTTAGACCCAATTTGGAGTACGCGGTCCAATTTTAGAATCCACATTTGCACAAAGATATAGACAAAATCAAGAGAGTTCAAAGACGAGCAACTAAGATGATTCCGTTGCTTAGGTCAAAGTCGTACGAGGATAGGCTTAAAGAGTTAAAACTGACAACACTCGAGACTAGGAGGCTAAGGGGTGATCTAATCCAGGTTTTCAAAATTATGAATGGGTTCGATAACATAGACAGAGATAGCTTTTTCGAAATATCTAAATATAATAGGACTAGAAATAACGGGTGTAAGTTGACAAGTAGAAGGTTCGAGACAGCAGTTGCCAAAAACTTTTTTATGCATAGAATAGTAAGTAGCTGGAATAGTTTGCCGGTAGAAGTAATTAGTAGCACTTCTATAAACATGTTTAAAAATCGATTAGACAAATATGTTGATAGATTGGGTATAGTTTAAGGTAGTAAAATTAAGGCTTTGTGGTGATAGATCCCACAGCTCAACACAAGTGTTGTGGGATATAGGGAGGCAGCATCTTGGGTTAGGGGATACTCTCTGTCCTTACACACCCCATTTAAAGAGATTCCTCTGCCGAGCAGTGCCCCCATAGTACTGAGAGGTATTGAAAAACTCATGATCTTCACTTGCCCACAAACACCTTTAAATGGGAGACCCAAATGGGTGCACACACATTTCTACATTACTGTACAGTCTTTACAGCCACACCTACACCTTTCCTCCTAAGTATATATATTGTAATGTATATGGTTGTAAATTTTGACTTGGTCCGCAATCGATATTGACCATGACTTATTTTTCATTGGCAAGGTACTAGTATTGATGGATACCATAATGAAATTGACTGGATTCTTTGGATCTGATATATTTGCATGTCGGTTATAAATAGATATAGAGTGTAACATATTTGTGGATAGTAGTCTATTATGACTTGATCCTTTGGATCCAGAGATTCTATCTTTAGTTGTAAATCGATAATTAATTAGTTTTTAATTGATAATTATTTAGTTTTAAAAAAATTGGTCATTGCAAATGTACAGGCAGTTGTTACATAAATTTCTTATGTTCTTGTGGTTCGGAACCCACGTAAAATTGTAGGTCCCCTCCGCCACCACGGAGGACATACACAATTACGAACACAGTTAGGTAGACCAGCCATGAGTGGATCCTAGGGTCTTTGTTGGTCTGAAACATTATAATTCAAAACCTTCACTCACTAAGGTTTTAATTTTACGTCTATTTCAGCCAACTTGAAGAGCTAACAACAAAAAATTTGTCGGAAGCATTTACCTTGGCTGATCACATAGCAAAGACTTTTTCGAACAATGATCCAAACATGGAAAGGAGCAGCACATTTAGCAGAAAATTGGATGAACTTTGAGGGGGGGGGGAATCATGCACGCCAATTAACACTGCATATTTTAAGAAGAAATCTGATGTTAGTGACCCAGATATCCCTGACAAAAAAAAATGCTGAGGAAGCATGGCAGTCAACTTCAAGCGAGGTATAACATATATTTACTGTACTTGGCTGTATTTTTACTGTACTCTACTTGTTTTTTTTCTTTTGTAACTTTCTTAAATAGAATTTTTTACTGTAATATTTGTTTCTTCATAAATTATGCACTAATATATGTTGGTAAAAGCATTTGAACAATTGATAGATTGAATTTTAAGGAAAATTTTTTGAAAAAATGCATCCCTGACTTATAACATTATTTCTATGTAAAAACAAGCTTGTCACAGCACACGATTGCATAACATGCTGTTTTTCAGGAATGCATCCCATGCATTATAGTAGGGCCAACTGTATATGACATCATAGTTGTCATTGCCTTCCAGTGCATCTAGGATACTGTTATAGTGCTCTACAAGTTGTGGCAGGCATGGTCTTCCTGATTGGAATCTGTGCTGATTTTTGTTGAATCTTTCCAGTGTCTCCAAGAAATCATAGATTTTCTCTCTAACTATTCTTTCAAATACTTTGGTGAGGTGGGATGTCAATGACACTGGTCTCTAGTTCTTTGCTTGAGATCTATCCCCTCCTTCACATATAACCGGGACAATGTTTGCTCTTTTCAAGATGTTCAGTATTTCCTCAGTGTCTAAGGATCTTCTCCATATCCAGTATAAGGGTGTAGCTATTTCATTTTTACAGTTTTTAATCAATAATGCATTCCAATTGTCCAGATGTGCAGCTGAATGTGGTTTCATTTGTCATAGAGCTCTCACTACACCTTCTGGGGTAAAATCAAAGTCTGTTTATACACTCTCCTTGCAATTTCTCTTCAAAGAATGCATCTATGTCAGTTATCACCATCACTTTTTGGGGTACTGAAGACTGATTCATACTGGGCTCTCAATGTTTCAGATATTTCTTTTAGATTGTCCATTAGTTCATTTCCTTTCCTTCAGGGCCTGACAGTGGCACACATTTTTGTTTTCCTTTTCACATAGGTAGCTACAGAAATATTTTGGATTTTCCTTTATTGCTTCTTCCATCTTTTCGGGCCTATACGAGTCGTTGCCTCCTACCATCGTCACCAACATCAAGTGACGGGAGGCAACGTCAATCCTATCTACTTCGTCTCTAACTCTCTTTCCTTTTGGCTGTTATTTTGGAGCATATTTTTCTAAAATTCTCAGCATCTTTTCTTCTAAGGTTGTTAGCATTTTTTTCAGTTGTTTTATTCTCTAAAACTGTTCTCCACTCTATTTGGGCCATGTGTGATCTGATTTCTTCCGAATTTATAGTCTGAGTCCAAGTTAAAGGCCCTAAATTTACTTCTTTCTTCAATATGTATATTGTCTTTTAATGTTGACACCATAATTGTTGATATCTCAATTAAGTTGTGGTCTGAGATAATGGTTGGGGTTATTTTTATATCAGCAATCAAGTTCATGCTATTTGTGAATACCAGAGCTAGGCAGTTATTTTTTCTGGTATTTTCTGTTATCAGCATAAACTCATTTGAGAGAGTCAACAACATTTTTGTTTGCTCCTATTCTTCTCTTGTGCTCCCCTTGTCCTGGTGTACATATACATACATACATATATATATATTCTTATCTACCTTTTTGTATTTTATGAACAGGAAATTAAAGTCTCCACAGAGCATTATATTGGGGGATGGAGGGTTTATGGCCTTTATTGTTTCTGATTAGGGCTGAGCATTTCCTGCTCTTTTCTTAATTCCTGGAAATGGGATTAAAAAACTTTGAATCCTAGGAAATTCCAGGAATTAAAAAAATTAAATAAGGTTGACATAGGATAATTCCAGGACAGCTCATGCAGTGCTTAACACCACACCCCTTTCAATTTTCCTATAATTTGTTGTATAGCATTGTCTATACCCAAAAACCTGAAATTTCAAGTTTCAGATTGATCGGACTTAGGTTCAAAAGTTATGGCCCTTCCAACTTTGTGGGGGCTCTCAGGGACCCCCCCCCATTTCAAATTGCCATATCTTAGCCCCTAATTGAGATAGAAGAATGATTCAAAATGCATTTGAAAGGTAATTTGTCAAATATTAAATGAGTATAGACATGGATAGCAGCTTAGTTGAGGAATAAAAAAGAATCAACATTCTGTATTATTAAAGGTGGGGTTTTACCCACCCCATCTCAATGGATTTTTTAAAAATCTTCATATCAGATTAATTCCAAACTCTATCTGTATAAGTGGCATTTAAGAAATTTCTGTGTATTTAGGTGTATACTGTGTGTTTTGAGATTTGAATCACGATAACTTCACTGAAAAAATCAAATTTTTTGCAAATTGTCAAATATAAAATTATTTTACCCTTTTCTTATTCAACTATGCAGCAATGTATTTTACACACACACGTCTGTTAAGTATATAAAGGATACAAAATATATAAATAAGTAGAAATAGTCTATTCAAAAGCTATTTAAAAATACCTACATTAATTAATAAAGATAGCCTGAATCAAAAGCTAACACAACTACTGTTAAGTACTATTGAGTAATCAAAGGAAGTGTGCTTAGGAAGCAAAGTGTTTTGTTCTCTTGTTTATTGTGTACATATGTGAAATAATTAGCTTATAGAGGCATATATTGAGGAAATATTTTTCTTTGCAGAAATTCACAGTACATAGCTACATATGGTACTTAATAGAAATTGGCAACTAAATGTAAAGACTATACCTATCTTTGCTGTAACCCATTCAAAACACACAAAAGTGTTATTGAGTGTGCTTTGAGATCACTCCCAAATCATGTTATTGAATTGAAAATAGTGATCCTGTATATGGTTCAGTCATTCACCAAAAGTTTGTACAAACTGTTTGAAGAAAATCAATAAAAATGATGAAACAACAGTTATTCAAGCAAGAATCTTGATTCAGTTCAAGAATGTTCAAGAAGCATACTTTGAAAGAGAAGACTCTTGAACAGCTTGATGTCACCCCAATAAAATTACGCAAGTATACATTCTATAGTTTTATATACAATATAATATATGTATATGTATACATATATACACACATGTATATATGTGTATATGTATACATATATACACATATATATATAATATATATATATATATATATATAATATATCCCCGCAAGGGGGTTCTAAGCTCGTGCTCTTGAGTGCTCTTTGTGCTCGTTTGTACGTGCTTGTTCCTGGAGGTTTCACGTGCGCCCTCCCGGCCCTAGCACCCAAGGATGATGGGGCTCGACCCTGCAGTCCTTGGTCTTTTTCCACTTCGACTGTCCCCTCCACCCTTTCTTTTTCCTCTGTCTTTCCTCTCACTTTTTCTTTGTTTTTCCGCTGAGATATGCCCTTTAAATAGAGGCGAATCGGTTCTTCCTGAACTAAAAAAAAAAAAAAAAAAAAAATATATATATAATAATATATATATATATATATATATATATATATATATATATATATATACAGGGCATCCCAAAAAAATGTACACACACTTTAAATACTTATAAAGGCAGTGTTTATTAAAATACATTTCATTTTCAAAATGTAATAGAATCTACAGACATTATTTAATTGTTTTGTCAATGCCTGTTTTCAAACTGACATCCGTTCTGGTCCAGGCACTGCTGATAACGCGAAGCAATGGAATCGCAAACATCACGAAACATTTCGTTTGGTATTTGTGTGCATTCTCGTTCAATGGCTGCTCTCAATTCAGCGACTGTTGCAGGTTTTATAGCGTAGACTTTGTCTTTTAAGTATCCCCATAAAAAAAAGTCTAGTGGTGTGAGGTCTGGTGAACGCGGAGGGTATTCTACGAAACCCCTTCGTCCAATCCACATCCACATCATGCCAAGTACCACTCGCAACACTCCACTCTTCGGTCCGGATCATCTTCATTAATAGCATGGACTAATCTTGGAATGTAACTTTTCCATTGACAGCGCTTCAAAATGCGTTGGACAGACAATTCTGAAATTCCTACCTCACGACTCGCTTGCCACACAGATTTTCTTGGACTTTGGTGATATGTTTCCAGTACTCTTTCTTGCTTTGTGGGGCTTGTCGATGTCCGTGGTCTTCCAGAACGCTTCTTGTGGACATTCTGAACAGTTCCATCGGCTTCAAGCTTATCTCTAATTCGAGTGATGGTAAGTCACGTTGGTGGATCTGTTTGAAACTCCCTCCTAAACTGTCTTTGCACTTCAACTGCGTTTTCACACTTCCAGTAGCATTTTAGAATGAATTTCCTTTGTTCAAAGCTTAGTCTGACTGCCATTATTAATTCTAATGGGTTTAACTTCGAAAGAAAGAAACATCAATTGAGCTATCAGCTGTTAAAGTGTGTATACATTTTTTGGGGATGCCCTGTATAATATATATATTATATATATATATATACACACACACATTTTAACTGCAAACAACACACAGTATAATTAATGTAAAGAATGAAGCTTGTGTAGAAGAGCATTCCGCATAAGATGAGGAGGGAGAATGAGCAAATGAAAAATGAGGTACCTCCCAGGAATCAAACCCATGATCATCCAATTGCCAGTGGGATATGTTAACCACTACACCGAGGACCTCAATTTAGTCAGTACTCGTAATTCTCCTACATACGAGTGGAATCAAATGCCCTGAGGGGGCACCTTTGCATGCTGTACATATACACATTTTACCTGCAAACAACATACAGTATAATTAATGTAAAGAAGGACACTTGTGTAGAAGAGCATTCCGCACAAGATGAGGAGGGAGATGAGCAAATGAAAAATGAGGTACCTCCCAGGAATCAAACCCGGGATCATCCAATTGCCAGTCGGATATGTTAACCACTACACCAAGGACCTGGATTAGTCAATACTCATAATTCTCCTACATCTTGTGCGGAATGCTCTTCTACACAAGCATCGCTCTTTACATTATATATACACATCTATACATATATATATACACACACACATGGGAATGAACTCAGAATGGTTCCCTGAGATTTTTTTATGATACCCACAGACTGTAGCTGAGCTAGGCTGCTTTAAACCCTAGATCCTGTCCCAAAGCTGGATCCTATCTGCTTTGCAGATAGCTGATAGCTGGTGAGGGAAGCTATATTTTCAGGACCTCTTTGCGAGTGACCTGTTGCCCAAGTCGGGCTAGCATCATGAAAAAGAAAAACTATAGTATTTGTCATTTACCATTACTTATTTGGACTATAGTGGATTTAATTTTCCTAGAAGAGTTCCTTGTTCCATGCACAGTCTGTGTGTATCATATATATATATATATATATATATATATATATATATACACACACACACACACACACACACACACACACACATATATATACAGGGTGGGCCGAAAGTCGGGATCCATAGGAAAATATTTATTTTAATACATAAATTACAACAAATGGTAAATACTTAAAATGAATATCAACTTTAACTCGTAAATGCATATCCATGATACTGTACAGTAGTTTGTACTCCAGTATAAATACTCAAATACTTTTTTTATTTCAGCCCAGAAATGGCTTCGAATCTAACAGAAGAAGACTGGGTAGAACTTGTGCTCATGTACGCAAGACAGGGCGCTACACACAGAGAAGTTGCTACCGAATTCAATAGAAATCATCCTGATAAGCATTCAGTAACACATGCGACTGTTGGCAAGTTGTTTAAACGTTTCAAAGAAACAGGAAGTGTACATGATCGACGGTGTTCTGGTCGTCCAAAAACTGCAACTGATGAAAATACCTCTGCAATGGTATGTGAAACTTTAACGAATAGTCCAGTAAAGTCAACAAGAAGATTATCAAATGAAACACGCATCTCGAGAACGTCAATTCGAAGAATTATTAAAAATCATAAATTCCATCCCTAAGTGTCTCGATGTCAGAGGCCGCCAATTTGAGCATTTGTTATAATTTGTTGTTTATACTGGAGTACGAACCACTGTACAGTATCACGGATACGCATTTATGAGTTAAAGTTGATATTCATTTTAAGTATTTACCATTTGTTGTAATTTATGTATTAAAATAAATATTTTCCTATGGATCCAGACTTTCGGCCCACCCTCTATATAATATATATATATATATATATATATACACACACACACACACACACATATACATATATATATACACACACATACATACACATGGGCATTCCAGGACAAATCACCCAAAAATTAAAAAATTTGTCACCACTCCGACGAGGGATGGAACCCAGTTTTAAAAAACCAGTTTTTAACCAGTGATCAAAATTTTTAATCATCACCGAAACCGATGATAAGAACTGGTCTCCACATTTTTTTCACAAATCTCAGATCACTTTGGTCCATTTTCTATGAAACATACGTTTCCAAACACTTGAAAACATAGTAATTACATTTTGCATCATTTCATATCATTTTTTGTTTGTTTATAATTGTAAATAATTGATGCTTCAGTCTTGAATGTTATGTGGATGATTGCACATTGATCAGTTAAGATTCTAAGATTTAATACTCCATCATGTCAAAGAAATCAAATGCTTGGTATCATTTCACTCATAAGGATAAAGAAGCAGAGTGTATGACATGTCACAAAGTTTTAAAGTGTTGTGGAGGTTCCACTTCAAGTTTATCATCCCACATGAAAAATATTCATGGCATAAACATCAACCAGATTAATCAGCCATTGAAGAAACAAAGAACAGTGGGAGAGTTTGTGCAAAAAAAAAGTCCATAGAAGAGGAAATTTCGAAACTTGCGTGTGTAGATGGACTGAGTTTCCAATCAATTGCTAAAAGTGAATTCATTCAAGAAAGCCTAAGAAAGATAAAACACGACAAGCCTCATCCAACTTCCCATAATGGTGTCAGAAAAATGGTGCTTAGTTTTTATGAGAAAAAGAAACGTGAATTGGTCAACTACTTCAAGAATCAGGTGAGACAAGGAATCCGCTATTCATTAACTATGGATGAGTATACATCTTTGCAAAACCAAAGATATATTAATATTCATGATGAAAATCAACATTGGTCTCTTGGTCTCATGAAAATAAATGGTTCTCCTGATAGCACCAAAACTATTGCAATCGTTAGGAAAAGATTGGAAGACTTATCCTGGGTTGCACCACTGATGGTGCCTCAGTAATGGTCAAATTTGGAAGAGAAATAGTAACTGATCACCAGCAATGCATTGCACATGCTATACATCTTGTGGTTTTGGATATCTTTTATTAAAAAACTGCTGAAAATTCAGTTGAAGGGGAAAGTGACCCTACCCCTGAAGATGAAGCCATCGAAGAAGATGAACACACTGCACATGAGTTAAGCGAAGATGAGTGTGAAATTTTATGCACTGATACAATTTTTGAGTCCAACATAGACGACGTAATTGTTCTTCCAAAACTTCGAGAAGATTACTTAAAAGTAATAAATAAAGTGAGAAAAATCTGCCACATTTCGAAAGTCTCCTTTGAAAAATGAGTGTGTGCAGGATTTTGTCAAAGATGAATTTAATGGAAAGGAAATGAAGCTTATCCTTGACTGTAGAACGAGGTGGAACAGTCTTTTGGCCATGATAAAGATTTTTGAAACTCAGAAATTGCATTCCAAAGGCCCTCAGAGTGATACGCTCAACAGAGACAATTTCAGATGAAGAATGGAATGCTCTAAAGAGCCTCTTTGACATGCTTCATCACTGGAAATTGTTTTAAAGGGACTTTGTTCCGAAGATGCAAATTTTTTTCAAAGCTGAATCTTCCATAAAGTTCATTTTGGATAAATTTGAAAGCAAAAACAATCCTTTAGATTTTGAGTTACGTCAGTGTCTCATTGATTGCTACTCATTGAGAAGACAAAGAAGCTGTCACCTTGCTGAGTTTTCTCCACAATACCGAGGTCTTGAAAAATGAATCATCAGCGCCGTTCCTCTTTCCTTCAAGACAAGCACTGAAGAAGTATGCAGATCATACATTTAAGAGGCTTTTTCCAAAAGCTTGCCAGATTTCAGAAACAGACGATCAAGTCCAATCAATTGCTTCGAAACTCGAAGATTCACAATGCAGCTCAGGTCGTGAAGTAAATGATGACGATCAACTTATGAACATGTACATGTGTGGGATGAACAAACTGAAAATGAAACCCAAGATTCTTCCGAGACCTTTGACGTAAACAATGAATTAAAATATTTTGAGGCTACTTTGAATAGAAGCAAAAATTTGGATTGAATGTACGAGGCGTTGCTTACAATAAAAGCCACCAGCATACAGACCGAGTGTTTTCAGCTGCTGGTTTATTCATCACAAAGATTCAATCAAGAATGTCAGATCAGACACTTAATGCTCTTTGTTTTCTCAAGTGTTATTTCAAAAATCAAGTTTGATAATAAACTTTTTAATTCAAATGTTACACATACTTGATTGAATCAATTAAAACCTTATAGTCCAGTCAATGTAGGCTATATTTTTGGTCAACCTGGAAGTAATTGTAACAGAAATGGTTTCATCATTTTTGACATCCCCAAATATTCAAAAATAACATATTAAAAACTTACCACCATTGGGTGAGGCAATTTTTCAGAAAAATGGAATTTGCATTAACCCCTCACACCCCGAGGTTGGTAGGTCAAAATGACACCATCTTGTATTTTTCATCCACAGCTAACCTTTAACATTAATATTTTTTCTTCAAATTTTCAGTAATCCTTCCTAGATGGTTAGCAAATATTTTTAGTTGATAAAAAATACTCAGTCCATAGGGGGCACTCCCATCTCATGCTAAAAGACGAAAAATGGAACATCGCGCTGCGTATCGACCATGATTGTAGGCGTTATCGACTATTGCTCAAGTACTCAAGTAAAATTGACCATTGGACATCATAATCGTAGAGGCTTTGATTAGGTCTTTCAAATGAACCTCAACACCACTAGTCTATCCTTCATATTTTCGAAGATAATATATATTTTCATATTAATGACGTTCACTTGTTTTGATTTCATTTTTTGGACATAACTCTTGGATAAACTGAGATACTGATCTGAATTTAGTTTATAGAAAAAATAGCATGCTATGTCAACTCAAATCAATACATAATTTCACAGGGATAGGCATTTTTGATATAGCCTATGCGTGATGGTGAGTTAGTAAAAATCTGGGTCTGTATTATTTTCGTCACTGTTCTCTGCATTCTCTATATTCAAAGGGTGCTGACAGTTCAGACAAGAAACGCCTTGGCATTCGCCACACAAGGCTGAGCATTTCAGTCCATTCTTGAAACATGTACATCTCGCGTTCTGACACTCTACCTTGCAGTTACATCTGAAAAGTTTTAGTAAGCTTTCTGGTGCTGGAGCTTTCAAGGTATAAACTGGTAGCAGTTTTCCTCTTTTCACAGTCCAACCCCATTCTTCTGGATCAAGATCTTCCAGTCCTCTCCAAACTTGCACTTGGAGGTAAACACACAATGAATGGAATGATGCAACTGCGAATGTTGGAGGCAAGCTCTTGGGAGACAACTTTCATACTTGCAGCAACTTTCAAGTAGAATCTTGTGACACAAAGCTTATCAAGCAAGCTTTCTTTTTTTTCACCATAAACAATAAGCAACAACTTTTCTCCAGTAGTAATAACTTCTTCTCTTGTTGATGTTGAGTTATTGAAAACTTGGCTTAAGCATTGAAGGCTTTCGTCTTTCTAAACTTTTGCAGGGCCACATCTTTACCAATGGAGAACAATCTGGATGTTGTATCACATGCAAGTAAGGCATGAATAAGCAAGATTGCTTCACAAATCTTCAATCCTAATTTCAATTTAGCGTACTTGATGTCCCATAATTTGGTTTTTGCTTTTGATCGAGTTTTTTGCTCTGATGTGAAAAATATTCTGACCATCTACATCAGCATGATGGAGCAGGAGAATGAGTAGATTGGTATCTTGTGCAATAACAACTGTTGGTTTACTTCTGGCAGATTCAATTGCTGTCTGTACAATCAAAAGGTCTGCATCACCAGATGATTGGATTGCTTTCATGTTTTCTTCATTCATTTTAGTCGCCAACATTACTAGAAATCTCTACTTGTTGTCGAGGTTAGTAAGACATTCGTCTTTCTTCATATCTAGCTTCATTTCTCCTGTTAAACGTACAGGTATGCCCTGCTTGCCTTTGTTTCTGCGAATGTGGGTTATCTTTGGTACAAGGCTTCCCATCATACCCATCAAATACAACGACTGTTCCCTCTCCGTAATGCTCGAGGACATATTCTACATAAGTTTTGCAAATCTTGTATGTTCTTCCTTTTGTCCATTGTACTCTATGGAGTAAGAATCCTCCATCGAGGACATGAAATATCTTTAGGAAGTGAAGCATCTGATTCATCAGGCGCAGTTGAAGACCAGATAGAATTTGCTAGCTGTGGTTTATTTGCTTCCCTTAACAAACCATCTGTCTTTATAAGTGCAGGAGGAAATGTACACAGCTCATACGAGAATGCTGTCTCCAAGTCTACAGCTGATCCCATACCTCTGACAGTGGTTATTAGACGTTGGAATAACATGAGAGGATCAACGGGAATAACTACTACATCTATCTTAATAGTTGATCTTGCTTTCATTGTTATGGCCACGTCTTTCTTCTTGAACATATAATCTGCAACTGGTTTTCCGGACATTGAAGCAGAAATGTTGCTTCCAATAACCTTGGCATTGTCTACATTGACAGTTGAAATAGCAATTTCTCCTGTGTCAATGCTCATGAGTTCCTTTCAGTTGTCGAAGGGGTTTCTTGCCACAGCGTACACCAAGATTTTTCAATGAACCTTTGAAATCTTTTTCAAGTTGTGCCTGTCTTGTTTCTTTATGCTGCTCACTACCTTCATACGTGACATCTGTAACTTCCTGCATCACAGTTTATTTCTGCACAGGCTGGTGTCAACAATAGCCAAACTGATCTTTGTACCTCAGTCATTCCTTGTCTGTGAGTTAGTCCACCTGTTGTTTTCAAACTCCTCATAAGAACTACTTCTATAACCAAATCTGTTGAGAGTCCAGCCCAAAACCTATTACTTCTGTGAACAACATGATAGTCTTCTCTAAACTTTGCATAAACATTTGGATGGGTCTCTTTTAGATTTAACATTTTTTGAAGATAGATGCGTGTTGACTTAGCATACGCAAAATGTCCAGATGCTGTGAAAAATGGTAGCATGCTATACTCTGCCAGTAAATGAAGAAGGGAGTTTCCTGTTCTTTCGGCTTTTATGAATGTGCATAGTATTTTGACCATTTCTATGTATTGGAACCACTGTTTTGCAATTCTCGAAGAATCTAAGCTATGTTTGTAGTTCTCCAGTTTCTCAATCATCTTTTTGAAGACGACCTCCTTTTCTACATCTTCCAAACTTATTTCTCCTGAGATTGATTTATCAAGTAAATCTGAGATCTGTATTAAATCAAAGTTATCAGCAAAATTGAAAACATCTGACTGAGTGTATTCTTCATCACTGTCTAACTTAATAGGGCACTCGTATATTTCTGACATCATTATTGCATGAAGGGCACCTACAACTAGTAGATGACTACGAATGGCTCGAGATATTGCTTTCCCACTTAGCATGTGGGGCACCGTGTTTTCAGCATAGACAGTTTCTAACATTGTCTGCAGTCTGGAAGAAGTCATGAGATGCCCAATAGATCCAAGGAAACTCATGGCAGTGTGGAGCCCACCAAGTCGCAACACCTTCTTTCAAAGGGCTTGCATCATCCACACTTTCTTGCATTTCAGTTCCCTTCCAGTACAGTGGCTGATCAAATGTTAGTACCGGTGACATGTTGTAGTGCTTTATTTGCTTAGACACAAAATGCATGGTTGACAAAATGCACGCTTCGTCGCTGGATTGAATATCAATCATTGGCATGAATATAACAGAAGCCTGTCCAGGGTGCTCTCCTTTATGCACCATTTGCATAAAGCCATTCCAGTGGTCATTGAGGTTTCAGCATCCAGGCACAATTCCATAAAATGTTGAAGCAACTTGTTGGATCAACATCATGAAATTGAAATAAATCTTTGTATGTTAAGGTGCAAGAAGATTTTCTGCATGAGTGAAATATGTGAGTTTCGATGCTGCAAATGTCCACATCTCCTTTGATGTGACATCTATTCTTGGCACTAATTTCGTGGAAGCTACCTTGGGAGTAACTAACAATTATACCCATACCGTAGAATGTATTTAGACCATCAATTGTTCTAATATTGTCACCAACATTGTCACCAACATTGTCACCAACATTGTCACCAACATTGTCACCAACATTGTCACCAACATTGTCACCAACATTGTCACCAACATTGTCACCAACATTGTCACCAACATTGTCACCAACATGTTGTATGAAAGATTCATTGTCAATTCCTTCAATTTCTGTCCTGTGATGATACGCCGCACTTCTTTCAAACCTCTAAGTAGGAAGAGCAAAATCCATGACTGTGTAAAGAGTCAATCAAAAACCTTGATCCAAATTGTCTATGCATTTGCACTCCCAAGCCAATCTGAAGTGGGGCAATTATTGCTTTTGGTATGACTGCTTGCATTATTGCCTGCCCAATAGAGGCAATTCGTAGGTCACTGCTTTTGGCAACAAACATCTTTTCAAGCAGTAATCATAAAGATTTGGGAAGAAATTCTTTGCAACAGGCATGAGATTCTGTCTTGGGTGGATGGATACATTGTTGAAGAACTATCACATTCTTTAATTTCACTTTTTAGCAGCTTTGCCGCAGTTTCAACAATGCGATTTTTTTTCAGTTTCTACATCATCTGATTTCTTGCTTTTATAAAAATCAGAAAATATTCTTGGTTTTTGATCTGAATGTGACAACATTGTTTCCCATTAATCTCCATAACAACAATTTAATCTTTAAAATGCTCCAGCAAGTGACTTTTCAGCCATTTGGAAGTATATGCATGACTTGAATCTTTCAGATGATCCTGCATTATTGACAAAAGATCATTGATTGTGGTTTGTTCATCATCATTTTCTCGCAAATAATTCACCACAAAAGCAAAGGCAGACTCTTGAGATTCATCATAAGGCCAACCCCTTTTTAAACTTTGACCCATTTGTGTGTTACTATCATATAGTTTTGAAATACCTTTTCCAATACGAAAGTTAGTACTACATGCTTGATGATACACCACATCTTCTGAATGTAAATCATTTACAAAAGCTATACGCCTTTTTACATCGACTGCCCAGCCATCCTTGTGCTGTTCACAAACTTTTAGAATACTGATATCAAACCCACGATTCTTGCACATCACTTGAAAAGCTTTATTGTCCCATTTATCTCTCTCAGTGATGCAATTTTTGCAGAACAAACAATCCAATTTGTAATTAAAGTCGTGATCAGATCTTAAACTAAGTTTAAATACAGTGCCATCAGAAGATGTGGATGCTTTCTTTTCATTGTAAGATGCAATGTTGTTCTTATTAATATATGGATCTCTACATGATCTGTGTAGTTTGTCTCTAGCTGTGACAAAGATGTCATCGTCTCTTTCTCTGCTAGCATTGCAAACACCCAAGGCACCTTTTTCTGTTAGTGTCACATAAGAATCACGGTCATCTATGACATCTTTATATATTGCACAGGTTTCAAAACGTTCAGAATCCATTTTGATCTGAAACAAAATAATAGAATTAATTAATTTTATTGCAAAATTACAGTGTTAATTTTGTTTTAGAAACTGATTGGACTTGGAAGTAATTGCATTTTTAAGCGCCAAGTTTAGGATTCAGGCGTATTAAGAAACTCGGATCACATATGATTTCGCATAGTGGCCATCCTGAAAATCCAAGATGGCCACCATGGTGGGCCTACCACCTACCTGACAATATTCGAAGCACTATAATTATATTCCCTGATCCTGAAAATGTATGTTTAGACACAAAAATTGTGAACTTACATATATTAGAAATGAAGATATAAGTAAATGCAGGTTTTTCACATGTCGGCCATCTTGAAAATTCATGATGGCCGCCATAATTGACAAACTAAGCATCAGACACTATTCTAATCCATTTTATTGGTTTCATTGACCATTAAAACCTACAGAATGATATATTACAATAAGAAATTGATTGAATAGTAAAAATTTGGTGCCACTCTATTGTTACTGATGGTAGCAGCGGCCATCTTGGGTTTACAGAAATTGGTCTGGCCCATTTGTGGTAAGTTTTTAATATATCATTTATGTTGAGGTAAGGGTGCGAAAACAGTTAAAACCATTTCTGTTACAATTACTTCCAGGTCCAATCACAGATTGACTGGACTATTATTTCTGTTTAATATTTTGATCATTTCCTCCCTAAAAACCATACAGAATCCCATTGGTGAAAACCAGTAAAAACCAGCTTTAAGAATATAGCAACAGTGAAAACTGGTTTTACACTTTTCGGTTATTTTCCATCCCTAACTCCAACCTGGATTTTAATGAAATTTGACATATGGGGTTCATCTGAGTGCTGATTTCACTGGTTCAAATAAAAAAGTTCTACAATCCATAGTTTTTGAGATATAGGCCCCCAAAATCTTAGGGCCCCACTTTACCACCTAACTTTGATGGGCAATAACTCCCAAACATCTTGTTGTAGACCTATAAAACTATACATTTTTAGAATCAGCATGAAGAGATCTATTAAATGATACCACATTCAAATGTGTAGAACAATAATAAAAATTTTCCCCCCTTCTTTATTTTTGACCCCCACCCCCCTTAGACAGTGAAATAAAAAAAAAAATTATTTATTAAACTTCCATTAATTGTTAAAAGATACAAACAATAAAAAACGTGGGTATCAAGTTGCAAGATATTTTAAAAATTATTTGAAGAAATATGTACATTGACATTTGTAAATTGAAATTTTGACATTTTTCCCGCAGACTAAAATAGAGAACTACAAATGATATATTTACATCCTATGTATAACTCATATTCATGCATGCACTCTCAAATGTTTGTTAATTATGCTTATTTTTATTACAGATGTGCTTATTTTGAGTCAAATCATATCTTATTTTTGAGATTTACAATTGTGTATTTTTACTGATGAAAAATGGTTAGATACTGTGATGATCCTTTACAAAAACATAAGAAAAAGATACACAAGGATATAAGAACCATCAGCCAATCACTTTATGATCAATGTAAATGGAAACTACAAAGGAATACTGTACTATGTAGCAACTGTGGAAAATTATTGACCCAGAGACCAGAGTTGCTATCAACATCACAAAGTGAAGAGTCTGATCACAATCAGTCTTCTGAGAATGTTATTTCAGAAAGCGATGAATATGATCGAAGTATATCAAGTAATGTCAAAGAGGAGGTTTCTCAAGTTCTAGAAAGTCTTGCTGTGACTCCAGTGAAGAAGCGTAAGTATTTAATGACAGGTACTTTTTATATTTATAATTTTTTTTATTTATATTATTTATTTATAATGCATTTACTTTCAAGACAGTTTTTCAGCAGTTGCTGAAAAATTTAATGAAATTAATATGTTGACATTAAATTTATTAAACTTATGAAATTAATATGTTGACATTAATTACACTGGCCAACAAAATGAAACTTTTTTTCTCATCACAAACATGATCACACTTTTCTTAATACATTTTTCGCGCTGATTCCGAATCTGGTTTTATTTTTTTCTAGCACGTATAGTTATATAGATACACTGGTTTTGATATTTTTAAGTTTTTGATATAAGAAAATTTATGGATGTATAGATCACACTTAGGAATGCTAAACAACAAATACATCATATACCTTATTCAATGTACTTATAAATAAAGAATATATACATTATTTTATTAAAAGCGGTGTGTGTGTGATTTCCTTTTGTAAATTTGGCCTGGATTGTCACGATACAGCATCCAACAATGGTCCACCATCATGCTTTCATTCCAATATCCTTGGTAGCGCTTCTCCATCATCTGAATATCTTGATGGAAGAGCTCTCCTTACTCATCACTCACTGCACCAAGGTTTTCAGGAAAGAAATCTAAGTGGGAATGCAGGAAGTGAATTTTTAACGACATTCAACACTCCATTTCTTTGAAGGCATCAAGGAGGTTCTTCACTCCATCCTTATACGCAGGTGACTTGTTGCTTCCAAGAAAGTTTTCACATATCCATTTGAACGCCAGCCAAGCCTTCAATTCCAGTGGACTTAGGACTTAGGACTTAGGACTTAGGACTTAGGACTTAGGACTTTTTCAAATTCAGTGTCATTCAAAACCTCCCTTATTTGTGGCCCAACAAAAATTCCTTCCTTCAATTTTGCTGCAGTAACCTTCGAGAAATTTCCTTGAAAGGTATTGGAACCCTTCAGAATTGACTTTACCCATTGCTTTAACAAAATTCTTCATTAAACCAAGTTTAATGTGAAGAGGTGGCAGATAGATCTTTTGGGGATCCACTAAAGGGACAGACTGGACATTGCTTATCCCTGGGACATATGTATACCTAAGTGGCCAGTCACTTTTGGTGTAATGTTCTATAGTGGCGCGACTGTCCCACAGGCAAAGGAAACAACAAAATTTTGTGAATCCTGACTGCATACCCATAAGCATTCCTATAACTTTTAGATATCCACAAACATTCTATTGATGACTGTCGTATTTGATTGCCTTAAGTAGTATATCCATATTGTCATATGTCTCTTTTAGATAGACGGAATGGGCAATGGGGATGGATGGCATTATATTACCATTATGCAAAAGAACTGCTTTCAGGCTTCTCTGCGACGAATCAATAAAGAGGCGCCACTCATATGCCACATACGTCTGAGATATGGCTGTAAATAGTCCATTGATGTCATGGCAATAACAGAGAGGACCATCTACTGAAAAGAATGCTGTTAATTCAAAATTCCGCTTTCAGTAGTAACTAATACGAACATTGTTCTCAAGTAAATTGTTCTCCTTTAGTCTTGAGGCGAGAAGCTCTGATTTCTCTTTAGACAGCGATAAGTCTCTAACAAGATCATTCAACTGTCCTTGGGTTAACTTTTTAGGCTCTAAATGTCTACCTTCAAAAGTGTACTCTGGTTCTGTAGATGGTCCGGAAATGCCAGTTGCACCTTCATCACTTTCCATGTCATCTATGATAAAATCTAGCCTATCACTTGGGGGAATTGGAATGGGCAATGTTTCATCATGTTTTATTGGTCTACGTGCTGAATCCAAGTTTGGATATACAATCTGGTGTTTGTTCTTGGCAGAAAACCCCATTAAGTTCACACTACAAAAATAACAGTCTTCATGATGATCTCTCGGCTCCCTTCATATCATGGGTATGGCAAATGGCATTGAAGCTTTCTTTTTGTTAAGCCAATCACGTAATCCATTTGAACAGCCAGAACAGATTTGATGTGGCGCCCATGGTTTATCTTGGTCACCTAGATGGCAACCAAAGTATAGCTTGTATATTTTCTTAATGTCGGTTGTAATACTTCATCGCTGTGTTTTAGTTGTCAACTGGCCGCATACGAAACAGAACTTGTCGGGGTCATTCTTACATTGTCGAGGCATGTTGACTGACCTGAGCAAACTATAAATTAAAAAAAAATGTACACCAACTTGACACAACAAGTTCTTGGACTGGACTGATCTTTTGACACACAAAGCACGGCATTGTTGCCTGAATCACAATGCTGCTACACGTAAAAGCTCACACCTGAAATACATAAGATGTATAATTAAGATAATTGAAATAAATAAGATGAATAAACTAAAAAAAAACAATAAAATAAACACAATCAAATGTTGAAATATTAGTATTTTGCCTATTTAAAATGGTTAAATCTGTGGTTATATATATGCCTTCATCTTGAAAACTATACATGCTAGAAAAAATCTGAATGCAGTTTTGGAATCAGCGTGAAAAATGCTATCCAGCCACCACAAATTTTACTCTGATGAAAAATCTTTGTTGACCAGTGTTATTATTGTCCATATATATCAAATGGAGTCAAATATTTATTAATTCAAAAATTTCAGATGGTTTGGGTTCCTCAAGAAAAGAAGCAAAAGCTATTCAAACAATAGAAAAAGCACATCGTTCTTTAAAATAAAGGCTAGAAACAAGTTTAGAAATTGAGATCCCAAGCCCATCAAAAGATACAAAGTTGGATCATGAAACTCAAAGGTATGAATTTTAAATGATACGCTATTATTAAGTAGGAATATACCTAAACTAAAACTGAAGCATAAAAACAAAATGTAGGTATTCACCTTTGATAGTAGAAACTAGAAGCACAACTCCCTAAAGATTGGAGATCAATGGGCCCATTAAATCATTTGGAATTCATTTGGTCACAAAATAATTTTTGGTTTAATTTGACTATCTCAAAGAATGCTCATTTTGTTACACTTGAAATCAGTATTATAATCCAAAAAAATTAATATGCACATGTAATGTTTTGTTTATAGTTATTATATAGTGCCTTCAAAAAGTCTCTCCGCATTCAACCAACACTTTAAAAAAAAGTGTTTGACAACAAGTGTAGACAAGTTGTTCTGTGCCTGCAAAATAGTGAAAAACACACTCAACACATGCTGTAAAATCAAAAGGTTATGTAATAAAATCACTAAATCATGGTTGAATGAAAACATTGTAGTTTTTCAATTTCCTATGCATTTAACATAGCACTACAGAGAGACTTTTCGAACGTACTGTACATTCATGAATTTGTTTCAGGTCAATGATTCATCTCATGAATGAACTGGTTGAAGCTTTCCATTCTACTGACAGTTATGAGAGGAAACTCATAATATTGACATTATCTCCATTTACCATATCAAAAACTATAAATCTATTTCAGACAACTGAATATTTAGTAAGAAAAGCAGAAATATAAAACAAAGACTTGGAATTATTCCTGAAATTGAACCCATGTCAAAAGGTACTAGAGAAAGGTACTAGAGAAAGGTACTAGAGAAAGGTACTAGAGAAAGGTACTAGAGAAAGGTACTAGAGAAAGGTACTAAAGAAAGGTACTAAAGAAAGGTACTAAAGATTCTGTTCAGAAATTTTTTGAATCAGATGAAATTAGTCATTTGTGCCCAGGTACAAAAGACTGCTTGAGTATCAGAAATGAAAGTGGGTATAAAGAATCTGTGCAGAAAAGACTAGTGTTAATGAATCTGAAAGAAGCTTTTAGTATCTATAAAAATAATCCAGAGTCCCCAAATTGGCTTCTCTAGTTTTGCCAGCCTTCGCCCCAGACATTGTATTTTAGCTGGAGCTGCTGGTACCCATTCTGTGTGTGTATGTACATACCACCAGAATGCCAAAATACAATTCTCAGCTTTGGGTGTTAAAGAGTTGGAATACACAACTCTTATGGAGAAAGCAGTGTGTGACGTCAACAACAGGAATTACATGATGCAAATATGTAATATCTGTCCAAAAGAACAAGGTATTAAGAATTTTTTGCTCACTTTTCAAAGTGTTAACGATCCTGAATGTGAGGAAATAAAATATAAACAATGGGTTACTACAGATCGATGCAATATTGTGGGGGTTGTGAAGTTTCTCACAACCCCCCCTTGATTTTCAAATTCCCCTTTTGGGGGTTGTGGAGTTTTTCACAAAAACCTCACCCTAATTTTCAAGTCCTATCTGGTTCTTCCCAAGTTTTTCTCTCCCAACAGGAGTTTAGTTAGTATCCTTTAATGGTGTGTAAAAAACCAGCGTAACATCCAGACTATTTATGATTAAGGTTATGAAACCCGAGTAGACCATTAATACGGTGTTGTTAATTGTGGTGGTGTCATTTGTATTTCACCATCATTATCACTGTTTATTATTATTATTAAAAGTAGACATATATATAGGTTGTTGAAACTGTGACTGAGTATAGATAGGTTTGCCACCCTGTCGTGTAACTAGCTAGAGAACCGATTATTATTATAGGTCACCAGTCATATTATTCCAGAGTTAGGTTTTTGCCCATGCTTGTTTGGCACTGATTATAGGTTGATTAACTCATGAGAGATAGGTTTGCCATAATTGTCAATGTTTATAGTTATTTTTTATGTTGGTTATTATTTGTGTGCTTTGATTTCATGGGTAAATTATTTTTTCCAGTGATCAATTATGAAGTTGATTCCAGTTAATGTTTGTGGTTAATTGCCTGTTATGTTATTATTGTGATTATTGTGATTATTAGTTACATGCACCAAGCACCATTAATCTTGTGTTGTTTAGGCAACCAGTTGAGATTCAACTCACATGGTCCAGATTCATCAGGCTTGGATTATGAATCCCATCCAGTGGGAGTTACGCAGTTTGTGTCAACCACTGTTGGCCACTGGATCTGCCCTGAAATCAGGCCTGTGACCCTAACCCTACTAACTAGCTGGCCAATAAAGGAATTGAAACTCAGGTCATAAAGAGAGGGGGGTCAAGTTTGGAGGGTAGCTAGGCTGGGACAAGGGTTAACCTTCTGTGCAAGTCATTTCTGATACTTGTCTTCCACTTGTTTTCTATCCTTTCTGTCAAATCTCACTAAGTGTTATTGGGGCTCCAGAGGTTTTGTTAATTGTGATTCACTGCCAGTCCTTTTATGTTTATACTGTCACACTGAATAGTTGTTTATTTCAGATATAATAGAGAAAAAAACACAATTAGTTCACTTCTATTAGGTCTACCTTTGAATTCCAGCCCTTTCTTGGACTCCGAGTGGTTGGTTCTCCTACTCAGTGGAGTCAGATTGAGACACCTGAACTAGGGGAAGTCCTTTACAGTTAACATGCAAGTCGGACCTGAATAATCTCCTGGAAATAAACCACTGACCAGAGAGGCATTCCTAGATACCAGAGGAGATTACATCTTTGCCCAATCTCTTGACTATCCTGAACCCAGAAACGTGAAAAGGTGCTGGGTGGTTCAACAAAACAGATACTTGGGGACTATGGCCTACGCAGCCACTGCAGCATACTTCTTCGCATCATCCTCAGCTGGATAAGTTGAGAGATTGGTTGGAGAGAGTCAAGTTTAAAAGGGGAACAGGGGAGAATGTCTAATCCAGAGATGACCTAGAGTATGGCTGTTGCTGAAGAAGTTAGTGGACAGCTTGGTGAGGGAGCAGTGGCATCCACCACCCAATCCCCACTGAGAGATATTGAGGATCAACTTTTAAATTACTGGTCTACCACTGCTGGTACAACCTCTGACCAAGATGTATATGCTCTCAGAAGATTGACATTGACAGTAAGGTCATTCCAGCTCAATTGGTACAGGGGTGGTCGGGTGACCATCTCCGATTTTCTTCAAATTTTCAGGGTTGATTTATACACCATTCAATAGCTTAAATCTAAAAGTTTAGCTTCCTCAGTCAAAAACTTTTAATTTTATGGTCACTTAAATGGCCCCCACCTTCGACAAAAAATGCCCATGTTGGGCTTGATCGGCCAATGCCTTCATTTTGAGAGGCCTTGAAAAGTGTCTTCTAATAGGAGTAGAAGCTTCAAATTTGTCATGCCAATACAACTTCTGGGGGGCTTTTCAATTTTGCAAGCAAAAAGGCTGTGGAACAAATAGTTTCTAAGTTACAAGGGCTTAAATATGGCTCCATTTTGAAGCTTGCATCAATTCCTCCCACTTTTACGACTACCATTTTCAAAAGTTTTAGTTCTTCATCAATCACAGCTGTTTTAATATTCCTAATAGTCTCTATGGGTTGTAAATTTATGAGTGAAATAAAAAAATAACCAAAAAAGGATTTATTTCTATTTTTAAAAATTTCCAAAAGTTGATATTTTCACAAAATTTGCATTAACATCAACTTTGGGGCTTAATATAAAGGTGTCGGAAATTAGTCAGAGAGTTGATACTTCTAGTAAAGAAAGATACATATGTGTAAAAAAACATATATTAAGGAATAGATCTCAACTCAACTCCTTCATATAATTTTGGTGATTCAAAGAAAAGTGCTTTTTGTGAAAAATCTCAAATTTTTGCAAAATTTTTAAATTTTTAAATTTCTATTTATGACATTGAATTGTAATTTTACTTCCATTTTATTACTTATTAAGTTGATTTACAATTGTAATAATATGTAAATAAGTCTAAAACACAAGAAATTTAATATGTCTGTCAAAACAACCACCGACTCGAAGGGCTCTGGGTAGCTCATTTCGCTTTGTATATTCTTATAAATGTAAAACATGATGGTTAATCATTAATGTCCAGGCCTATTTTATAGATCATGATCTTTTAGTTTCAGAAAATTTAACTAGAGCAATTAACTTCAAATTAACTTCATTTTACTGCCTGTAATAATGGCTTATTCTAATCAAGAATCAAAGTGCAGCTTTGGTATGTACTTGGATGATCCATGTCATGAACACAGACTCACCAGGAAGGTGGGTATGTATACCTTACATGAGCTGACAGATGAAACAAGGAAACTGCTATTGTGGAGAACAAAAGCAACTGTAATCAACCCAAATAGTGCTACTGTATGCTACCACCATGAAAAAATGTTTGGAATGCATTACCAACAAATGCAATGTAACTGCCAAGATCCATGCAGAAATCATCGAAAGAAGATAACAAGTAAGTAAATATAGGTACTAATATATTTATATTTCATAAAGAAGTTTATATTGTAAATTGTAACCTAAATTAGCTATTTAATTTTAATAGGGTAGGCTATATACTGTGCTACTGAATGCATATGTTTTGAATATTTCATACGAATAGCCTATAACCAAATGTTGAGGTTTTAAAATTATTTTCCAATGTGTTTAGAGTTTACATTACCCTACTTTATTTGCAGAATCACTACAAATTATTGACAAAGGCATAGCAACTAGACTGAATCTGATACCAGGACAGAAACTTTGCTCAACATGCTTCTCTAGAGCCAAGACGATTGAACATGAAAAAGACTCAGGTAGTGATGAATATGTTCCAGAAGAAATAGTTAAGGAGACATTTGACAAAACGTTAGGTTCACTAGAATGCTCACCCATTAAGTATGTAAGAGCAAGAGATCAAAAGTTTTACGCGAAAAGGAAACTAAAGCAAATTGAAACATCAACAAAATCAAAGCTGTCAAAAGTACTTCATATGAAGCCTAGCATTTTGGATGAGGAAGCGGAGAAACCTATAGAGAGAGGAAGAAAAGTGTTATCAGCATATGATAGAGGAACTGAAAGAAAAGTGTAAAACTAGTACCAGACAAGAAAAGATACAAATTCTAACACTCCTTCCAATTGGTAAAACCTGGTCCAGAGAAAGAATTATGAAAGAATTTGAAGTGTCAGCCAGAATGGTTAATGCTGTGAGGGCCTTAAAGAGAAAAGAAGGTATCCTTCCTATAATCAAAGGTGGGCAGGACTGAGTTCCAAAAGGACCGAACTCCAGGAACTCAGTCCTTTTTAAGAACCATGAGCGGGAAAGTTGGTCCTTTTCTCAGTGAGGGCCGAAATGAGGAGCGACGGTCCATTTTTAAGCAATTCCAGACAGCCTTTTTTAGTGATTTTAGTGTGTTTAGTGATTATTTGAAGTTCTAAAGAAGATGGATCATTTCCTCCAGAAGACTCAGAAAGAGACTGAGACTGAACTGAAACTTCTTTCAACACCTGGAGGAGACAAAGAATCTACTGATGTTAGTGCTTCAACTTCAAGTCAAGCAACTGGAGCTCCTAGTGGAAGAACTGAACCCGGCAATCCCTGGCCATACCTGGACAAATACTTTGAATACCTGGGCCCGAAGGGTGAGCAGAACCTGGAGTACAAGTGCTTGCTGTGCCTGCCGAACAAGAACATCCTCTCAACAAGCAACAAGAGCTAAAACAACTTGGACTTGTTCATCAAGTTTAACACACCTATCCCATCCAGCTGGTCACAATGACAAAAAGTGTTTCGAATATAGTAGAAGACATATGTGAAAGTGCAAAAAAGTTGAAAGTACACCATTTCATAGCAAAAGCCCAATCAAAATATTTGTCCGACTGTAAAGAAAACCTCAATGATTCTACAGCATTAGTGCTTGTTGACTTCTCTGAAAACTATAGTTTTATAATTCAGGATGCCGTACAAGGGCATCACTGGGACAATACCCAGGCTACCTTGCATCCGGTAGTCTGCTATCAAAAAGTTGATGGTGAACTAAAAGTTACAAATTTTTGTGTAATATCAGATTCACTTACACACAACACAACTGCAGTTCATTCTTTTTTATGTGAAGCCTTGAAATTACTTAAAAGTCAGAATCCTAAACTAAAACATATTTGTTACTTTAGCGATGGCGCAAGTCAATATAAAAACTATAAAAACATCATTAATTCAGTGTTACATGTAAAAGATTTCCAACTAACATGTGAATGGAACTTTTTTGCCACCTCTCACGGAAAGAGCCCCTGTGATGGTGTTGGTGGCACTGTCAAAAGGTTAGTTGCCCAGGCAAGTCTACAAGCAACAAGTAAAGGTCACATCACCAATCCAAGAGAGATGTTCGATTGGTGCAAATCTAATATTAATGGTATACAATTTCTGTACATTGATTCAGCTAAAATTGAGGAAAATGCTAATTTATTTGAGTTAAAAAAAAGGTATTTCTTAATTAAGGCAATCCCAGGAACCCATTCATATCACTGCTTTAGACCTTCATCAACAGGCATTAAACTGTACAAAATTTCTAGTGATGAAAATTTCTTTAACGTACAACTTTCCTTCCTCAATGCTACACAAGAAAATGTGGCTTACCAATATAAACTTAGTACATATGTGGCCTGTTTCTATGAAGGTGACTAGTTTGTTGGAAACATAGTTAAAGTGTGTGATACTGAGAAGGATCTATTAGTAAATTTCATGAAAAAGAATCCTTTTAAATGGCCTGAACAAGAGGACATTTGCTGGATTCCATTCCAACATGTTTTGTGTTCAATTGAACCACCTACAGTTGCTGGGAAAATGGGGAGACCGTACAAGTTATCAAATTATTGTTTATCTAAAATTGAGGAGTATTTTAAAAAAAGCCTAAGTAACTACAGACCTGTATCAAGCTGAATAATAAATTGCCAATTTATGGCTGTGAGGCCATGGAGTGTTGAAGACAATCAGACTTAAAGCCTGAGTACAATAATAAATTCCTGAGTGTGTCTAAACATAAGAGTTATTAGCTATATATAAGTTTACATACGAATTTACATCAAACAACACACATTAAAAAAAGAATATGAACTTATAGCCAATAATTCACATGCTTAAAAACTCAGGAATTCATTATTGTATATAGCTAAGTACTGTACACTTGTATTAAGGGAAGTAATATAACAAAGCTACTTAAATTTAAGGTTTTGTACTGAAAATGGTGGTTACTGCTAGTTTATCTGTACTAACTGCATAATTTAAATTACTAGGAAGTGCTTAAAGAGCAGTAGAACACGGTTCTACATGATTTACTTAGGTAGATCCAAGTATTGAGCCTACAAGCTGGTCCATCTGTTGTGTTAACTGCAAATGTAATAATAATCTAGGTGTATATATTGTCTTTTTTATGAGTAAAACTTCTTTAGATAATTTAACATTTGTGAATTAACTTATCAAGTAATAAAATGGAAGTAAAATTACAATGCAATGTTGTAAAAAGAAATTTAAACATTTCAAAATTTTGAAAAAATTCAGAATTTTTCACAAAAAGTACTTTTCTTTGAATAGCCAAAACTATATGAAGGAGTGGAGTTGAGATCTATTCCTTAATATATGTTTTTGTACACATATGTATCTTTCTTTACTAGAAGTATCAACTCCCTGACTAATTTCCGACACCTTTATATTAAGCCCCAAAGTTGATGTTAATTTTGCAAATTTTGTGAAAATATCAACTTTTGGAAATTTTAAAAAATAAAAATAAATCCTTTTTTGGTTATTTTTTTATTTCACTCATAAATTTACAACCCATAGAGACTATTAGGAGTATTAAAACAGCCGTGATTGATGTAGAACTAAAACTTTTGAAAATGGTAGAGTCATAAAAGTGGGAGGAATTGATGCAAGCTTCAAAATGGAGCCATGTTTAAGCCCTTGTAACTCAGAAACTATTTGTTCCACAGCCTTTTAGCTTGCAAAATTGAAAAGCCCCCCAGAAGTTGTATTGGCATGACAAATGTGAAGCTTCTACTCCTATTAGAAGACACTTTTCAAGGCCTCTCAAAATGAAGGCGTTGGCCAATCAAGCCCAACATGGGCATTTTTTGTCGAAGGTGGGGGCCATTTAAGTGACTATAAAATTAAACGTTTTTGACTGAGGAAGCTAAAATTTTAGATTTAAGCTATTGAATGGTGTATGAATCAACCCTGAAAATTTGAAGAAAATCAGAGATGGTCACCCGACCAACTTTCTGAAATCTGTACCAGTTGAGCTGGAATGACTCATTAGTGAGTCTTGCCTCATGAGTCCCCAAACCATATCCCCCCACAAGAAAATCAGTTGTGGGGTGCTGTTTCTGAAAATGAGTGTGGGGAAACTGAGGTCCAGGGTAATGTGACAGATTCGCATGAACATATGGACACACTGGAAGACAATGCTCCATTAGATGGATTAAAATTGGCCCAGCAATCATTGAGACTTTTACAACAGTTGCTAGACCTAGCTAATGATGCATTGGGTACTTTGGAGAATTCGTTCCTTGGGTTCACCAATTCCATGCCCGGCTCACCTCAAATTCCTTGATCTCAATCTTGCCATGTTAGTTTTAGCCCTGTGCATTCAGGATTCACCACATGTCAGGAGATACTAAATGAGTATAGACAAAAAGTTTGTGCCTGCACTAGCCATCATCGTCATTTCCAAACTGAGACCAAGACTTCACAATCAGAGAAACTGAACTTACCCCAGTCAGGGCTCAACTGGCCATTCACACGCTCCTGTGGCAATCCTGCAGAATTACCAAATGTACAACCACAGACCCTTGAGTACAGAATCAGAGGCAACAAAGTAAACTGAAGTGAAGTATTGTGGGTAGATCTGTTATAAAGTACACCCTAAAATGACTAGATTTGGGGTTTTCTTTCCTGTGAGAGGATACTCAATGTACTCGGCCCTCGAAAGGGATGTAAGAATGCATTATTCATTGATTTCTGCTTTATTTTGGGTGTATAACCAGGGAAGGGGTAGTTAGTGAACCTTCTGTTCTGAAGGGGTCAATAATTAATTGTTCTAGGGGTTAGCAGCATGGATAAACCTCTGAGGGAAAGATATGGAATGATGCATGCTACTGACTTACTACTAATTGACATTCCAGTCATTTGGAAAAAAAGGGGGGGGGGGGGTTAGAGTGAAGATTTGGCCCATTCTTTTCTTTCATTTGGTTTCCTTTGACAGGAATAAGGTGGCACTTCTAGCCTTCATTTGGTTTTCCTTTTCTTTTTCACTGTTCCTCTGATACTCTGGTTTAAAAAAAAAAAAATTAAAAAAAAAAATTAAAAAAAAAACTCCCAACTTAAATTCCCAGATGATTTGAGTGAACACACCTGGCTGGAGTGGTGGATGAACAAAGGGGTTATTGACCAGATTTCCCCCATGGTATAGTGTGGGAAGAACACTACAGTCAAATTTATGGGTTCTGGTCTCTTGATCCAGTGTTAAGGGAAATAGACACAGTGAAGTGAATCAAGCAAGAAAAAAACCGTGAATGTTGTGACCCAAAAGGGGGTTGGAGGATTTCTGGGTGGAAATTGTAGGTTGTGCCAGAAGCAAGGTGGTTATACCAGTAAACAATGTGTAGGTTAAGTGAAACAAAAGTGGTGCTAAAAAAGAAAATGCCAGTATTTACCATGTACATATTTGGAAGTAATGTATAAGGTTTAGTGGTAGCTACGATATTCTGGAATTAAATGTACAATGTTAGTGGTACCAAATTGATTACTGTAACAGTGAAATTTGGGCATTTTGCTAAGTTGACTTGGTTATGTAAGTGGTTTTTTTCCCTATTTGTTATAATTGGCCAGTTTGAGTAAAGCAACTAAGAACTTGGTAAATAATAAGAAAGAAAGAAAGCAGAAGCGTAGAAAATATCGTTTGCAAATACTACGTGAAAGGAAACTGCAGATATCGGGATGGGCAATGCATATATGCACATCCCACATTATGCAAAATGCATTACACAAGTGGATATTGCAAGTTTGATAAGAAATGCATGTTCCACCATCTTACGGTCTGCAACACTTATGAAAGATATGGGAGTTGCAAATACAGAAAAAAATGCCGATACCACCACCCTCAAAGGAACGCACAGAGGGAACAGAAAAAACGAACATCAAAGAAGAGTGGAAATTTTTTAGACGCAGCCAACACATTTCAGCTGCTAAATACTCTCCAGCAATTACAAAACCAGCTGACAAATATAAATATAGAAATCTGAGAGCCGGACAGAAGGTACGAACAAAGACACTTCATGCGTTATCGGGACAACAGGTACTGTCAAAGATAAGAGGTAAATTCTCGGAGGACCACAAGGCAACGAAACCAGCACCCCCATCGGAAAACAAAGCGGAACCACCTGTATGCGAAAAAGAAAGAAAAATAAAAATAATCCTAGCCAACATACAGGGCCTTAAATCAAACCAGTCCACGAACAAAGTTGCATACCTGAAAGGACTCATGCAAGAAGCCGGAGCAGACTTTGCGTGCCTCACAGAAACTCATCTAAAGGACTGCCAGGCGAACTGTGAAAATTGTGAGTCCTGTAATGACAAAAAAGAAATACAAATTGACAACTATAACATCCTCCGAGCCGACAGAACAGTGAGACGTAAAGGAGGATGTGCTATTTACACACGTGAAAGACATAGCAGAAATGGTTATAAGTACCTCAACAGCTAAGTAGAATGTAGCAGCAAATATTGAAAATTAAATATGGTACTAATTGTAATGTACAGACCCCCAAACACGCCAACCTCAAAATTTTCAGATTCCATTACAGAGGTAAGAAACTTAGTAAAAGATCTACACTCTCCAACCCCAAATATTTTTCTCTGTGGTGATTTTAATTTCCCATTCATGAAATATAAAAGGATAGGAAAAAATATATGTATCCACCAGGACAAGGGGGGCACACGAGAAGACCAGGAGCAGGTAAAAATGCTACTAGCTTTAGCTGATGAATTTATGTTAACGCAAGAAATAACAGAAAACACAAGAAAAAACAACTGCCTAGATTTGGTATTCACAAACAACAGTAATCTAATTGATAATGTAGAAATCTCCCCAACTATGATATCAGACCACAATATCATTGAAATAACAACTAATATAAAGGCAACAGGAAAGGAAAGGGCACGCACAACAGAACGAAGCAAATTTGAAATTTTTAATTTTCACTCCAAAGCTATAAACTGAGATGATGTGACATCCAGCATGGAAGTAATAGATTGGAAAACCATTTTTGAGGCTAAGACAATGGAAGAGATGCTAATGACGTTAGAAGAGAAGACGTTAGAAATTGTGGAAAAACATGTCCCAAAGATACAACAAAGAGGAAAGAGAAGCAGGTTCGAAAGACAAAAGAGGGCATTGTTCCGAAAGAGAAAGAGAGTGACTGCAAAATTAAGTAATTGTAAAGATAACAACATCAGAAAAATATTAAATGATAAACTACAAAGTATCGATGTCATCATACAGGAACAAATCGAGAAGCATACAGAAAAAGAAGAAGATGACGCTATAGAAGCGATAAAGGTTAACTCAAAGTACTTCTAGAATTTCGCAAAAAGAAAGTAAAAAAACCAAGCAACTATCGGACCTTTAAAAAATGAGAACAGTGATTTATCTGATGATCTAACAGAAGTATCTGAAATATTAAAAGCTCAGTATGAATCATCTTTCAGTATCCCAAAAACTGACAAATTGATTTGCGATAGAAACGCATTCTTTGAAGAAGAACCACAAGGGGAAAGTATAACGGATTTCAACTTCACAACGGATGATATTACACAAGCTATAGGGAAACTAAAAACACACTCAGCGGCAGGACCGGATAAATGGAATGCCACACTGATCAAAAACTACAAGAATGAAATCACTGAGCCCCTATACTGGATATGGAGACGTCATTAGACACGGGAGAAATACCGGGCATCCTGAAGAGCGCAAACATAGTCCCAATATATAAAGGAGGAGATCGATCCCAGGCCAAAAACTATAGGCCAGTGTCGCTTACATCTCATCTCACTAAAATATTTGAAAGAATAGTTAGACAGAAAATCTATGACTTTCTAGAAACTCAGAAAAAATTCAATGATAACCAACACAGGTTTTGATCAGGCAGATCATGCCTATCACAACTAATGGAACACTACAACAACATTATTGATTCACTTGAAAGTAATGAAAACTATGATGTACTATACACAGACTTTGCTAAAGCATTCGACAAGTGTGACCACAGAATCATAATACATAAACTGAAATATATGAGAATAACAGGAAAAGTAGGGAAATGGATATATAATTTCCTTAGTGAGCGGAGGCAAGTCGTTACAGTACAAGGAGTATCTTCATCAGAATCAGATGTCCTCAGCTCAGTTCCACAAGGAACAGTATTAGCTCCACTACTCTTCATAATCATGCTCCTGACATAGATGAGGATGTTACCAGAGACAGCACAGTAACATCCTTTGCGGATGACACAAAGATCAGTAGAAAAATAAGAAACCCAGAAGACATAGGATCTTTACAAACCGACATAAACAAAATCTACAAGTGGACTGAAGACAACAATATGAAGTTTAACACTGAGAAATTTCAGCTATTACGGTACGGAAAAAGAGAAGACCTAAAGTGCATGGAATATTATACCCCAAATGGACAGGAAATTCAGAGAAATTCCAGAGCAAAAGATTTAGGGGTTGTTATGACAGATGATGCGAAATTTGAAACACAAAATAAGATTGCAGGAAACAGAGCAAAGAGAATAACGGGTCAGATATTGAGAACCTTTAAACGAAGGGATAGGAATGTAATGATTCCTCTACTGAAAACCCTGATCATACCCAAATTAGAATACTGCTCGGTCCTAACTTCCCCATATAAAAAAGAAGACATTAGACAGCTGGAGGGGATCCAAAGAAGCTTCACAGCCAAGATCAATGGGTGTAAAGAACTAAATTACTGGGAAAGGTTACGAGAACTAGACCTATATTCACTGGAAAGGAGGAGAGAGATATACACCATTATTTACACTTGGAAAATAATGGAGAAACTAGTCCCTAATCTTACTCTGAATCCCATAACTCCCCAAACAACGATGGAAAGTAGAAACGGTAGACTGTGTCGTATTCCCAAATTGAAGGCGAGACAGGGAACATCCTTAACCCTGAAAGAAAATAGTTTTGTAGTGAGAAGACCAAAACTGTTTAATCAGTTGCCCAAAGACCTAAGAAACACAAAGGGAGTTGCAGTGGAAATCTTCAAAAGAAGACTAGACGCCTGGCTCAGAACAATCCCCGATGAGCCGGGCATACTTGGCTATGTGAGGTGGAGAGTGCAAGAATCCAACTCACTACTTCACCAGGCCAACAAGCTTGACCTTCGCGAAATGAGAAATCATCGTGCGGAACCTTTGTAAGGTTGTAAGGTAAGGTTAAATAAGTCTGTAATGATTTGTGGTACTATTGAGTTTTAATGTAAGTGTAGGTTAACTGGAGGGTCAGCATGGTTTTGATGCAATAACTTTTATAATGTACGGTATACTCCCATGTTTAGATTGTCAAGAGATGCATTATCCTGGTAGAGACCATGAAGGAAGAAAGAATTGTGAGGGTTTTTTTCTTAGGGGAAAGGAATGTGGGGGTTGTGAAGTTTCTCACAACCCCCCTTTGATTTTCAAATTCCCCTTTTGGGGGGGTTGAGGAGTTTTTCACAAAAACATCACCCTAATTTTCAAGTCCTATCTGGTTCTTCTCAAGTTTTTCTCTCCCCACAGGAGTTTAGTTAGTATCCTTTAATGGTAACATCCAGACTATTTATGATTAAGGTTATGAAACCCGAGTAGACCATTAATACAGACGTGTCCTGTTGGAAGCCAAGGAAGTGTGGAAAGCCTTCAAAGCTATGATGTCTTTGTAATCCTTATAATCCTTGGCTAGAGTACAATAGGAATAAAGATTTGTTCATAATCTTTATTCCTAGTTATTGTGGTATTGTCATTTGTATTTCACCATCATTATCACTTAATTATTATTATTAAAAGTAGACATATATATATATATATATATATAGGTTGTTGAAACTATGACCGAGTATAGATAGGTTTGCCACCTTGTCATGTAACTGGCACTGATTATAGATTAACTCACTCATGTGAGATAGGTTTGCCATAATTGTCAATGTTTATAGTTATTTTTTATGTTGGTTATTTATTATTTGTGTGCTTTGATTTCATGAGTAAATTATATTTTCCAGTGATCAATTATGAAGTTATGATTCCAGTTAATGTTTGTGGTTAATTGCCTGTTATGTTATGTTATTATTGTGATTAATGGTGCTTGGTGCATGTAACTAATAATCTTGTGTTGTCCAGAGTCATCAGGCTTGGATTGTGGATCCCATCCAGTGGGAGCTATGCAGTTTGTGTCAACCACTGTTGGCCACTGGATCTGCCCTGAAATCAGGCCTGTGACCCTAACCCTACTAACTAGCCAGCCAATAAAGGAATTGAAACTCAGGTCATAAAGGGGGGGGGGGGGGGGTCAAGTTTGGAGGGTAGCTAGGCTGGGACAATGGTTAACATTCTGTGCAAGTCATTTCTGGTACTTGTTTCCCACTTGTTTTCTATCCTTTCTGCCAAATCTCACTTAGTGTTATTGGGGCTCCAGAGGTTTTGTTAATTGTGATTCATTGCCAGTCCTTTTGTTATGTTTATACTGTCACACTGAATAGTTGTTTATTTCAGATGTCGTCGTCGTCATCTTCTTCTTCTTCTTCTTCCGCAACTTATTATCCCATCTTTACATGGGGTCGCTGTTTTTGGTCATCTTCTCCACTCTCCTCTGTCGTATACCGCGTCCTCCTCCAAGTCCTTCTCCCTGATATCCACCACCACACAGTCCCTCCATCTCGTCTTTGGTCTTCCTCTTCTTCTCCATCCCGGCAACTCCATCTCCAGCACTCTGCGCCCCACATACTACTCCTCTCTTCTCCTGACGTGTCCATACCACCTCAGCCTGGCCTCCTGCACCTTCTTAGATGCTTCCGCCACCTTCACTGTTCCTCTTATATGCTCATTTCTGACCCTATCCCTCCTCATCACTCCACACATCCATCTCAACATCTTCATTTCAGCCACATCGATTTTTCTTTCATTGCTCTTCTTCATTGGCACAGTCTCCATTCCATACATTGCCAGCCTCACCACTGTTTTGAATACCTTTCCCTTCAGTTTCACTGGGACCCTCTTATCACAGAGCACCCCTGATATGTCTCTCCAGTTCTTCCACCCTGACTGTATTCTACAGTCTCTCTCTCTCTCTCTGGGTTCCGTTTTGGGGCCGCTGTTGTTTATAATTTACATAAATGATATCGACGGTGGCATCGTCAGTCGGATCGCCAAATTCGCTGATGACACCAAGCTTGGGGCCAATGTTGGGACGCCCGAAGCGATCGAGGAACTGCATGCGGACATAGGTAGGATAGGAGAGTGGTCCGAAAAATGGCAAATGCCGTTTAACTTGGGTAAATGCAAAGTGATGCACATTGGCTACGCCAATCCCAAGTCGCACTACTCGATGTTGGGTAGTAATATCGAGGTGACTGATTTAGAAAAGGACTTGGGTGTGCTAATTAGCAGCGATCTTAAGTTTACGAAACAGTGTGTAGAGGTGGAAAAGAAAGCCCAGAAACTATTGGGTTATATCAGGAGGCAATTTCAGTTTCGGAACAAGGAGATTGTGCTCTCACTGTACAATTCCCTTGTTCGGCCGCACCTGGAGTATGCTGTGCAGTTCTGGTCGCCCACCCTCAGGAAAGATATTGAGAGGCTGGAGCGAGTGCAGGTGAGGGCCACAAAGTTAATCCCTTCCGTTAGGCATATGGGCTAAAATCGACGATTACGAGCCCTGAACTTGTTTTCGCTTGAAACTCGGAGGCTGCGGGGTCAACTTATCGAGGTTTTCAAGCTCTTACGCGGGTTCAACGATGTCGATTTTAGAAGTATATTTAGTTTAAATGATAACCCAACTCGCAACAGGGTCATTCTCTGTCATATCAACCAAAAAAAATTGAAATTAACACCCTCATCTCTCATATTTTGCTGAAATTTGGTTTATAGGGAGTTTGTGAGCCCTGAATCCATTTCTGAAATTATAAGGTCAATCCGACCAACGGTTCAAGAGATATGACCTCGGGCAATTTGAGGTCACTCGCGAGGTTACTAACATTTGGCGAGCCATAACTTGGGTAATAATTGTCATAATTATATAAAAGTATATATATTTAGAATCAGAAAACGACAAGGAATCCAAATATGCAAGTTTTAGAACTCTAGGTTGAAAATAAAAAGTTACACTGTAACCAAAATTTGAGGTCACGATTTGACCTCTGGGGTATCAAATGAGAATTTTTTTTTAAATGTAAAAAATGAAGGCATAGGCATTGGCTATTAGAATCAGCAAAAAAAAGTTTGTTTATGTTAGTATTTTTCATGTAACTAACATATAAGTGAACACCATATTCATAATTTGTGCGTCAATTCTACCTATTTTTTCACACTTAAGCTCATAATTTGACCTATAGAAATTAAAATTACATTTTTTAGATATAAAAACAAAGTCAGAGTTCTTGACTAATAGAAACAATCATAAAAAGTTTGTTTATGTTGGTACTTTTCATGTAACTAACTTATAAGTGAACACCATATTTATAAATTGCTTGTCATTTCAAGGAATTTTTATATCTTAGCTATCAATTTGACCTCAAGCTCCAAGAATTTAATAAAAATTGTATTTCACTGCTAATCTACACTGGCAATAATAGTTATAATAGTGAAAGGGGAAGACTAAGCTCACATGTAGCCTAAACAAACCTGTTGAAACATGTTGCTACTTGTCTAAGTGCAGAATCAACACAGATAGTTGCAAAATTCCTTGTCTACAGGTTAGTACAGTTCCAGCCAGCACTGTGGGTGGCTGGTGGGTATGGTGTTTTAATGAGCCTCAGAGACTATCAGGCCTAAAATATTAAGTGTGTATAGCTATATATTTTCTAAAAAATATATATTACCTAATTGTAAATCCTATATCTTTACAGATCAAAATACAATGGTTCGGCACTTGAAATACTGCCAGGACCCTATTCAAAACACAAGAAACGCATAACAATCAATCTTAGAAAAGTGACTGATGTACTTGTTGAAAAATGTGCTGGAAGAGTGAAAAAAGACTCATTGTTGTGTGTGAACTGCTGGACACTAATAATGAAAAACCCCACTATACTTAGTACCACTGAAAACAACGAGTCTGAGCAGGATTCAAATGAATCATCTACTATCAGTGGCTTGAGTAACATCTCTTCATTCAAGATCTGGACAATGACAGTGATTGCTTGATAAAGGAAAATCCTTCAACTTCAGTTGAACCAGTTCTAGCATTTCTGGACCAAACACCAGTTAAAAAAAGTAAGTAATAAATTAATATAACTTATACTTTACTACAAGGTCTGTTCGATCTACTATATAGCTAATTATATAGCATTTAAGGTACTATAATTAATATTTAATTACTAATATTCAGGTGTGTGAAACCTTTTTTTCTGTTCTTTTCAGAAGGGCTGTCATTAAGCCAGAAAAAGCGCAAGGCTCGTGGTAAGCTATCATCTGCTCAGAAACACCTGAAGGAGAGGCTAGAACTCAGTTATGGTGTTCAAATTACCGAGGAGGTAAGTGATACTTCAAAACCTGAAACTAAATCTGAAAAACATCTAGACAAATTAATGAATGAATTGAAACAGTCATTCCTGGAGAGCAAATGTCACCATCACAAACTACAAATATTGACACTCTCACCATACACAATTGAAAAAACAGCTAGTTTCTTTCAAACTACAACATACATGGTGAAAAGAAGCCGTTCACTTAAATCAGAACATGGAATCCTTCCGAAGATTCCACTAATGAGCAAAGGAAAAGTGATATCTGAAGAACACAAAGATATAGTTAGAAGATTCTATGAGTCAGAAGAGGTTAGTCGTATGTTTCCTGGCCAAAAGGATTGCGTGAAAGTTATCAGTGCTGAAGGTGCAATGAAGGTGCAAAAACAATTGGTCCTCGGGAATTTAAGAGAGATGTTTGAACTATATAAAAATGATGAAAGAATCCCAAAATAGGATTTTCCACATTTGCAAAATTACGGCCATCATATTGTGTGCTTGCCAGTAGTGGTGGGACTCATTCTGTCTGTGTCTGCACATACCATCAAAATCCAAAATTGCAGCTGGCTGCATTGGGAGAAAGAGGTCTTTCATACAAGGATCTTATGGATTACAGTGTCTGCAGTACAGAAAGAGAGACTTGCATGATGCAACTTTGCAATGATTGCCCAAGAGAAGAGGGTGTCCTGGATTTTCTTGAGTTACTTGACAGTGTGAAATCAGCTCCAAATGAAATATCTTACAAGCAATGGGTGACTGTTGACCGTTGTACAATGGTTGATAAGGTGGAGCCACTTCATGAATACTTATCATCCCTAAGCATGAAAATATCCCGCATGGTTCGTCATCACTTTGTTGCTCAGCAACAATCACAGTACTTCAAGCAGTTGAAAGAAACACTACCACCTCAGAGCGAGGTAGTTATAGTAGGTGATTTCTCTGAGAATTATTCTTTCATTGTCCAGGATGCTGCCCAAGGGTTTCACTGGGACAATTCACAGTGTACAGTTCACCCTTTTGTCATCTATTATAGATCATCTGCAGACCAGGAACTTAGCCATTTTAGTGTCTGTTTCTTATCTGCATCACTAAAACACAACACTATAATGGTTTACTCATTCATATTGAAGCTTATGACATATGTTAAATTCAGATGCCCACAATTGAAGAAGGTGCACTATTTCTCAGATGGATGTGCTGGCCAATATAAGAACAGATACAACTTCACAAATCTCTGTTACCATGAAGAGGATTTTGGTCTGTCTTGTGAATGGCACTTCTTTGCTACATCCCATGGCAAAAATGCATGTGATGGGATTGGAGGAACAGTGAAAAGAGCTACTGCTCGTGCCAGTTTGCAGAGAACTACAGAGAGGCAAATTCTTACACCAGAACACATGTTTCAGTTTTGTGAAGAAAACTTGAGCAAGAAGATAAATTTTTTCTTTGTAACTACAGCTGATTTGAAAGATGCAGAAGAACGGTTGGAACATCGATTCAAGGATAGTAGGGCTATTCCTGGAACTCAGAAATATCATAGATTTGTTCCCCTAAACAAGGAAGAACTGATGGTGTATCCCATTTCAAGTGGCATTGGAGAAAAGAAAAGAATAAGGAAAAGCCATTTTACTAATGAACCTGCAATGCTTGGTAACCTAAAATGTGTCAAACCAGGAGAGTATGTTGGCTGCATTTATGACATGCAAGTTTGGTATGGAATTGTGGAGGAATATCGTGAAGAGTTTGATGATTTCACTGTGAACTTTCTACATCTCTCTGGGTCATCAGGATCAAGTGCATATTATTATCCATCAAACAAGGATTCATGTGCAGTGCCAGGACATCATATATTAACTGTAATGAGTTGTCCTACCCTAAGAGGAGGCAGCAGAATTCAATACATTTTTCCACAAAAAGAAATTGATGAGAGCGAGCATGCAAAAATTGTATTAGGCTAGCACATGAATCCTCTAAGTAGGTCTTCCCCTTTCACTATTATAACTATTATTGCCAGTGTAGATTAGCAGTGAAATACAATTTTACATTTTTTGCCTTTGTTTTTATATCTATAAAAAAATGTAATTTTAATTTCTATAGGTCAAATTATGAGCTTAAGTGTGAAAAAATAGGTAGAATTGACGCACAACTTATGAATATGGTGTTCACTTATATGTTAGTTACATGAAAAATACTAACATAAACAAACTTTTTTTTGCTGATTCTAATAGCCAATGCCTATGCCTTCATTTTTTACATTTAAAAAAAAATTCTCATTTGATACCCCAGAGGTCAAATCGTGACCTCAAATTTTGGTTACAGTGTAACTTTTTTATTTTTCAACCTAGAGTTCTAAAACTTGCATATTTGGATTCCTTGTCATTTTCTGATTCTAAATATATATACTTTTATATAATTGTGACCATTATTACCCAAGTTATGGGTCGCCAAATGTTAGTGACCTCGCAAGTGACCTCAAATTTCCCGAGGTCATATCTCTTGAACCGTTGGTCGGATTGACCTTATAATTTCAGAAATGGATTCAGGGCCCACAAACTTCCTATAAACCAAATTTCAGCAAAATCTGAGAGATGAGGGTGTTAGGCACTGGTTGATCTGACAGAGAATGACCCAACAATGGTTGGAAGTTGGATTTAAAACGGTTTAGGACTAGTGTGTGTGGGAATTACTTTACGTATAAGATCTGTGACACATGGAACAGGTTACCTTCGGAAGTTGTGAACAGTTCCTCTGTGGATCAGTTCAAGAAAAGGGTAGACGAAATCTTGCACACTATTTGAGTGTGTAAGGACATTTAGGACCTCAGTCTGCGGAAATTTCTTTTCCTATAAAATAGTTAATATCTGAAACCAACTTCCCTCAGAGGTTGTTTCCAGTCAAGGTGTAAATGTGTTTAAGAATGGGTTGGACAAAGTACTGAGTACTCTCATAGTTTAAGACTAAAACATAAGAAAACTCTCTCTCTCTCTCTCTCTCTCTCTCCCGCAGGGGGTATAAAGGTTATGCACATTTCTTCTGGATGTAGTAAAGTTTATACTTGGGGTGTGACAGCCCTCCGGTCCCGAGTCGTGGGATTCTAGAGGAACTGGCTGCCAGCTCCTTTAGGTTCTCTCTCTCTTTCGGGAGGGCGGGTAAAGTATTTTGCACAATCCCGTGTGGGTTACTAGGACCCCATCCCATCCCTACTCTGTCCTTTTAGATTACGTTAAGGTTGTTCTCCTCTCACTGCAAAAAAAAAAAAAAAAAAAAAAATTTTCTTTTAGTATTAAGTCTTTTTCTCTTCTTTTACTATTAGGACCCTACTGCTACCTCATGCGTGGGAAGAGAGGCTTTGGAACCTCTATAAATAACACCATTTAACGCTCGTAGGTTGTGAGAGACTGGGATGGAGGGGTCCCAGGCGTAGGGGCGCGATGAATGGAGTGTGGCTAGTGCCCCGTTAAGCCCATTCCTAACGCGTAATGGCTTGACCAGCCCCCTGCGACCGTTCTTTGGTGACCAATTGATGGTGCTTGGCTGTACTGCTCTGAGGTGAGAGGGCTTTACTGCCCAGCTGGCTGCCAGGCCAGCGTAAAGTCTCGGGCGTAGCCTCTGGGTCTGGTGGGATATCCCTTGAACACTGGATTCTAAGAGTCTGGCCACTTGTGAGTGACTAGTAAGACTTAGTAAGGGGCTGCATCTCGCTGTCGCTCCTGGCGGAAAATCCGTGACGCTTGCGTCGCGAGTGTTTGTCAGTTGGTAGCTGCGACACGTTTGGGACGGTCCGGCCCTGGGGAGACCTTTGGTCGGTGCGGCAGCAGGAGAGGTGTAGTCTTCTGGAAGGAATGAACGTCACTTGCAAAAGGCGGGTGCGGCTACGCGCGGGATTAATTCACCCCCCCCCCCTTTTTTATATACTGGTCATAACGTTTTTGGATAGTTTTCATTGCTAGAACGCTTTATCTTTTAGAGTATTCAAAAAAAAAAAAAGAAAAATATGGCAGGGCCAGCTAAATTGAAAGCAGAATGCTTTAAATGTAAAGTTAATCATTGGTGCGTAGACTTCCCAGAGGGTAGTATCAGCGATATCACATCCCTTAGTGTATGTTTGTTTTGTAAACTTAGAGACAACCACGAAAAGGAAGTTAAAGAGCTAAAGGAATTAGTAAAAAAGCTTGAAGCTAGGGTCGTAGCACTGGAAATCCAACCCAGTGGACAAGATCAAATTAAAAACACACCAGCAGATTCAAACTGTAAGATTAAGTATCTAGAACAAAGGGAGGGCTCAAAGAAGGGGCTGATAGAGAAGGGTGGGAAGGGATCGATAGAGAAGGGTGGGAAGGGGCCTGCTGATGGCCCAAAGAAACCGAAGGATGTAGCTACCTGTCGGGGTGGGTCGGGTGGTGTAACTGCGTGTATGGGTGGCGACGGGTTTCGAAAGGTCTCGGGCAAGAAGGCTGCGAAGCCGAAGCCTGAGACCCCAGTTGCCCCTGTCAAGACCTCTAACCGCTTTAGTCTCCTGTGCTCGAAGGAGGAAGACACCGTTTTGATTGGGGACTCGCAGATCAGGGGCCAGGAGAAGTACTTTGCTTCTGCAAACCGGGATGGGAGGAAGGTAAGGTGCTTACCTGGGCGGGGAACGGCGCACTTAAGGAAGGAGGTAGAGAAGGTGCGCGTGGCTAGTCGGAGGACTGCGATCGTTGTCCACGCTGGTGGCAATGACCTGTTCCTCAAAGGCGGTGGGGTAGGTCTTACAGAAGGGATCATCACCGAGATCATGTCTCTTGCGGATGATCTAAAACTGAAGACAGACAGGGGAATGTTAATGGGTATTTTACCGCGAATGAATGTCAGTGACCACGCGCTCAGTAAGGTCATTGGCATCAACGAGAGGGTACAAGACTTGTGCGTTCCGCTGGGCGTGAAGTTTATTGACCCCTTCGATGCATTTTCGGGTAGGTGGGACCTTTACCAGAGGGATGGTGTCCACCTCAATGACAAGGGTAAAGGTGTGCTAGGCGCGCTGCTCGACCGGCACCTATACAGAATGGTGAGGTCGAGTCCGGGAGAGATGATGGGCCCCCACCGGGGAGAGATGAGGATGAGCCGGTGGCGGACGTACCTTCGACTGAAGGGTGCGTCGAAGTACAGGTGGGTGACCCTCCTCCTACGTTGGAGGGGGCTCAGTCTCCTGCGGAAGTTGCCCCCTCGTTAGTGAGGGGCTCTTCAACTCCCGACAGCCCTGGCTGTTCGGGAAACGGGTCGTGCTAGGGGGCGGTCAGAATAGGGAAGGCTCCCTCCGTGCAATGCTTTTTAATGCTAGGTCAATTAGGAACAAGTTTTGCGAGCTACGGGCGCTCTTAGCATCAGAATACCAGGATATCGTTGCTATCACCGAGTCCTGGATTCATACTGATCGTAGGGACTACGTTGGGGAGTTCGAAATTCCCGGGTATAGAATGTTTCGCAAAGACCGCACCCGTGGGGAGGGGGGTGGGGTACTAATATACGTCAGAGACACGTTGAGTCCGGTTGACTGCCAGTTCCGGTCGGAACGGGAGCTGCTTGGCGTCGATCTGAACGTGGGAGGGACGAACTATAGGTTAATCTTGGTGTACAGACCTCCGCATCTCCTCCTCGAGGAGGATACAGCCCTGTACACCGAACTCAGTAGCCTGCTAGGGGATAGGGTGTGTGTAGTTTTAGGAGACTTCAACTGTCGCGGCATAAAGTGGGAAAGGGAGGCTGCCGATGCTGAAGGGAGGAGGCTAGTTGACTTTGCTGATGAGAACTTCCTCACTCAGTGGGTCAACGAGCCTACACGAGGCGAAAGCGTTCTAGACTTAGTGTTCACGACCGAAGACAACCTCGTCACTGGCCTCACCGTTGACGAATCGTTGGGCGGGAGTGATCACGTCTTATTAGGTTCCGTGTGTGCGTCCCTCGGGTGAAGCGTAGTAACTCGAGAGGCAGTAAGCTCGATCTCCGGCGGGCGAACTTTGTTAGCCTCAGGGATAGCGTAGGAGAGATGGGGTTAGAGGTTGGCGGCGATGTTGAGGGAGTGTGGAGTGCATTCCGGGATGAGTTTATGGTGCTGCAGTCTGCTGCCATACCCTCAAAACCGGTCACCCCTGCTTCAACGCAGCCTAAGTGGTTCAATCGTGGCATCGCTTCGGCTATCCGAAATAGGAAAGTAGCGTATAGGAGGGCGAAGGCCAATCGTTCCCACGAGAACACTGAAGCGTATGTCCGCCTGTGTAGGGAAGTGAAGGCGAAGGTTAGGCTAGCGAAACGTAACGAAGAACTACGGGTGGCAAGCCTCTGCAAGGGAACCCTAAGGAGTTCTTCAGTTATGTTAATAGTAGAAAGCCCATTAGAAGCATGATAGGTCCTTTAAAGGACGGAAGCGGCGTTCTGCGGACCTCCGACGCGGACATCGCTAATGTGCTTAATGAGTACTTTGCGGGAGTGTTCACCAGGGAGGATACCCGCGTCATCCCCGAGCCAGCTGTGAGGCACGAAGGTGCTGGCCTGGATAGTGTTAGATGTACCGCGACAGTCGTTGCTCATAGAATAGACAAACTGAGCGCGTTTAAGGCTCCTGGGCCAGACCAGTTTCTCCCCAGTGTTTTGCGAGAAGTGCGCGACCAGGTGGCTCCCCACCTGGCTACAGTCTTCAACAAATCGTTGGAGATGGGCCAGGTGCCTGGTGACTGGAGGGAGGCCAACGTGACCCCTATCTTTAAGAAAGGGGATCACGAAAGTCCAGGGAACTATCGTCCTATTAGTCTCACTTCAGTTGTAGGTAAATTATTAGAAAGGATAATAGCTGATAGAATCGTTGACCATTTGGATTCCTACAAGCTGCTTGGGGACTCCCAACATGGGTTTAGACGGCATAGGTCGTGTCTCACCAACTTGCTCGAGTTTTTCCACGTCATGTTGAGTGAGTACGATAAGAGTAGGGCGATTGATATACTTTATCTCGACTTTCAGAAAGCCTTTGATAAGGTACCTCACCGCCGGCTAATGGCGAAAGTGCGCGCGCTGGGTATCGGTGGGGAAATAGGTAGGTGGATTGAAAACTGGCTAAGGAATAGGCGGCAGAGGGTGGTAATTAAAGGGGCTAGTTCGGGTTGGGCCTCGGTCACTAGTGGGGTTCCTCAGGGTTCCGTTTTGGGGCCACTGTTGTTTACCATTTACATAAATGATATCGACGGTGGCATCGTCAGTCGGATCGCCAAATTCGCTGATGACACCAAGCTTGGGGCCAATGTTGGGACGCCCGAAGCGATCGAGGAACTGCGTGCGGACCTAGGTAGGATAGGAGAGTGGTCCGAAAAATGGCAAATGCCGTTTAACTTGGGTAAATGCAAAGTGATGCACATTGGCTACGCCAATCCCAAGTCGGACTACTCGATGTTGGGCAGTAATATCGAGGTGACTGATTTAGAAAAGGACTTGGGTGTGCTAATTAGCAGCGACCTTAAGTTTACGAAACAGTGTGTAGAGGTGGAAAAGAAAGCCCAGAAACTATTGGGTTATATCAGGAGGCAATTTCAGTTTCGGAACAAGGAGATTGTGCTCTCACTGTACAATTCCCTTGTTCGGCCGTACCTGGAGTATGCTGTGCAGTTCTGGTCGCCCACCCTCAGGAAAGATATTGAGAGGCTGGAGCGAGTGCAGGCGAGGGCCACAAAGTTAATCCCTTCCGTTAGGCATATGGGCTACAATCGACGGTTACGCGCCCTGAACTTGTTTTCGCTTGAAACTCGGAGGCTGCGCGGTCAACTGATTGAGGTTTTCAAGCTCTTACGAGGGTTCAACGATGTCGATTTTAGAAGTATGTTTAGTTTAAATGATAACCCAACTCACAACAATGGTTGGAAGTTGGATTTGAAACGGTTTAGGACTAGTGTGTGTGGGAATTACGTTACGTATAAGATCTGTGACACATGGAACAGGTTACCTTCGGAAGTTGTGAACAGTTCCTCTGTGGATCAGTTCAAGAAAAGGTTAGACTCTCTCTCTCTCTCTCTCTCTCTCTCTCTCTCTCTCTCTCTCTCTCTCTCTCTCTCTCTCTCTCTCTCTCTCGAGGTACTTCTTTTCCTTGTAACTCACTCACTCACTCACTCACTCTCTCTCTCTCTCTCTCTCCCCGCAGGGGGTATAAAGGTTATGCACGTTCCTTCTGGGTGTAGTAAACTTTATACTTGGGGTGTGACAGCCCTCCGGTCCCGAGTCGTGGGATTCTAGAGAAATTGGCTGCCAATTCCTTTAGGTTCTCTCTCTTTCGGGAGGGCGGGTGAAGTCTGTTGTACAAACCTGTCCCATGGGTTACTAGGACCCCTTCCCATCCCACTGTCCTTTTAGCTTAGGTTAGGGATGTTCTCCTCTGACTGCAGAAAAAAAGAAAAACTTTTAGTATTGTCTTTTTCTCTACTGTTACGATTAGGACGCTACTGCTATCTCATGCGTGGGAAGAGAGGCTTGGAACCTCTATAAATAACACCATTTAACTTCAGTTGGAGGTAAATATTTAGAGGGGATAATGGCGAGTAGGATTGTTGACCATTTGGATTCTTACAAGCTACTTGGGGACTCCAACATGGGTTTAGACGGCATAGGTCGTGTCTCACCATCATGCTCGAGTTTTTCTACGTCATGTTGAGTGAGTATGATAAGAGTAGGGCGATTGATTAGAAGGCCTTTGATAAGGTACCTCACCGCCGGCTAAAGGCCGAAGTGCACGTGCTGGGAATTGGTGGGGAAGTAGGTAGGTGGATTGGAAACTGGCGAAAAATGCCACAAAGGTAATCCCTTTCGTTAGGCATATGGGCTACAATCGACGCTTACGTGACGCGGGTTCAAAGATGTCGATTTTAGAAGCATGTTTAGTTCAAATGATAACCCAACTCGCAACAATGGTTAGAAGTTGGATTTGAAACGATTTAGGACTAGTATATGTGGGAATTACTTTAACACGTTGATAGTTTAAGATTAAAACATAAGAAAACTCTGCAGGAGTTCGCTTGCACAGTGTCTCTGTGAGCAAGGTAAATATAGAGCTATTTATATATTCTCCACTTTCCTGTAAAATTTCCAGGGTCAAGGTATTTTCTTCAACCTTTTTCCGTACCTGCCTCTGGCAGGGAGGGAGCGGAGGGTGGGGAGAGAGCCTTCTACTTTTCTATCCAGTTTTCTACTACTGCTAGGATAGTTGAAAGAAAAATAAACTTTTAATAACAGGAACAGTTCCTCGGTGGATTAGTTCAAGAAAAGGTTAGACCAAATCTTGCACACTATTTGAGTGTGTAGAAAATTTTCCCTGGCACCCGTTGCCATTGGTACCTCCTCGGTATGGGCCGCAAGGCCTTTTGAGGTGCTCTCTCTCTCTCTCTCTCTCTCTCCCCCAGCAGCAGTTAGTCCCCCTCCCCCAGCAGCAGTTAGTCCCCCTCCCCCAGCAGCAGTTAGTCCCCCTCCCCCAGCAGCAGTTAGTCCCCCTCCCCCAGCAGCTGTTAGTCCCCCTCCCCCAGCAGCAGTTAGTCCCCCTCCCCCAGCAGCAGTTAGTCCCCTCCCCCAGCAGCAGTTAGTCCCCCTCCCCCAGCAGCAGTTAGTCCCCCTCCCCCAGCAGCTGTTAGTCCCCCTCCCCCAGCAGCAGTTAGTCCCCCTCCCCCAGCAGCAGTTAGTCCCCCTCCCCCAGCAGTTAGTCCCCCTCCCCCAGCAGCAGTTAGTCCCCCTCCCCCAGCAGGTAGTCCCCTCCAACAGCAATAGTGAGGGGCTCTTCAACTCCCGACAGCCCTGGCTGTTCGGGAAACGGGTCGTGCTAGGGGGCGGTCAGAATAGGAAGGCTCCCTCCGTTCAATGCTTTTTAATGCTAGGTCAATTAGGAACAAGTTTCGCGAGCTACGGGCGCTCTTAGCATCAGAATACCAGGATATCGTTGCTATCACCGAGTCCTGGATTCATACTGATCGTAGGGACTACGTTGGGGAGTTCGAAATTCCCGGGTATAGAATGTTTCGCAAAGACCGCACCCGTGGGGAGGGGGGTGGGGTACTAATATACGTGAGGGACACATTGAGTCCGGTTGACTGCCAGTTCCGGTCGGAACGGGAGCTGCTTGGCGTCGATCTGAACGTGGGAGGGACGAACTATAGGTTAATCTTGGTGTACAGACCTCCGCATCTCCTCCTCGAGGAGGATACAGCCCTGTACACCGAACTCAGTAGCCTGCTAGGGGATAGGGTGTGTGTAGTTTTAGGAGACTTCAACTGTCGCGGCATAAAGTGGGAAAACAGGACTGCCGATGCTGAAGGGAGGAGGCTAGTTGACTTTGTTGATGAGAACTTCCTCACTCAGTGGGTCAACGAGCCTACACGAGGCGAAAGCGTTTTGGACTTAGTGTTCACGACCGAAGACAACCTCGTCACTGGCCTCACCATTGACGAATCGTTGGGCGGGAGTGATCACAGTCTTATTAGGTTCCGTGTGTGCGTCCCTCGGGTGAAGCGTAGTAACTCGAGAGGCAGTAAGCTCGATCTCCGGCGGGCGAACTTTGTTAGCCTCAGGGATAGCATAGGAGATATGGGGTTAGAGGTCGGCGGCGATGTTGAGGGAGTGTGGAGTGCATTCCGGGACGAGTTTATGGTGCTGCAGTCTGCTGCCATACCCTCAAAACCGGTCACCCCTGCTTCAACGCAACCTAAGTGGTTCAATCGTGACATCGCCTCGGCTATCCGAAATAGGAAAGTAGCGTATAGGAGGGCAAAGGCCAATCGTTCCCATGAGAACACTTTAGCGTATGTCCGCCTGTGTAGGGAAGTGAAGGCGAAGGTTAGGCTAGCGAAACGTAACGAAGAACTACGGGTGGCAAGCCTCTGCAAGGGGAACCCTAAGGAGTTCTTCAGTTATGTTAATAGTAGAAGCCCATTAGAAGCATGATAGGTCCTTTAAAGGACGGAAGCGGCGTTCTGCGGACCTCCGACGCGGACATCGCTAATGTGCTTAATGAGTACTTTGCGGGAGTGTTCACCAGGGAGGATACCCGCGTCATCCCCGAGCCAGCTGTGAGGCACGAAGGTGCTGGCCTGGATAGTGTTAGATGTACCGCGACAGTCGTTGCTCATAGAATAGACAAACTGAGCGCGTTAAGGCTCCTGGGCCAGACCAGTTTCTCCCCAGTGTTTTGCGAGAAGTGCGCGACCAGGTGGCTCCCCACCTGGCTACAGTCTTCAACAAATCGTTGGTGATGGGCCAGGTGCCTGGTGACTGGAGGGAGGCCAACGTGACCCCTATCTTTAAGAAAGGGGATCACGAAAGTCCAGGGAACTATCGTCCTATTAGTCTCACTTCAGTTGTAGGTAAATTATTAGAAAGGATAATAGCTGATAGAATCATTGACCATTTGGATTCCTACAAGCTGCTTGGGGACTCCCAACATGGGTTTAGACGGCATAGGTCGTGTCTCACCAACTTGCTCGAGTTTTTCCACGTCATGTTGAGTGAGTACGATAAGAGTAGGGCGATTGATATACTTTATCTCGACTTTCAGAAAGCCTTTGATAAGGTACCTCACCGCCGGCTAATGGCGAAAGTGCGCGCGCTGAGTATCGGTGGGGAAATAGGTAGGTGGATTGAAAACTGGCTGAGGAATAGTGCGGCAGAGGGTGGTAATTAAAGGGGCTAGTTCGGGTTGGGCCTCGGTCACTAGTGGGGTTCCTCAGGGTTCCGTTTTGGGGCCACTGTTGTTTACCATTTACATAAATGATATCGACGGTGGCATCGTCAGTCGGATCGCCAAATTCGCTGATGACACCAAGCTTGGGGCCAATGTTGGGACGCCCGAAGCGATCGAGGAACTGCGTGCGGACCTAGGTAGGATAGGAGAGTGGTCCGAAAAATGGCAAATGCCGTTTAACTTGGGTAAATGCAAAGTGATGCACATTGGCTACGCCAATCCCAAGTCGGACTACTCGATGTTGGGCAGTAATATCGAGGTGACTGATTTAGAAAAGGACTTGGGTGTGCTATTTAGCAGCGACCTTAAGTTTACGAAACAGTGTGTAGAGATGGAAAAGAAAGCCCAGAAACTATTGGGTTATATCAGGAGGCAATTTCAGTTTCGGAACAAGGAGATTGTGCTCTCACTGTACAATTCCCTTGTTCGGCCGTACCTGGAGTATGCTGTGCAGTTCTGGTCGCCCACCCTCAGGAAAGATATTGAGAGGCTGGAGCGAGTGCAGGCGAGGGCCACAAAGTTAATCCCTTCCGTTAGGCATATGGGCTACAATCGACGGTTACGCGCCCTGAACTTGTTTTCGCTTGAAACTCGGAGGCTGCGCGGTCAACTGATCGAGGTTTTCAAGCTCTTACGAGGGTTCAACGATGTCTATTTTAGAAGTATGTTTAGTTTAAATGATAACCCAACTCGCAACAATGGTTGGAAGTTGGATTTGAAATGGTTTAGGACTAGTGTGTGTGGGAATTACGTTACGTATAAGATCTGTGACACATGGAACAGGTTACCTTCGGAAGTTGTGAACAGTTCCTCTGTGGATCAGTTCAAGAAAAGGTTAGACGAAATCTTGCACACTATTTGAGTGTGTAAAGACATTTAGGACCTCAGTCTGCGGAAATTTCTTTTCCTATAAAATAGTTAATATCTGGAACCAACTTCCCTCAGAGGATGTTTCCAGTCAAAGTGTAAATCTGTTTAAAAATAGGCTAGACAAGGTACAGAACACACTCATAGTTTAAGATTAAAACCTCAGAAAACTCTGCAAGAGTTCGCTTGCTCGGTGTCTCTGTGAGCAAGCTAAATATAGAGCTATTTATATATTCTCCACTTTCCTGTAAAATTTCCTTGGCTACTTTTCCAGGTCAAGGTATTTTCTTCAACCTTTTTCCGTACCTGCCTCTGGCAGGGAGGGAGCGGAGGGTGGGGAGAGAGCCTTCTACTTTTCTATCCAGTTTTCTACTACTGCTAGCATAGTTGAAAGAAAAATAAACTTTTAATAACAGGAACAGTTCCTCGGTCGATCAGTTCAAGAAAGGGTTAGACCAAATCTTGCACACTATTTGAGTGTGTAGAAAATTTTCCCTGGCACCCGTTGCCATTGGTACCTCCTCGGTATGGGCCGCAAGGCCTTTTGAGGTACTTCTTTTCCTTGTAACTCCTTGTAACTCTCTCTGTCTGTCTGTCTGTCTGTCTGTCTGTCTGTCTCTCTCTCTCTCTCTCTCTCTCTCTCTCTCTCTCTCTCTCTCTCTCTCTCTCTCTCTCTCTCTCTCTCTCTCTCTCTCTCTCTCTCTCTCGTGGGATTCTAGAGAAATTGGCTGCCAATTCCTTTAGGTTCTCTCTCTTTCGGGAGGGCGGGTGAAGTCTGTTGTACAAACCTGTCCCATGGGTTACTAGGACCCCTTCCCATCCCACTCTGTCCTTTTAGCTTAGGTTAGGGATGTTCTCCTCTGACTGCAAAAAAAAAAAGAAAAACTTTTAGTATTGTCTTTTTCTCTACTGTTACGATTAGGACGCTACTGCTATCTCATGCGTGGGAAGAGAGGCTTGGAACCTCTATAAATAACACCATTTAACTTCAGTTGTAGGTAAATATTTAGAGGGGATAATAGCGAGTAGCATTGTTGACCATTTGGATTCCTACAAGCTACTTGGGACTCCAGCATGGGTTTAGACGGCATAGGTCGTGTCTCACCATCATGCTCGAGTTTTTTTTTTCTACGTCATGTTGAGTGAGTATGATAAGAGTAGGGCGATTGATTAGAAGGCCTTTGATAAGGTACCTCACCGCCGGCTAATGGCCGAAGTGCGCGCGCTGGGTTTTGGTGGGGAAGTAGGTAGGTGGATTGGAAACTGGCGAAAAATGCCACAAAGTTAATCCCTTTCGTTAGGCATATGGGCTACAATCGACGCTTACGTGACGCGGGTTCAAAGATGTCGATTTTAGAAGCATGTTTAGTTCAAATGATAACCCAACTCGCAACAATGGTTAGAAGTTGGATTTGAAACGATTTAGGACTAGTATATGTGGGAATTACTTTAACACGTTGATAGTTTAAGATTAAAACATAAGAAAACTCTGCAGGAGTTCGTTTGCACGGTGTCTCTGTGAGCAAGGTAAATATAGAGCTATTTATATATTCTCCACTTTCCTGTAAAATTTCCTTGGCTACTTTTCCAGGGTCAAGGTATTTTCTTCAACCTTTTTCCGTACCTGCCTCTGGCAGGGAGGGAGCAGAGGGTGGGGAGAGAGCCTTCTACTTTTCTATCCAGTTTTCTACTACTGCTAGGATAGTTGAAAGAAAAATAAACTTTTAATAACAGGAACAGTTCCTCGGTGGATCAGTTCAAGAAAAGGTTAGACCAAATCTTGCACACTATTTGAGTGTGTACAAAATTTTCCCTGGCACCCGTTGCCATTGGTACCTCCTCGGTATGGGCCGCAAGGCCTTTTGAGGTACTTCTTTTCCTTGTAACTCCTTGTAACTCTCTTCTCTCTCTCTCTCTCTCTCTCTCTCTCTCTCTCTCTCTCTCCTCTCCTCTCTCTCTCTCTCTCTCTCTCTCTCTCCTGTTCACCCCCAAGTATTTAAAATACTCCACCATCTTAACACGCGCGCGCTCTCTCTCTCTCTCTCTCTCTCTCTCTATCGGTGGGGAAATGGGTAGGTGGATTGAAAACTGGCTAAGGAATAGGCGGCAGAGGGTGGTAATTAAAGGGGCTAGTTCGGGTTGGCCTCGTCACTAGTGGGGTTCCTCAGGGTTCCGTTTTGGGGCCACTGTTGTTTACCATTTACATAAATGATATCGACGGTGGCATCGTCAGTCGGATCGCCAAATTCGCTGATGACACCAAGCTTGGGGCCAATGTTGGGACGCCCGAAGCGATCGAGGAACTGCGTGCGGACCTAGGTAGGATAGGAGAGTGGTCCGAAAAATGGCAAATGCCGTTTAACTTGGGTAAATGCAAAGTGATGCACATTGGCTACGCCAACCCCAAGTCGGACTACTCGATGTTGGGCAGTAATATCGAGGTGACTGATTTAGAAAAGGACTTGGGTGTGCTAATTAGCAGCGACCTTAAGTTTACGAAACAGTGTGTAGAGGTGGAAAAGAAAGCCCAGAAACTATTGGGTTATATCAGGAGGCAATTTCAGTTTCGGAACAAGGAGATTGTGCTCTCACTGTACAATTCCCTTGTTCGGCCGTACCTGGGTATGCTGTGCAGTTCTGGTCGCCCACCCTCAGGAAAGATATTGAGAGGCTGGAGCGAGTGCAGGCGAGGGCCACAAAGTTAATCCCTTCCGTTAGGCATATGGGCTACAATCGACGGTTACGCGCCCTGAACTTGTTTTCGCTTGAAACTCGGAGGCTGCGCGGTCAACTGATCGAGGTTTTCAAGCTCTTACGAGGGTTCAACGATGTCGATTTTAGAAGTATGTTTAGTTTAAATGATAACCCAACTCGCAACAATGGTTGGAAGTTGGATTTGAAATGGTTTAGGACTAGTGTGTGTGGGAATTACGTTACGTATAAGATCTGTGACACATGGAACAGGTTACCTTCGGAAGTTGTGAACAGTTCCTCTGTGGATCAGTTCAAGAAAAGGTTAGACGAAATCTTGCACACTATTTGAGTGTGTAAAGACATTTAGGACCTCAGTCTGCGGAAATTTCTTTTCCTATAAAATAGTTAATATCTGGAACCAACTTCCCTCAGAGGATGTTTCCAGTCAAAGTGTAAATCTGTTTAAAAATAGGCTAGACAAGGTACAGAACACACTCATAGTTTAAGATTAAAACCTCAGAAAACTCTGCAAGAGTTCGCTTGCTCGGTGTCTCTGTGAGCAAGCTAAATATAGAGCTATTTATATATTCTCCACTTTCCTGTAAAATTTCCTTGGCTACTTTTCCAGGGTCAAGGTATTTTCTTCAACCTTTTTCCGTACCTGCCTCTGGCAGGGAGGGAGCGGAGGGGTGGGGATAGAGCCTTCTACTTTTCTATCCAGTTTTCTACTACTGCTAGCATAGTTGAAAGAAAAATAAACTTTTAATAACAGGAACAGTTCCTCGGTCGATCAGTTCAAGAAAGGGTTAGACCAAATCTTGCACACTATTTGAGTGTGTAGAAAATTTTCCCTGGCACCCGTTGCCATTGGTACCTCCTCGGTATGGGCCGCAAGGCCTTTTGAGGTACTTCTTTTCCTTGTAACTCCTTGTAACTCTCTCTGTCTGTCTGTCTGTCTGTCTGTCTGTCTGTCTCTCTCTCTCTCTCTCTCTCTCTCTCTCTCTCTCTCTCTCTCTCTCTCTCTCTCTCTCTCTCTCTCTCTCTCTCTCTCTCTCGTGGGATTCTAGAGAAATTGGCTGCCAATTCCTTTAGGTTCTCTCTCTTTCGGGAGGGCGGGTGAAGTCTGTTGTACAAACCTGTCCCATGGGTTACTAGGACCCCTTCCCATCCCACTCTGTCCTTTTAGCTTAGGTTAGGGATGTTCTCCTCTGACTGCAAAAAAAAAAGAAAAACTTTTAGTATTGTCTTTTTCTCTACTGTTACGATTAGGACGCTACTGCTATCTCATGCGTGGGAAGAGAGGCTTGGAACCTCTATAAATAACACCATTTAACTTCAGTTGTAGGTAAATATTTAGAGGGGATAATAGCGAGTAGCATTGTTGACCATTTGGATTCCTACAAGCTACTTGGGGACTCCAGCATGGGTTTAGACGGCATAGGTCGTGTCTCACCATCATGCTCGAGTTTTTTTTTTCTACGTCATGTTGAGTGAGTATGATAAGAGTAGGGCGATTGATTAGAAGGCCTTTGATAAGGTACCTCACCGCCGGCTAATGGCCGAAGTGCGCGCGCTGGGTTTTGGTGGGGAAGTAGGTAGGTGGATTGGAAACTGGCGAAAAATGCCACAAAGTTAATCCCTTTCGTTAGGCATATGGGCTACAATCGACGCTTACGTGACGCGGGTTCAAAGATGTCGATTTTAGAAGCATGTTTAGTTCAAATGATAACCCAACTCGCAACAATGGTTAGAAGTTGGATTTGAAACGATTTAGGACTAGTATATGTGGGAATTACTTTAACACGTTGATAGTTTAAGATTAAAACATAAGAAAACTCTGCAGGAGTTCGTTTGCACGGTGTCTCTGTGAGCAAGGTAAATATAGAGCTATTTATATATTCTCCACTTTCCTGTAAAATTTCCTTGGCTACTTTTCCAGGGTCAAGGTATTTTCTTCAACCTTTTTCCGTACCTGCCTCTGGCAGGGAGGGAGCAGAGGGTGGGGAGAGCCTTCTACTTTTCTATCCAGTTTTCTACTACTGCTAGGATAGTTGAAAGAAAATAAACTTTTAATAACAGGAACAGTTCCTCGGTGGATCAGTTCAAGAAAAGGTTAGACCAAATCTTGCACACTATTTGAGTGTGTACAAAATTTTCCCTGGCACCCGTTGCCATTGGTACCTCCTCGGTATGGGCCGCAAGGCCTTTTGAGGTACTTCTTTTCCTTGTAACTCCTTGTAACTCTCTCTCTCTCTCTCTCTCTCTCTCTCTCTCTCTCTCTCTCTCTCTCTCTCTCTCTCTCTCTCTCTCTCTCTCTCTCTCTCTCTCTCTCTCTCTGTTCACCCCCAAGTATTTAAAATACTCCACCATCTTAACACGCGCGCGCTCTCTCTCTCTCTCTCTCTCTCTCTATCGGTGGGGAAATGGGTAGGTGGATTGAAAACTGGCTAAGGAATAGGCGGCAGAGGGTGGTAATTAAAGGGGCTAGTTCGGGTTGGGCCTCGGTCACTAGTGGGGTTCCTCAGGGTTCCGTTTTGGGGCCACTGTTGTTTACCATTTACATAAATGATATCGACGGTGGCATCGTCAGTCGGATCGCCAAATTCGCTGATGACACCAAGCTTGGGGCCAATGTTGGGACGCCCGAAGCGATCGAGGAACTGCGTGCGGACCTAGGTAGGATAGGAGAGTGGTCCGAAAAATGGCAAATGCCGTTTAACTTGGGTAAATGCAAAGTGATGCACATTGGCTACGCCAACCCCAAGTCGGACTACTCGATGTTGGGCAGTAATATCGAGGTGACTGATTTAGAAAAGGACTTGGGTGTGCTAATTAGCAGCGACCTTAAGTTTACGAAACAGTGTGTAGAGGTGGAAAAGAAAGCCCAGAAACTATTGGGTTATATCAGGAGGCAATTTCAGTTTCGGAACAAGGAGATTGTGCTCTCACTGTACAATTCCCTTGTTCGGCCGTACCTGGAGTATGCTGTGCAGTTCTGGTCGCCCACCCTCAGGAAAGATATTGAGAGGCTGGAGCGAGTGCAGGCGAGGGCCACAAAGTTAATCCCTTCCGTTAGGCATATAGGCTACAATCGACGGTTACGCGCCCTGAACTTGTTTTCGCTTGAGACTTGGAGGCTGCGCGGTCAACTGATAGAGGTTTTCAAGCTCTTACTCGGGTTCAATGATGTCGATTTTAGAAGTATGTTTAGTTTAAATGATAACCCAACTCGCAACAATGGTTGGAAGTTGGATTTGAAACGGTTTAGGACTAGTGTGTGTGGGAATTACGTTACGTATAAGATCTGTGACACATGGAACAGGTTACCTTCGGAAGTTGTGAACAGTTCCTCTGTGGATCAGTTCAAGAAAAGGTTAGACGAAATCTTGCACACTATTTGAGTGTGTAAAGACATTTAGGACCTCAGTCTGCGGAAATTTCTTTTCATGTAAAATAGTTGATATCTGGAACCAACTTCCCTCAGAGGATGTTTCCAGTCAAAGTGTAAATCTGTTTAAAAATAGGCTAGACAAAGTACAGAACACACTCATAGTTTAAGATTAAAACCTCAGAAAACTCTGCAGGAGTTCGCTTGCTCGGTGTCTCTGTGAGCAAGCTAAATATAGAGCTATTTATATATTCTCCACTTTCCTGTAAAATTTCCTTGGCTACTTTTCTAGGGTCAAGGTATTTTCTTCAACCTTTTTCCGTACCTGCCTCTGGCAGGGAGGGAGCGGAGGGTGGGGAGAGAGCCTTCTACTTTTCTATCCAGTTTTCTACTACTGCTAGCATAGTTGAAAGACAAAATTTTCCCTGGCACCCGTTGCCATTGGTACCTCCTCGGTATGGGCCGCAAGGCCTTTTGAGGTACTTCTTTTCCTTGTAACTCCTTGTAACTCTCTTGTTCACCCCCAAGTATTTAAAATACTCCACCATCTTAACACGCTCTCCACTCAATGAATGTCACTTCCCCTCCTCAGTCCTGCTGCACATCACATCTCATATATTCAGTCTTCTTTCGGCTAATTCTCATCCCCCTACTTTCAAACACGCCTCTCCAATTTTCCAACTGCTGCTCCACCTCCTCTTTCATCTCCCCACTCAACACAACATCGTCTGCATACATCATGCACCATGGTGCATCCGTTCTAATCCTGTCCATCAACACATCGAATACCACATTGAAAAGGAAGGGGCTCGAAGCTGATCCTTGGTGCAGACCAACTTCCACCCAAAAGCTCTCTGGCACACCCACACTACTCCTCACCTTAGTTGTTACTCCCCTGTACATCCCCTTGATCAGTTTAACATACTTCTCCAGTACCATCTTTTCCCTTAAGCATCTCCAAACTTCCTGCCGTGGTATCCTATCATATGCCTTCTCCAAGTCAATAAAAACCATGTGCAACGCCTTCTGCCCCCTCTGTACCTCTCTGCCAACTGTTTCAATGCAAAAACTGCATCTGTCATTCTCCTGCCCAGCATAAATCCAAACTGTTCCACTGACACTTCGTCTCTCAACCTACTCTCCACTATTCACTCCCATATCTTCATTGTATGTGATATTAGCTTGATCCCTCTATAATTCGTGCAATCTTGTACATCTCCCTTCTCTTTGAATATAGGCACTATGATGCTGTTCCGCCACTCATCCGGAATCACCACCTGGTCAAACAACTTCTGCATTAGATCCCACACCAGATCCACCCCCTCATCTCCCATTTCAGATGTAATAAACAAAAACACGAGTAGTTTACTTCTATTAGGTCTACCTTTGAATTCCAGCCCTTTCTTGGACTATGAGTGGTTGGTTCTCCTACTCAGTGGAGAGTCAGATTGAGACACCTGAACTAGGGGAAGTCCTTTACAGTTAACGTGCGAGTCGGACCTGAATAATCTCCTGGAAATAAACCACCAACCAGAGAGGCATTCCTAGATACCAGAGATGATTACATCTTTGCCCAGTCTCTTGACTATCCTGAACCCAGAAACTTGAAAAGGTGCTGGGTGGTTCGACAAAACAGATACTTAGGGACTACAGCCTACGCAGCCACCACAGCAATATGGTTGAAAAAACAGAATCTGTAGATGATTTTATAAACTCATTAAGCACAAAAATTGTCAAATTGACACATCATCACTTTATAGCAAAGAATCAGAGTACATTTCTGAAAAACTTTAAAAATAATTTAAATAACCATACAGCTGTAGTTCTAGGTGACCTCAGAAAACTACTCATTTGTAGTACAGGATGCAGCCCAAGGTTTTCATTGGGAAAATACCCAATGCACAGTGCATCCCTTTGTGTTATATTATAAGGAACCAGAAAGTAATGAAACAAAACATTCAAGTTGTTATTTTTTATCTCCAAATACAAAACACAACACAACAATGGTTTACACTTTTTTAAATACACTCATACCTATTACACTGGTAAACAAAATTTTTGTCACAAGTAAACTGTTTAAGTGTTTTTTGCATACTTTTTTATGCTGAATTCAAAAATGCAATTAGAATCTTTGTATCACCCATAGGTTTTGTGTGACTGATACGTATTACTGTATCTTTTATATAGCATATAAAGATTTTTTAGAAAACTGCGCTTTATTTATAAGGATGACATGTTAGTATTGGAGAGAGGAAGCTAAATTGGGTGCTAGCAGGTCATTTGTAAGAGAGTTGACTCAATTCCTTGGGTGTGGGTTATCAGGCAAGGCGGGCTGATACATGTATCTACATGTTCAGACATGCACCGAGTCACTGTCTGAGGCACACTGTTTTGTCAGTTGTGTGTGAGCATTACAAGTGTTACTCAATCTGTTCTGTGAAGTGTGTTACATCCTGCAGTTACAGTTCTGTGTTAATTAAGCTTACATTATGCCATGAAAGTGTTTAAATCACCCACATAGTTTCTGCTGTGTGTGTGTGGAGAGCTAACCTTCAAATCTCAGAAATGAACCATTACTCCACTGATTAAAAAATGTTAAGCTTTATTTTGGGTGCAAACTAGGTGACCAAGATAAGTACTGGGCCCCTCATATTTGCTGTGTGACATGTGTTAGGCTTCTAAGTGGTTGGAAAAATAGTTCATCACATGCCCTTTGCCGTGCCTATGGTTTGGAGAGAACCGAAAGACCATTCATCAGACTGTTATTTCTGTTTAACAAACATATCAGGGATTACTTCTAAGTCCAAACATACAGTGAAATATCCTAATTTACCATCAGCAATGAGACCTGTTCCACACAGTGAAGAGCTACCCATCCCAAAACCACCAGAAAAGATGACCATAGATGAAGATGACTCTGATGCTGATGAAGTTCATCCAGACCAGGTAGGAGAACAGTCTGATAGTGACCCAACATTTGAAGCAAGTGGTCCTTCCTCAGAACCTCATTTAATAACTCAGGGAGATCTTAATGACCTCGTTCGTGATTTAAATTTGTCTAAAAAACTAGCTGAAATTTTAGCTTCAAGATTGAAAGGATGGAATTTTCTCCAGCAGGGCACTAAAATGTGTTTTTTCCACAACTGCCAGGATGAATTTAAAAATTTTTTCTCAAGAAAATGGTCTAGTATTTTGTAATGATGCTGCTTCTCTTCTGGAGGCCCTTGGGCATCAACACAATACAACAGAGTGGCACTTGTTCATTGACTCCTCAAAACTTAGCTTGAAGGCTGTGCTTCTCCATAATGGAAATAAATAGTCGTCAGTGCCTTTAGCTCATGCTGTCAACATGAAGGAGTCATCAGACAATATGAAACTTCTCTTGACAAGTATTAGGTATGAGAAATATTCCTGGCATATTTGTGTAGACTTGAAAGTGATTGCTCTTTTGCTCAGCTTGCAACTGGGATATACTAAGCACTGCTGTTTCTTGTGTGAATGGGATAGTAGGAACAGAAAAAATCACTACATACAAAAGCAGTGGCCAAAACAAGAATCATTTATTCCAGGAAAGAAAAATGTGGTGAATAAGCCACTAGTTAATCCTCAACTAATTTACTCGCCTCCATTGCACATCAAACTTACTGATGAAAAATTTTGTCAAGGCAATGGATCAAATGGTACGGGATTTCTGTACTTAAAGAATAAATTTCCAAGGCTAAGTGATGCTAAAATCAAAGAAGGGATATTTGTAGGTCCTCAAATAAGGGAGTTGATAAATGATGAGCAATTTGAAGATCAGCTGAATGAAGTGGAAAGAGCTGCGTAATCATTCAAAAATATTACTAAGCATTTTTTGGGAAATCATAAGGCCAAAAACTACCATGAAATAGTGAGTGAGCTTTTGAAGGCCTACAAAGCTATGGGATGTAATATGTCCCTAAAAATACATTTCTTACACTCCCACTTGGACTTCTTCCCTGAAAACCTTGGCACCATCAGTGATGAGCACGGGGAACGCTTTCATCAAGACATTTCCAACATGGAAAAGCAGTACCAGCACAAGTGGAGCCCAAGTATGCTGGCTGACTACTGCTGGACCCTCAAGAGAGATGTTCCACAGGCGAAATACAGCAGAAAATCAACCAATGTCACCTTTTAGGCAAGTACAAAGGCCATGCATTAATATAGAAATATATATTTTTTATTAAAATATAGCTGTGTGCCACATAAAAACCTTGCATAATGGAGAAAATCTAACAACATATTCGAATTCAGCATAAAAAATACTGTTAGGCTCACCTACTTCAATACTTGACAGAAAAAAAAAAAAAAAAAATTTGTTGACCATTGAATTATTAGAAAATCCCACCTTCATATCAAAAAATTACATTATTTTACTGACGGATGTGCAGGACAATATAAAAATCATTTCAACTTTGTTAACATTTGTAAACTACCGTAAGATTTTGGGCTGGAATGAGTAGCAGCATTTTTTTGCCACAAGCCATGGTAAGGGGCGCTTGTGATGGGATTGGGGGTACAGTGAAAAGATCTGTAGCCAGAGCGAGTATGCAGAGAACATTCACAAATCAAATATTAATACCAGAAGACATGTTTGAATTTTGTTCAAGCAATGTAAGTGATAATATAAATTTTTTTTTTAATAAATTCTGAAGAAATTGAAGCTATGGAAAAATTCTTAAGTGACAGATATGAAAAAAGTATGCAGCTAACAGGAACACACAAATTCCACAGATTTGTACTTATTAATGCAAACAAAAACATTTGAATTATCTTCTGATGAAGTTGGCGAGGTGAGGATTATAAGCAAAGCTTTTCTGGGTGAAGATAATGTTGAAGTTAATCCAAAAATAGGAGTATATATAGTTTGTACTTACAATGATCAGAAATGGTTGGGATTTATACATTCCTATAATGAGGAATTTGATGACTTTGAGGTTAGCTTTTTGCACCCATCAGGATATAGTGTTTAACTATTACTTTCCACAAATTAGAGATACATGCCACATATCAAGAGATAAAATTTTAGGTTTATTAAGCACACCAACTTTAAAGCTAGGAACAATGCGTATTCAATGTGTTTTCCCAGAAAATGAGTTGAAAAAACTCATGTAATTATGAATGAACTTGATGTAGTGTGTGTGTTCAATTTGTATTTTTGCTGTTTATCTTCATCCATGTGAATATATCATTTGTAGTTCTCTATTTTAGTCTGCAGGTGCAAAAATTTCAAAATGTAAATATTTTTTCAATAATTTTTAGAATATCTTGCAACTTGATACCCATATTTTTTATTGTTTGTATCTTTTAACAATTAATGGGAGTTTAATAAATGAAAATTTTTTGGGGGAATTTCACTACCTAGGTAGGGTGGGGGTCAAAAATAAAAATAAAAAAGGGGGTAAAATTTTCATTATTGTTCTACACATTTGAATGTGGTATCATTTAATAGATCTCTTCATGCTGATTCTAAAAATGTATAGTTTCATAGGTGTACAGTAAAATGTTTGGGAGTTATTACCCATTAAAGTGGGGCCCCCCAAGATTTTGGGGGTCCATACCTCAAAAACTATGGGTCATAGAACTTCATTTTGACCAGTGAAATCAGCACCCGGAAGAACCCCATATGTCAATTTTCATCAAAATCCGAGTCAGAGTGGTGACATGCATTGGGTGATCTCTCCTGGAATGCCCCTACACACACACACATATATATACATATACATATATATATACATTTTAACTGCAAACACGCAGTATAATTAACGTAAAGAACGACGCTTGTATAGGAGAATATTCCGCGCAAGATGAGGCAGGAGAATGAAACAAATGAAAAAATGAGGTAACCACCCGGGAATCAAACCCGGGATCTTCCGATTGCCGGTCAGATATGATAACATATCATATATACATATACATTCAAGTTAGCAAACGTAACACCTATCTTTAAGAAAGGCGATAAAGGTGTGGCTGGGAATTATAGGCCAATCAGTTTAACATCTGTTGTAGGTAATCTACTGGAATCATTAATTAGGAATCGTATAGTCGAACACTTAGAATTGCATAACTTGGTTAGAAATACGCAGCACAGTTTTAGGCATAACAAATCTTGCTTAACTAATCTTTTAGAATTTTTTCAAAGCATGGCTAACATTTACGATAGTTATCGGGCAGTTGATGTAGTGTATTTAGATTTTCAAAAAGCATTTGACACCATACCGCACGAAAGACTCGTTGAAAAAACTAAGGCTCATGGAATCAGGGGTGTAGTAATAAATTGGCTAGAAGAGTGGTTGCGAGGTAGGAAATAGAGGGTGGTCATCGATGGAGCGGAGTCGTGTTGGGCTAATGTAGCGAGTGGCGTTCCTCAAGGTTCTGTATTGGACCCAGGGTTGTGGAGTCGGAGTCGGAGTCGTGGAGTCAGAGTCGTGGAGTCGCACATTTCAGGGCGGAGTCGGAGTCGGAGTCGAATTTTTACAATGTGTGGAGTCGGAGTCGGAAAATTTTGGACCGACTCCACAACCCTGGTTATAGCCACTAGGTTAAGAAGGGTTATTCAATTTTAAGTAGGACTACTACTGGTTAGACCTTAATTATGTTTAAGAGAATCTTTTTCATTTATATATATATATATATATATATATATATATATTATTGGAAAAAATAAAAATCCCTTAATATGATAATATCTACAAGTCAATATCCTTCTTAATATTTGAATGTTCCCTTATCCTAGAAAGTAACCTGACGATTCATGTGGTGGTGATGAAATGTCTTATTATTATGATAATTATAGAGTGAAACACTAGAGGAGTCGGAGTCGTATATTTAAAATGTGAGGAGTCGGAGTCGGATTTTTAGATTTTTTACAATGTATGGAGTCGGAGTCGGAGTCGAATTTTTACAATGTGTGGAGTCGGAGTCGGAGTCGGAAAATTTTGGACCGACTCCACAACCCTGATTGGACCCCTTGCTTTTTCTTATATATATTAACGATTTAGATGTCAGCCTAGTCAGTACAGTTTCAAAGTTTGTGGATGACACGAAGTTGGGTGGGAGGGCGATTAATGACAAAGATAGAGGTAAAATCCAAGATGATCTGAATAAAATTGTTGATTGGTCAGTCACATGGCAGAGATTTAACATTGATAAGTGCAATTTTGCGTATAGTATGTCAGGGAAGGAGTTAGCAAGCGTAGAGCAGGAAAAAGATTTAGGAGTTATAGTCAGTGGTGATTTAAAAGTAGCGAAACAAAGTACAGCAGCAGTCAACAAAGCAAACAAAGTGTTAGGTTTTATAGCTCAGAATTTTTAGTATAAACCGCTCAATATTATAGTTCCTCTTTATAAATCATTAGTTAGACCCCATTTGGAGTATGTGATCCAATTTTGGAACCCACATATGCGAAAAAATATAGACAAACTCGAAAGAGTTCAAAGACGAGCAACTAAGATGATTCCTTCACTTAGGTCAAAGTCGTATGAGGATAAGCTTAAGGAGTTAAAATTGACTACACTCAAGACTAGGAGGCTAAGGGGTGATCTAATTCAGGTTTTCAAAATTATGAATGGGTTCGATAACGTAGATAGAGATTAGGTTAGTGGAGTTACAGTCTTACGGTATTTATCAAATTAACATAACTGATGTTCTCTTACTTTCAAGGTGGATGGTGCATAACTTACAGTACAATGGGTTTATATTCAGTTTACGTTCATTTTAGTTGTTTTATCAATATTCTTCTCTCGACATAACTAGTTGAGAACAGACAAATTCAGTTTCTTCTTGGGTTTGGTTCTCTCTTTTCTACTTAAAGTAACTTCTTAATTCTTGTAACTACTGTTACTGGGTTCAGGAAATAATAATTTTGCTGATTATAATACACCTTCATTCTTGCATTTTTCTTCTTTAATTTCTTAAGTTCAGACTTAGTGGACATAACTACATCTTACTTATCTTCGTTCTAGGACAGGGGAAAGAATAAACTTTTATTCCCCCATGAAATATATAAATATGAGAGAGAGAGAGAGAGAGAGAGAGAGAGAGAGAGAGAGAGAGAGAGAGAGAGAGAGAGAGAGATACAAGGAGTTACAAGGAAAAGAAGTACCTCAAAAGGCCTTGCGGCCCATACCGAGGAGGTACCAATGGCAACGGGTGCCAGGGAAAATTTTGTGAAAGTTTATTTTTCTTTCAACTATCCTAGCAGTAGTAGAAAACTGGATAGAAAAGTAGAAGGCTCTCTCCCCACCCTCCGCTCCCTCCCTGCCAGAGGCAGGTACGGAAAAAGGTTGAAGAAAATACCTTGACCCTGGAAAAGTAGCGAAGGAAATTTTACAGGAAAGTGGAGAATATATAAATAGCTCTATATTTAGCTTGCTCACAGAGACCGAGCAAGCGAACTCCTGCAGAGGTTTCTGAGGTTTTAATCTTAAACTATGAGTGTGTTCAGTACTTTGTCTAGCCTATTTTTAAACAGATTTACACTTTGACTGGAAACAACCTCTGAGGGAAGTTGGTTCCAGATATTAACTATTTTATAGGAAAAGAAATTTCCGCAGACTGAGGTCCTAAATGTCTTTACACACTCAAATAGTGTGCAAGATTTCGTCTACCATTTTCTTGAACTGATCCACAGAGGAACTGTTCACAACTTCCGAAGGTAACCTGTTCCATGTGTCACAGATCTTATACGTAAAGTAATTCCCACACACACTAGTCCTAAACCGTTTCAAATCCAACTTCCAACCATTGTTGCGAGTTGGGTTATCATTTAAACTAAACATACTTCTAAAATCGACATCATTGAACCCGAGTAAGAGCTTGAAAACCTCTATCAGTTGACCGCGCAGCCTCCAAGTCTCAAGCGAAAACAAGTTCAGGGCGCGTAACCGTCGATTGTAGCCTATATGCCTAACGGAAGGGATTAACTTTGTGGCCCTCGCCTGCACTCGCTCCAGCCTCTCAATATCTTTCCTGAGGGTGGGTGACCAGAACTGCACAGCATACTCCAGGTGCGGCCGAACAAGGGAATTGTACAGTGAGAGCACAATCTCCTTGTTCCGAAACTGAAATTGCCTCCTGATATAACCCAATAGTTTCTGGGCTTTCTTTTCCACCTCTACACACTGTTTCATAAACTTAAGGTCGCTGCTAATTAGCACACCCAAGTCCTTTTCTAAATCAGTCACCTCGATATTACTACCCAACATCGAGTAGACCGACTTGGGATTGGCGTAGCCAATGTGCATCACTTTGCATTTACCCAAGTTAAACGGCATTTGCCATTTTTTGGACCACTCTCCTATCCTACCTAGGTCCGCACGCAGTTCCTCGATCGCTTCGGGCGTCCCAACATTGGCCCCAAGCTTGGTGTCATCAGCGAATTTGGCGATCCGACTGACGATGCCACCGTCGATATCATTTATGTAAATGATAAACAACAGCGGCCCAAAAACGGAACCCTGAGGAACCCCACTAGTGACCGAGGTCCAACCCGAACTAGCACCTTTAATTACAACCCTCTGCCGCCTATTCTTCAGCCAGTTTTCAATCCACCTACCTATTTCCCCACCGATACCCAGCGCGCGCACTTTTGCCATTAGCCAGCGGTGAGGTACCTAATCAAAGGCTTTCTGAAAGTCGAGATAAAGTATATCAATCGCCCTACTCTTATCGTACTCACCCAACATGACGTGGAAAAACTCGAGCAAGTTGGTGAGACACGACCTATGCGGTCTAAACCCATGTTGGGAGTCCCCAAGCATCTTGTAGGAATCCAATGGTCAACGATCCTATCCGCTATTATCCCCTCTAATATTTACCTACTGAATGAGACTAATGGGACGAGAGAGAGAGAGAGAGAGAGAGAGAGAGAGAGAGAGAGTTACAAGGAGTTACAAGGAAAAGAAGTACCTCAAAAGGGCTTGCGGCCCATACCGAGAGTACCAGTGGCAACGGGTGCCAGGGAAAATTTCTACACACTCAAATAGTGTGCAAGATTTGGTCTAACCTTTTCTTGAACTGATCCACCGAGGAACTGTTCCTGTTATTAAAAGTTTATTTTTGTTTCAACTATCCTAATAGTAGTAGAAAACTGGATAGAAAAGAAGAGGCTCTCTCCCCACCCTCCGCTCCTCCCTGCCTGCCAGAGGCAGGTACGGAAAAAGGTTGAAGAAAATACCTTGACCCTGGAAAAGTAGCCAAGGAAATTTACAGGAAGTGGAGATATATAAATAGCTCTATATTTAGCTTGCTCACAGAGACACCGTGCAAGCGAACTCCTGCAGAGTTTTCTGAGGTTTTAATCTTAAACTATGAGTGTGTTCAGTACTTTGTCTAGCCTATTTTTAAACACATTTACACTTTGACTGGAAACAACTTCTGAGGGAAGTTGGTTCCAGATATTAACTATTTTATAGGAAAAGAAATTTCTGCAGAGAGAGGTCCTAAATGTCTTTAGTTCCAGTTTAAACCCATTATTTCTTGTCGGATTGGCATTAAGTGAGAATAAGTTTCTGTAATCTACCCTGTCTATTCCTTTGAGCATCTTGAAGACTTGAATAAGCTGACCCCGCAACCTCCTCGTCTCTAAGCTAAATAGATTTAGGGGCTCCAATCTCCATTGGTAGCTTTGCATTCTCATTGAAGGGATCAATTTTGTAGCCCTTGCTTGTACTCTTTCTAACCTTTCTATGTCCTTCCTGAGGGATGGAGACCAAAACTGCGCACAGTATTCCAGTTGAGGTCTAACTAGAGAATTATAAAGACATTACAGTCTCCTTGTTCCAAAACTGGAACTGTCTTTTAATATAACCTAATAATTTTAAGGCCCTCTTTTCGACTTCTGCACAGTGCTTCAACGGTTTCAGATCATTGCTGATATAGACTCCTAAGTCTTTCTCTAGATCAGTCTCAGTCAAGTTCCTTCCCAAGAGAGAGTAATCAGTCTTCAGGTTTTTATAACCTATGTGCATTACCTTACATTTGTCCAAGTTGAATGGCATCTGCCAAGTAGCAGACCATTCGCCCAACCTGTCAAGATCATTTTGAAGCGTTCTTACGCCCTCCTCAGTACCTACACTACTTCCTAATTTCGTATCGTCTACAAATTTGGAGATTGCACTTAGAAGCCTGTCTATATCGTTAATATAGATGATAAAAAGTAAAGGACCCAGAACAGAACCCTGTGGGGGACCACTCGTGATGGGCACCCACTCCGAAGCCACTCCATTTATTACCACTCTCTGCTTTCTATCTTTTAACCAATCCTCAATCCAGTTGGAAACGAGCCTGGTGATTCCTAGTCCTTTGACTTTAGCTATCAATCTAGCGTGAGGGACTTTGTCATAGGCTTTTTGAAAGTCGAGATACACTATATCTATTGCCCTACTTGCATCATACAGTGTATGCATATTATGGAAAAACTAACAGGTTTGTCAAACAGGATCTATGTCGCCTAAATCCATGTTGAGAATAAAAAATTAGATTGTTAGATTCAAGGTGATACACAATACGTTTTGTAATGATGGATTCCAACAGTTTGCCGACAACTGATGTTAAACTGATCGGGTGATAATTACAAGGATTTTCCCTATCACCCTTTTTAAAGATTGGTGTTACATTTGCTAACTTCCAGTTGGTTGGAACTTTCCCTAACTCGATTGATTGTTTGAATATGGTTACTAAGTTGTCAACCTTGTGGCTAACCTCTTTAATACCCTTGGAAGAAAATAAGTCGGGGCCAGGTGATTTGTATTTGTTCATCTTATCAATTAATTGCTGTACCTCATTTCTCGTAAAACTTATGGTCTCTATGGGCTGGTCACCGTCATATGTAATCCAAGGACTTGGCACTTCTATTGTGTCTTCCTCCGTGAAGACTGTAATGAACTCGTTTAACGTATTAGCTATATCTTTATCACCGAATTTCAGTACGCCATTTCTATCTTTTAAGGGGCCTACAGAATTTTTAATTGGCTTTCTGCTATTAACATGGGCAAAAAATTCTTTAGGGTTAACTTTACAGAGTGAGGCAACTCTAGCTTCATCATCATGTTTGGCTGATCTAATTAAGGACTTAACCCTCCTACGTAGGGTTATACAGTTTTCTGAATTAGTGTGGTTGAAATGCGACAAGTAGTTTGTAGGCTCTATTTCTTCCCATAATAGCCCTCCTAATTTCGTTGTTAAACCATTTCGGTGACTTTGTTGACAAGGAAACCATTTTAGTGGGTATAAAAGTGTTCTGTAATATTCTAAATTGATCCCTATATGAGCTCCAGGTGACACTGACATCCTCACTTATTAGAACTTCAAGTGTGTCTAAACTACTTCGGAAGCTTCCAAAATTTGCTCTCGAGAAATCCAGTCTTTCACGAGTCTTTTCGCGTGTATTAACTGGAACCCTGAGGTCAAACCTAATCAAATTATGATCGCTGTTACTTAAATTTTCACCAATAGTCAGGTTAGAGACTAGGTCATCTTCGTTCGTGAATATGAGGTCTAGTTTATTATTATCCCTTGTAGGCCCATCAACCCATTGACTTAAGTTATCATCAGCAAATTCCAACAGTCTTGAGCCCGCAGCATCAGCTATTTTGTTTTCCCAATTTACATTACCACAATTAAAATCACCAAAAATCACACTGATCTTATTATTCACTATTCTGCTTAATTTGTTATACAAGTTTATATCCTTATGAATGGGGTAGTGAGGTGGTCTATATACTAGACGTAGCTGCACTACTTTATTACTTAGGTTCAGATCAATTCCCAACATTTCATGAGCAGATACGATATTACTGTTTACTGGGTGCAGGGAGTTCCGAGCATACAAAAGTACACCGCCGCCTTCCCTTCCATTCCTATCTTTGTGAAACATTTTGTAACCTACCATTTCAAATTCTCCTACAAAATCCCTTTATTCAGAATGAATCCAGGATTCCATTATTCCGATGATATCAAAGTTCTCAGTTTTGACAAGCGCTATAAATTCCATTAGTTTGTTTCTAATTGACCTAGCATTGAAGAGCACAGTTTTGAGTGATTTTAAGTTGTGATTTTTCCTAACTGGCCTGAGTCGTTTCCCGACGCAGTTGAATTAACCGCTGTTGGAGTGGGACTAACCGCTGTTGGAGTGGGACTAACCGCTGTTGGAGTGGACTAACCGCTGTTGGAGGGGACTAACCGGTTCGAGGGGGACTAACCGCTGGGGGGGGGGGGACTAACTGCTGGGGGAGGGGTAAAAAATTAGGTAACCACCCGGGAATCAAACCCGGGATCTTCCGATTGCCAGTCAGTATTATCCACTACACCATGGGCCTCAAGAGAGGGGGGGCGAGAAAGGGGGGGGCGAGAGAGGGGGGCGGAAGAGGGGGGGGGGCGAGAGAGGGGGCGAAGAGGGGAGGGGGCAGAGAGGGGGCGGAAGAGGGGGAGGGGGCGAGAGAGGGGGCGGAAGAGGGGGGAGGGGGCGAGAGAGAGGGGGCGAAGAGGGGGAGGGGGCGGAAGAGGGAGGGAGGAGGGAGAGAGGGGGCGGAAGAGGAGGGAGAGAGGGGGCGGAAGAGGGAGGGAGGGAGGGAGAGAGGGGGCGGAAGAGGGAGGGAGGGAGGAGAGAGGGGGCGGAAGAGGGAGGGAGGGGAGGGAGAGAGGGGACGGAAGAGGGAGGGAGGGAGAGAGGGGGCGGAAGAGGGAGGGAGGGAGGGAGAGAGGGGGCGGAAGAGGAGGGAGGGAGGGAGAGGGGGGCGGAAGAGGGAGGGAGAGAGGGGGCGGAAGAGGGAGGGAGAGAGGGGCGGAAGGGGAGGGAGAGAGGGGGCGGAAGAGGGAGGGAGAGAGGGGGCGGAAGAGGGAGGGAGAGAGGGGCGGAAGAGGGAGGGAGAGAGGGGGCGGAAGAGGGAGGGAGAGAGGGGGCGGAAGAGGGAGGGAGGGGGGAGGAGGGAGGGAGGGAGAGAGGGGGAGGGGCGGAAGAGGGAGGGAGGGAGGGAGGGAGAGAGGGGGTGGAAGAGGGAGGGAGGGAGGGAGAGAGGGGGCGGAAGAGGGAGGGAGGGAGAGAGGGGGCGGAAGAGGGAAGAGGGGCGGAAGAGGGAGAGAGGGGCGGAAGAGGGAGAGAGAGAGAACTAAACAAAAAATTTCCTTTTATTGAACAAAAACATGGTTTGATAAAAAGTTTCTTGAGACTAATAAAACTGAAATTATTGATTCATTTGGATTATGGCTTAAAATAATGCTTTAAAAAAAACAGATGATCAATACTATTATTACTTTAAAATGTTCAGTTTTGTGATGAATAATTGTACAGCAGAAAATGCTCTTTCCAACTCTATTGAAATTGGAACAATTGTCACCAGAGCATTGAATGAGAGGTTTACATTTTCTATTCTATTACCAGTGACTTCATAAACATTCTTTTATGATGTTCTTTACTTTGTATCTTAGGCGCAAATCTTGTTGCTCTGTGGTTCCCATTTCTTTCTGTACAACTGCATCCAATTTTTCTTCCAAGGACCTTTGAGTCAAAGATGAGTTAGAGGAAAAGAGACAGTTCTAGTGGTGTATCAAAAAATTGTTGGGATTCATTTACATCTGTACCTTGAGCCACTACATCCATCTCACTTCTTCTGAAAAGCCTGGCAAACAACTCTTTGGCAGGTGTTTGCAATGTTGACTTAGCATTTAATTCAACTTGTCCTAATTTTTCACTGCCTTCTATTATATGATTGTTTAAATATTTACGTATATAATCCCATGAGCTTCTTATTATGTCGCTCTTGAAATTTTTTTCTATTGATTGTTTTAAGGTGGTAGAAAAACAAGTTTTCTGTTCTCTCAACTCATTTACAATAAAAGCAAACACCTTCTGCAGTGAGCAATGTTGCATCTCTGCTACCAAGCTTCTCCAATCCAATTTTAACTGGTTCTAAGGATGAGATAATACCATTTATATATTCAAATTCTTCATCTGAAATATCCATGCCCTTTCCAATCCCAAGATCAATCAATGTTTTTGAAAGTGGTTTTCTTAGTTGTGCAAATCTTTCCAACATTACTATTAAACTATTCCATCTTGTTTGTGAATTGAGTTGTAGATGAAGTTCTTTGTTATGCTCAAGTCTTGCATATTTTTCTAAGATTTCATTTTTTTAAGGACAATCTACAAAATAAGTTCAAAACTTTTCTCACTTTTGTAATAGTGCTAGCAATGTGTACCGTATGTCTTCAAACCCTTCTGCTAGTTCAGTAGGCCTAACATTGGCAAAATCATCAGCATTGTTGTTTGAAATTTTGACAGCAGTTGTAAATTCATCTTCAACATTCTCTTCATCACTATCATTGTTCATGCTTGCATCTTCCTCAGAAATGTCTTCTGATACCTGTTAATTAACTGTTGAGTTTCTTGAATTACTTTTTTGCAAAGGACATCACAAACAACCAAGTGCAGACCATGTGCAAGACATTATTGATGCTCACTATGGCTAATTCTTCCAAATTTTACCAGGACACTGGCTCCATCAACTGTCATTTTCCATGCTTAATTTAAAGTCATTTATTTTTTTTTCACCAAGCTCAATAGTTTTATCAGTAGGCAGAGATCCAAAAATATGAACCATTCCCAAATTCCAAAACTTTCCAACTACATGAACATTAATATTCATATAGTGACAATTTCATAGCAATGTGTGTTCATCTAAAGAAATTCTAAATCTTTCACCATCTGATACTTTTTTTTTGCAATTTCCAAAATAACAGATTCCTTTGCATTATATTTTGTTGTGCACCATATCCATAACTTGAGATGGTGTTTTTGGTAATGACATTTTTTTCAACAAAAGATTTTCTAATAAATTCACCATTTGCAATTGTATGAATTGATAAACCATCACCAGAAGCAAGCTTTGCAACAATTTCTTCACAGGTCTGTGTCTGTTTAAATACAAAGTTATTTTTTGTTGAACATTGCTGTGTCCCATTTTTTTCTTACTGACAGGATCTAAAGTCTCTGCACATGATCTTTTTAAGCTTTCATCTTTGAGTTTATGGACACTTTTCAAATGATGAATATCCTTTGCATTTTATTACTGCAGAACATTTCTTGCACTTAGCACTTAGCACTTAGCACTTTCATTTCCTTCTAGTCATTCAAAATACTGCCATGATTTGGATTCACTTTGGCTGCGTGACATGATGGGATTATAATTTATAAGTGATATAAATATGTGGACACAATGTGGTATGGCAGATCAACAGACACTACACTATGACAAGCGGTAGACTGAGTGTTAGTTAATAAACCTGCCACTTGCGCTTGGTGGGGGTTTTATACTATTGGTTGAAATTATTCTAGAATGTTATACATGATTAGCAAAAATTTAGTTAGAAATTTTAGTATGTTTCAAAGGTTTAACATAAGAATAAAAATTATAAATTATAATGAAATTTAATATAAAATATACCAAAATTTTTTTTAAACAGAAGTAAAATCCATTGTATGAGTTTCTAGAAAGAATGAACTCAAAGCAATAAGATAGTTACCCATTAGTCATTACCCAATCAATTTTCAATTTCACTTTTCAGTAGGAAGAAAATTATATTATTTCATTCCATACTCAAGCAAAAACAGTTTTCAAAGTTTAAAAAACATGTGAATGAAAACTTCAATTGTGAAAAGCCTTTGCGTGAAATAAATATACCTCATAATAAAAATGCGTTTAAAAGTCTCCCTAAAAATAGAATACTGAGAAATCCCAGGAAATGAGCTGGCTACTTTACTTCCAGGATCCAGGATGCCCAGCCCTCTTTCTGATATCAATGGCATACAAGAATTTTTTGGTTGGTGTGTTTGGAGGCCTATAGATAACTATCAGCATCACATTTAGTTTTTCTATTTTCACTGCTAGGAGTTCCACAAAGCTGTTTGATTTACTCATTACCATCTCTGTTATATGACCATGTACATTAGGGTGGATCACTTTTCACCTTTTTTAAAAAATTATAGCTGGTCAAAGTTTTTCCCATGATTTGGTTCAGTGGAAGTACACAGACACCATTTTTACAAAACTCAATCAATATTTAGGGGTCACGCATCAACCTTGAAAATTTCAATTTCGGAAATTTGGCCAAATTGACAATTTTTTACTGAATAAAGATAAATCATCAAATGACCATATTTTCTGAATCCTCTGTGAAAGAAATCCTCTCAGATACTTACCAAGTTGATTGGACAAGTGGTTTAGAAGTTACACTCACCTAGATGTAACATTAAAATTTAAAATACCGTATTTGTCCCCCATTATGGACGTAATCATAGCATCAGTAGCTGGCGCATCCTAAAATCCCAATTACACACACATGCTATGTCTATGACCAATATTTTTACTAATCACAGTTTGCTTTTTACAGATCAACTGTGTCAATTGATTCTTGTTTGATAAGTCTAGACTTTAGTACAATGGATAAACTGTTAACAACCAGGAGTGGGAAGACTCTGAAAGTTACTTATTCTGGAAAGAGAAAGCAGCAACAACACCACCACCTTCTCTAAGGTCAGCCACGGACATCATCTTAATTGGTCAGCCATCTTCCTCGATCGGTGGTGCCAAATTGCCAACCACCCACCAAGTTCTCCAGTACTTCTTCTATGCCAAGCAGGAAACTACTGACAGGAAGGCCGCCGTAAAAGACACACTGGCCAATGTTCTGGCATTTTGGAACATGGCACGTATAAAGATGACCACGAGGTGTAACTGCGAAAGAAAACTGGTTACTGTGGGAAGAGTGGCGCTCGCTGCAGAAGAGCAAGATGAGAGACAGTGACGCGGGAAAAGGCAGGGAGAAGTTTTCAGAAAATTTGAACAAGCTCTGGGACATTGGAGCTCCCGATGCTATTGAAGAGATACAGAAAAGTTGACTGCTCTCAAACAACAACAAACAAGAAGATATTAAATTTTATGGGGATCAATGGGGCCTACGCCAGGCAACAATGAGTAGGAATGATAAAGTGTTCGTTGTCAAGAGAAAAAGGCAACTCTCAAGACAACAATCTCGTGATGAGCCAGGCACCTCAAAAACAAAATTAGGAACCGAAGCTGAGAGCGACAATGAATCTATAGAAAGCAGATCATCAAGCAACTCCGAATCACAGCTAGAACCACCATACCGACAGCCGAGAGAATCAATTGTATCAATCAGCCTTCCTCACCACATCCTCAATGGACCGGCTGTTATTGAAGTGGCTGATCGCTTCCGGATGTCCAATAATCATGTGTGTATATATCAGTAATGATCTTTCCTTGACAAAGATATAATAGACGTAACGACAGAAAATTTAGTGATTATTTTGTCACATAAAAACCATATGCATCCTTGTCAATTTCCTTTCAATTTCGCACATAGGTGGCAAGTGTCATGGTGGCAGTCCTACGTTTGGCAGATCCACCCGCAGACCTGGACAAATTCAGTATCTTGAAGGACACGTCTCGCCATGGAAGAGTGGCACATCATTGTGAAGTGTCAACAGCTGTGCAAAAATCCTTCGTATCTCCAAGGCATGCTGTCATCCACTGGGATGGTAAAGTAATCAAGGTCAGTTTTGCCCTCACCGTGGATGACAGTGAATTAACATGTTCCAGTGACGACAGTGGATTGACATATTCCAGTGGACGATAATGGATTGGCATGTATGACATACGTTTCAGGACTCTCTTGGATCATTGGAGCACTGCCAGGTGATTCTCATCTCCGGAGCTCCCCAATGCACAGAAGGAAAGTTGCTGGCCGTTCTGACTGTTGCTGAGGGCACCAGTCTGTCCCAGGTGACCTTTCGTGCTCTCAAAGACTGGGGATGCGAGAACAACGTGATTGGACTGTGCTTCGACACAACTTCCTCCAATACGGGGAGGGTGCAGGGTGCCGTGGTCCGGCTGGAGAACATGCTTGGTAAACCTGATCGATGAGTCATCGTGGTTCGTGTTCACAGGCCTGCAGGTGTGCGTGGCTATGTGGCTCACTCTGCCAGTGAATAAGTGGGATCAAGATAAGAACTACTGTGATCTGAAGAAGGTAACTTTCAGATGCGAGATGACAAACGACGTGGCAGAGAGGGATAAAACTGATAGAAGATTACGCGAACACTGTCACAAAAGATGAGTCACAGCTGCAGGGTCTTCTTCAGCTCATGGAAAAGAGCCAGAAAGAACTTGGTGACTTCAAGGAGTCGTCACTTGCCAAGATGACGTAGCGCAGAGGGAAAGGGTTAGCAGAGAGAGTACATGGCGCACGCCTTAAGATGACGTGTGTTCTAACCATGATTCATACAGTTTTTGAACCTAGTTAGGGGCACAGGAGTAAGTGCCTTTAGTGATATCGGTAAACCGTTTTAATACAAAATACAGTTGATCTTTCCTTATTCGTTTTATCTTATCCTAAAAAGCAGACAATGGCAGACAGCATATGGAGGTATGGGGACAAATACGGTATTTTAAATTTTAATGCTATCTCAAGGTGAGTATAACTTCTAAACCACTTGTCCTATCAACTTGGTAAGTATCTGAGAGGATTCAGAAAATATGGTCATTTGATGATTTATCTTTATTCAGTAAAAAATTGTCAATTTGGCCAAATTTCCAAAATTGAAATTTTCAAGGTCGATGCGCGAGCCCTAAATATTGATGGATTTTGGTAAAAATGGTGTCAGTGTACTTCCACTGAACCAAATCATGGGAAAAACTTTGACCAGCTTTAATTTTTTTAAAAAGTGAAAAGTGATCCACCCTAATGTACATATACAGTATTACCCATCTATACCAGAATTTGCTTAATACCAGGCTAACAGACTGGTATTTTTTTTAATACCAGAATCAGTCTGGTATTAAAAAAAATGTCCAGTAACATAAAACCTCACTTGCTTGACATTCGGTAGCCCTACATTAACCCTCCCCCCATTGTAAATGACTTCTATTGTGTTAGAATACAATTTGATGCTACAAACAAACAAGTGCAGTATTTATTGAAATTGCAACAAAACTCAGTTACCATTTAATAGGATGGGTCCTTTAAATGCCTTTAAGCTATATCATGTAATTATATAATAATAATAATAATAATAATAATAATAATAATAATGAGACAATAATAGCATTTATTTAGCATTATATCAAAAAATGTGTATGATAGGCCCATTTTTATGTCAAAGTGGTATTGGGATTCTCGTATTCAAAAAATTTCAATCCTTGGATCAGGATTCATCAGTATATATGGAATTTCCAGATTCATTATATACTGGAAAATTCTCTACACTAGGCTGGCCACTCGTCAATTATTCTGGTATATAGGGGTAAATAATACTGTATAGCACAGCCACTTTAGGCCTGTTCAAAAATCAACTTTTTCTTATTTTCATAGGTTTCTGTACATTTTCCCATGCTTTTTGACCTGAAAAAGCCGAAAATCAGAACTATTTTGACCTAGGATGTTGAGAAGCTTTAAATTTTCTGCCTTGAAATCGGCCAAAGCGCCAATTCCGGGGTCCCTTGAATTATGTTTTGCACTTTAACTTTTGATCTAAACAAGATAGAGCAACAAATTAGGTATCAAATGAAAGAGCATAAAATTAATAAATAATAATAATAATAATAATAAATAAATAATTAATAATAATAATAATTATCTATCATTTTTCAGGAAACAACAGAAACTCAATCAGAATCTAGAAAACCATCTACAAGTTACAACTTCACAATGGCATTAAGCAAGGAGCTGAGGGAGCTCTGTGGGTGCACAGTTGATATCTCAGAACCTCTATGTACTGTCCACAGGCAGGTGTCAACTGGGCCATCTACCAGATCTCTCACTGAAACTTTCCTGGTTGGATACCCTTCAGCTTTTATCAGTGGTTTCCAGCTTCCCACCAACAGACAGGCGTTCCAGTATTTCCTTAATCTTCAGAATTTACGGGAAAATGCAGGGAGGCCCATGGTTCGTTCAAGACCTTGCATATGAAACAGTTGAATCTATCATCCCATTCTGGCATATGGCTAGGATCAAGACAATGACCAAGTACAACGCAATGAAGCTCTTCATGAAACTACATGAGAAACATCGTGCTCTGGTGAAAAGCAAGTAACCCTGGAGGAAAAAGAGGAGCATTTGTGCTGGAATTAGACAGCCTGTTCGATATAGGAGCTCCAGATGCAATCCAGGAAATACAGAACAACAGACTGTTATCCAGAGAGAAGAAAGATGAGAATATCAGGTTCTACGAAGACCAAAAGACTGAGAGGAAAGGTCATATGTCTGGTCATGACAAGATTTTTGAGACAAGATCCCTGCAGCAAGCAGTGAGGAATGAAAGACTGCAGCATAGACAAGAACAAGGTAAAACTAATTTCTTTGAACGTTACAAAAAGTTTTAAGTTTTACTCCATTGCGATATTTAGCATGTACCGTACTTACCAATTACTGTCTTAACATGTTGTACTATTTTACAGCTGCAGCAGAACAAGAGGCAGTTGTTCATGTGGATGACATTACCTGGGGTGACTCAACTGACAACGACGCTAACACAGAGGACATGGATTACCATCAGCCTCGTCCTGGATGTTCTCACCATCAAGACACTGTGACTAGTGTGACTTTGACGTTTCCAAGGAAGGTCATGGAATGTGATGTCATCTGCAATACAGCTGATCGTCTTGGTTTATCAGACAATCAAGTTACTGCCATGGTTTCTGCCACCTTGAAAGCTGGAGGGGCTGATCTGGATAACTTCGTCATCTCAACCTCAACAACACGTCGCAACAGAATGCTGTCCAAGTATATCATCAGCCAGTCACATGTCCAAGTTTTGTGAAAACCCCCCACAGTACGCTGCCTTACACTGGGATGGAAAGTTGCTCAAAGATGTCTTGGGCAGTGAACCTGGAAGTACCTCAGAGACTTTAGCTGTGCTAGTGTCTGGTCCACCTTCATACACTGAAGGAAAGTTATTGGGAGTACCTGTCATCGACAATTCTTCTGGCACAGCTCAGGCTGAGGCTTCAATGGATTTACTGGAGACATGGGAACTTACGGATAATGTTACTGCCCTTGTTTTTGACACTACATCCAGTAACAGTGGAGTTCACAGAGGAGCTGCCAAACTGCTAGAGAAAATGCTGAACAAAAAGGTGTTTTATCTGGCCTGTCGACATCACATCCTGGAAATCCTAGTAGGAGCAGTTTGGGAGAAGCTGTTCGGGAAGGTGAAGGGGCCAGATAATCCCTGGTTTGAGCATCTGAAGGATGTTTGGACAGACTTGTCCAAGGAAAACCCAAAGATGCTGGCTATCAACAGCAAATGGCTGAAGGAAAAGAAGAAGAGCAGTGAAGAAATACTCCAAGACATTCTAACAGCAGAAAGGCTTCCAAGAGCCGACTACAGGGAAATGGCTGAACTGACAGTCATTGTTCTTGGAGGAATGCCTCCTCGAGGTATTCACTGGAGTCGACCAGGCGCCATTCATCAGGCCAGATGGATGGCCAGAAACCTGTACTCCATGAAAATGCTGATGTTTGCAGATCAACTTGAGTACGACGAAGACACTGTATCAAAGCTGGAAAGACTCAACACCTTCCTTGCGCTGTTCTACACTCCTGTATGGATTATGTCAATGTCTGCTGCAGATGCTCCCGTGAATGATCTAAGTCTAATCCAGGACATGTTGAAGTACAAGAAAACTGACCCAGAGCTTGCTGATGCAGTACTTAATAAGATGGAAAACCACAAATGGTACCTGATGCAGGAAGTCGTGCCATTTGCCCTGTTCAGCAGTAGATTGAGTGACACATTGAAGCACGACATTGCTGCCCAGTTACATGCCACTGAGAAGCCAGACAGCTTCAGAACAGGAAAGCCTCTATTCCAGAGTGTCACAGCTAAGACCACCCTGGTTGATCTCAGTGGCCCAGAATCACATTTCCTGCTGGACACACTGAACATTGGATCCGAGTGACTTCTGGAACCTGTCACGTCTTGGCCACAGAATGAGGACTACAGAAAAGCATTGGACTATGTTAAGAATCTGAAAGCGGTGAATGACATTGCTGAACGTGGTGTCAAGATGATGAGCAACTTTGCAAATGTCATAACAACAGATGCCAAGCAAAGGGACTATCTCCTTCAAGCTGTGGAGTTCAACAGACGCCGCTTTGACAGCTTCAAGAAACAAACTCTCAACAACTGACTGTGTAAATGTCATTATGAAATTAATCATCATGTAATGCTTTCACTTCTTGATCGATTAGACTTGTGACAAAATGTTAATCTCAAATTTGTGTCATGAATAAGGCGCCTTGTCTGCCTTGAGTATGAGAAAACGATTTTTGTGATATTTCTGAAATCTTTGTATGTACCAATGTGCCATTTCTTGTTCCAAGACTATCATAATTGTATAAGTTAGAAAGAGGATTAAAAACACTTTAATTTGGTGCCTATTTTGTTGCTCTATCTTGTTTAGATAAAACGTTATAGTGCAAAACATGATTCAAGGGACCCCGGAACTGGTGCTTTTGGCCGATTTCAAGGCAGAAAACTTAAAGCTCCATGCGGCAATGCTTCCCAACAATCTAGGTCAAAATGGTTGTGATTTTCGGCCTTTTCAGGTCAAAAAGCATGGGAAAAAGTACAGAAACCTATGAAAATAAGAAAAAGTTGATTTTTGAACAGGGCTACAGCCACTTTTACATCTCACTGTTCTATCAGCTCTTAAGTTGAAACCCTCTATATTTATCTCTTTCTTATCAATACAATGTTCGCAGTTTTCACAATTTCCTTGGCAATCCTAAAGATGAGTTTCTATAAAGCATGCGACATCCACCCTTGTTTCATCCATAAATCCTTTCAGGTACGAAACTTTGTTGAGTGATTAGTTTCATTTTTTTCCTTCACTATTAGCCAGGACAATATTTATGCTCTTTGTTTTTCATTGCCCCTTGTGCATTTCAAGTTCATTTTCCTTCAGTATCACTTGTTTAGTTACCTTATGATCCTCCAAGAGAGATTCATTTCTGCCTACCTGTTCTGGTAGCTTCTTGACTGGAAGTGGTTTAGCTCAGGGGTTACCAGCTGTGTCAACTGTATGCATTGTATGACATTTAGCAGCCATATTGTGTCTACAATGTTGAAAAAATTGTTTGCTTTTTGTGTTCCTATTGTCCTTTGGGTTCATCAGATGATGTTAATAGTAGCATTTTTTTCCCATATTTGCAGGTTCCATATTTTGCGCAAGTCCTGCAAATGTCCAAGGGGCAGTGGCGGCTTGTGACTTTCAGTTATGGGTGATTCCATAGTCTCGGTCGTTACATTCGTTGGCAACTTATTGTTATATTCCCTGCTCTTGTGAATAAAGTATGAACAGCAGCGGCACAAATTTTCTTGTGAACATAAACAGATGGTTGGGCTCTAAAATGAGACTAGGTTTTGCATATTTCGTTTCTTGGTTATTGCTAGGAGTGTATCCAAATTCGTCGTCTCGGTCGTTACAACGATGCAACCTCAGTTTTCAGTAGGTGGTACATATGTGTAAAAGTCAGTGAATTGGCCAGAGCTATTCAAATGAGAATTCTACCATGGATACTTGAATGTTGTGGCCCCAATTTGAGACATAGTTTGTTAGAAAATATTAACTTGTATTTTAAATATATATAAAAAACTGCTGTCTCGGTCGTTACATATTTTTTGTCTCGGTCGTTACCGTCGGTATTTCAATATAAAATTGAACATTTATCATACAATAAAGCAGACATATATCATATTATTGGTATTTATGACTTACCCTTCAATGTGTGTATATATATATAATATATGTATATATATATATACTGTACTGTATATATATGTAAATATATTCCATATAAATATATATAACTACGCAAAAGGGGAGAGCGCAGGAATGTTGCAAGTGATGACGTAATGTTGCAAAGGGGGGTGGGGGTTGTTGCAAAAAAAGATACCCCAAAGGGCCCTTTGTTGCCAACCAGGGTTGCAAGGGGCATGCAACTTGGGGGCCTCCCCCAAGCTATTACCCCCAAAGGGCCGTCTTGGTCGTTACATTGTGCGATGTAACGACCGAGACGGAAAATTATGTAACGACCGAGACGTACCTTTACAAGAGAAGTATAGGAGCTGGACTTAATTTTTTGTAATGGACACGTACCCCATAGGAAACTAGCTTTGCGATGAAGACAAATTTTTTTTTTGCTTCAAATAACTAAAGCTATATAAAAAATTCGGAAAAAACGTCTCGGTCATTACATACAAATGTGCCTTATATAGATATAGGCTCAGTTTTTATTGATTCGGTTAATGAAAGTTATTTTATGTGGAAATCTTTAAGGAAGACCTACTTTATGACATAAATAAGAAATGCCTATTATCCCTCAACTATTTTGGCCATGGGAGCTTTCAAAATTGAGGGAAAATATCACAATGATTATTTAGACAATAGTGCATTGTGTATGAACCTCAGTAACTTTTTTTCTAGATGCGATAGAGTTAAAAACTCTTCAGATTTGGAAACTAGAGACTCTTACCTATCTAATGATGTATCACATGATACATTTTGATGAATTTTGAATTTTCGACCTCAGGTTGACACTTTCATGGAATCACCCTTATGGGGGTGCTGCCTCAGAAATTGCGAACAATTGTGTCGATTATATATATATATGAGAGAGAGAAAGTTGAATAGATAAATAGATAACGACTCAGTCATAAAAATAAGTAAAATAGTATCATAAAATCAATTATAGGGTACTTACGCTTAACAGGTAATTTCAAATTTGCCAAAAATTTTATTTATAAACAAATTCCATTCTTCTGTTTTTTATTCTGAGCGAAAAATATTCTAAGAAATGAAAGCTATATATTGTAAATAATCCAATTATTATATAATTAACTTCAATCTCACAACAAAAAATAAATGATAACGAACCATTGATAAATGCAATTCGGAAATTAAATTTTGAATTAGCAAATGATACAGCAACACAACTACCACGTCAAACAAACAAATTGGCACTGCTCTGTCCACAGTGCTTTGGATCCTCTTAAACCCGCAATTCTGACTCGCTCTTCGTACATCCACCACCGAGGTTTCAAGCGTTTCGAACAAAATCTGGAACTGTTAAGTACGCAGTTCCACAGGAAGGCTGAAGCTACTTTCGTGATTCATTCGTTTGGCATTGAAATAGTTTAAGGAAAAAAGGATATAATCTGATTTAAAAACTCAAAGTTCATTGAAAAAAAACAATCAGAGGCTATTTTAAATATTTAAATATAAAGATCATAAGATCCTGGGGGTGCTGCAGTTCCACAGTGCCTACCTGCGAGCCGCTCCTGCCAAGGGGTAGAATCTACATGTCTCCAAATTTACAATGATCATTAATATAGAAGAAATTGCATATTGGGGGATGTTCATATATACATTGTCCCCTCTTATATCTGCAATTATCTTTTACATAATATCTGCATATAATTTCTTCTTTATATTTACTCAGGGTCTTTATTGGGGGACAGTTTCACTTTGTTTTCTTGATTGCACGCTTGTCTTTTCCTAGTTGTGCTAATGTCCTTCATTGCCTTTTTACTTTCTGTTGCCTGTACATTTTCAGCTTCATTGTGTGATGGTATTTGATTTATTTCAACTTCACTTTTCTTTGTTTCTTGTTTTCCTCTATTTTTTATTCATACTTTCCTCTTTTACTTGGAAAACAAGTATCCCAAAATTATTAAAATTTATATGCATTAGAAGAGCAATATTAATTTTAAGCCCCCTGTGCCTACAAACTAATGTCAGGCTGCCATATTTTGTCTGTATTGTAAAGCTATCAGATCATACACTTGTATAGCACCATAAATATAAAGGTTCATACATTCCTTAAAATGACATTTATCAGATGTTTGGGATAGATTTAATGTCAACACTACATCAGCTAGCTATTTTAATTTCTAACTTGGGCTTAACTGATTAACAAGACATTTAATAACTCTGACAGGGTTAAATTCTAACCAAGATAATTTGTTTCCTAATCTTTCCCTCTTAAAAACATTAGCCATTATATGAAAAACCCAATTTACCATGATTAAATTTTACAAATAACTCCCAATGAAAATGTTCCTTCAGCTCACTTACCACATATTTTAAGAGGTGCCTCCAATTCCAGCAAAATTGGTTGTTGTAAAAAGATTTCTCGAGACTTCAGACACAGTCCTCTAACTTCAGCTTCACTCATTTGCACTGTTTTTCCTGGGCGACATCCTCTCACTTCATTTAAAAAAAAAGAAAAAATTTTAAACAAATAAAAGCATAACAGAACTTGCACTGATATAAACCAACGCTCTTAATGTAATAGTTATAATAGCTACTATACCTAACAAGTTCTAGTCTATGATGCATGAAACAGCAGGTAATCCATCAGAAAACATTACAAGCTATTTCAACAATAAACAAAGTTACATTATCATACTACTGGGTAAATTACATCAAGGTGGGGTAATTGTGCCACCAACCTATTTGTTTCCATTATTTCTTCATATGTCAACAAATATATTTTCTATGTTATAGCCATACAGATTTTATTTATTGATAAAATATGCATATTTGACCATAATTTGAACAAGTTTGAATGCTTATATGTACCCTTATTATATAGAAAACTATAAAGTTTGGATTTTGAGAAATTTATGTAGAGAAATGCTGAGGGCTAGTGCTATATGAAGGAAACTGCATTTATCCATTATTTTGCCCTCAGATAGTTGATATTATAATGTACTCTGTGACAAATTGAAATTAACAGATTTAAGCATTAGGTGGGTAGCTCCATAGAAACACCACTGGGGTAATTGTGCCATTGTTATTAAACTGTGGCTGTATTAATGTTGCCTGACACTGTTGGGGGTTATGAATTTTTTCACCATCATTATTATTATTAATAATTATTTTAAGTATTATATATATACCGTATATATTAGGGGTGTGCAGTCAGTGGAAGCAATGCTTCCCTATTATAAAAATGTGGAAAGGAAAAGTCTTTTGCAATGTTTGAATGTGACACTATTTTTCCATTCTCAACAAAATTGAGATTGTACAAACTCGCAGCCCAACCTATGGTGGCCAACTACCCAAATATGCATGAGTGCATGCAGTGGAAAGGTAGGGTACTGCAATCTCATATATTCAATTATTCATCCTTTTCAAGACTCAATTTGAGCTTTTTTCCTCTACATTGGAAAATTGGCTCTTAGAATAAGAGCATTATTGACAACAAAAATCATTTATCGACAAAGGTAACATTTTAAAAACTATGCAAAATATTCTATGTCAATAACTTCTTGAATAAACAAAATCCTAATTAACATAAATCTTCAAATTCTCATATCATTTGTGCCACTCTGGTAAAAAGGAAGCATTTTTAGAAATGTGTACAGACAGTAAAATGTCAATTAGGCTTAACTCCAAAAAAATTCCACATAAATTTGGTACTAATAAAATCTATTCATTGATACCAAACTTGCATGACTGGTTGGAAGTTAAGGCTCACTCTGCCACTTGCCACACTGACTACAGAAATTAAACGAACCTAAGATATTAATATGCTTTTTGTGAGCTAGAATCCTGAACTAAAGATGGAGAAAAGATAACACGAGTGATAAATTATTCATAATTACTATTTTATCTATTCATGATCTACACAGTAAATAAAAAACTACAAGAAGTTCAAGATATAATTCTATAGTTAAATTTCTAGCAACATCTGAAAATGTGTAGTTCTCTCTCTTTGGCTATTTTATGAAATTTTGGATGTAATTTGTGGCCAAATCGAAACTAGGTTTCAAGTTTGAAAAATATCCCTTTCTTCAGCTCCTGGATATTTAAAAACAGGAAGACAACATAAGGAAATTTCCTGAGTCAGCTTTTCAATCATTGCAAGATAATTATGGAGAATATTTTTATATTCCTTGCTTGAGAAGCAAGCTTTTGGTTTTGTATGCTGAATCCAATTTGAAAGGAAAATCTTGTGAATGAGTTCCTTCACTATTTGCAAAATGCCAAGCTACCTACATCAACTGATGAAGTTTTGTGAATTAGCTTAGTGTCTTCCAGCAATGAGCGCATCAGCTGAATGTCCTTTCTCCCATTTGAAAAGAATACATAGCTACACAAGAAATGCGCAAGGTTAAGATAGACTTAATAGTCTAGCTTTAATCTCTATTGACAGAGGATTGGATGATTGAATAACATAAATAAGGTAAATATTTCCTTATTTTCATCATTACCTAGGTATCCATTTCATCTTTAATATAATTGGTGTTTACATGCAAATAATATGGACCTTCATTCACCACCTGATATATATTTTTTTGCTAAAAAATATTAACCTTTGTTAATTTATTTAAAATGATTCCCTATCACAATACATCACCACACGCCCTTGATATACATATATACCAGTATGTTGTTGAAATTGTGACAGGAGAGATGGATGCAATAAGTCAGCCAAGTTAGAAGCAGACACCAGACCTTTACTTATTGTCCAGTTTGAAGTGCATGCTTGAGCCCTGGAGTTGCCTCTAAATCCAGTTCTTCTGTGATCCATTCATGTAACTAGCTACATTATTATAGGACACCAGTCACGTTATTCCGGAGTTTGGGTTTTGCCCATGCTTGTGTGGCACTGATTATAGGTTGATTAACTTGCGTGAGATAGGTTTGCCATAATTGTCAGCATTTGCATTTATTATTTTTATGTTGGTTATTTATTATTTATTTGTCTTGATTTCATGTGTAAATTATGTTTTCCAGTGATCAATTATGAAGTTGTGATTGCAGTTAATGTGTGGTGAATAATTGTCTGTTATTTTATTGTGATTAATGGTGCCTGGTGCATGTAACTAGTAATCTTGTGTTGTCTAGACAACCAGTTGGGACTAAACTCACCTAGTACAGACTCATCAGGCTTGGATTGTGGATCCAATCAAGTTGGAGCTACGAAGTCCATGGAGGTTGTGTCAAGTTTGGAGGGTAGCTGGGCTGGGACAAGGGGTCAAGTTTGGAGGGTAGCTGGGCTGGGACAAGGGGTCAAGTTTGGAGGGTAGCTGGGCTGGGACAAGGGGTCAAGTTTGGAGGGTAGCTGGGCTGGGACAAGGGGTCAAGTTTGGAGGGTAGCTGGGCTGGGACAAGGGGTCAAGTTTGGAGGGTAGCTGGGCTGGGACAAGGGGTCAAGTTTGGAGGGTAGCTGGGCTGGGACAAGGGGTCAAGTTTGGAGGGTAGCTGGGCTGGGACAAGGGGTCAAGTTTGGAGGGTAGCTGGGCTGGGACAAGGGGTCAAGTTTGGAGGGTAGCTGGGCTGGGACAAGGGGTCAAGTTTGGAGGGTAGCTGGACTGGGACAAGGGGTCAAGTTTGGAGGGTAGCTGGGCTGGGACAAGGGGTCAAGTTTGGAGGGTAGCTGGGCTGGGACAAGGGGTCAAGTTTGGAGGGTAGCTGGGCTGGGACAAGGGGTTAAGTTTGGAGGGTAGCTGGGCTGGGACAAGGGGTTAAGTTTGGAACAAATCATTTCCAGTACTTGTCTCCCACTTGCTTTCTATCATTTCTGCCAAATCTCACTAATTGTTATTTGTTTTCCAAAAGTTTTTGTTAATTGTGATTCATTGCCAGTTTTTTGTTGTGTGTTTATACTTTTATACTGAATAATTGTATTTATTTCAGATATAATAAAGAAAAAAAAAAACCAGAGTAGTTTATTTCTATTAGGTTTACCTTGGAATTCCAGCCCCTTTCTTGGACTCTGAATGGTTGAGTCTCTCGCTTAGTGGAGATGAGGATTTAGTAAACAGAACTTTGGGGAAGTCTTTTACAGTTAACATGCGAGTTGGACCTGAATAATCTCCTGGAAATAAACAACTGATGAGAGAGGCATTACTGGATACCCAAGGAAACTATCCCCTTGCCCAGTCTCTTGACTATCATGAACCCAGAAACATGAAAGGGTGCTGGGTGGCTCAACGATACAGACGCTTGGGGACTATGTCCTACACAGCCACCACAGCAACACATCATTGTCAAATGACACTAAGAGAGATCCAGATGACCCTCCAGATGAGGCAGAAATGTTACACAGCTCTGTAAAATTCCAGTGATGTTGGTCCAAAGTTGGAAATGGACATTCTAGAACTGGAAAAAGGTGACTATGTTCTTTTTCAGTATATAGGAAAACATCAGGACAAAGATTACACTGGGGAACAAATTTCAAATTTTTGTCTATTGAATTAGATTTGACAGTTACTTCTAGGTAATTTGGGTGCGCTGAGCACAAATTTTTACTCAGTTTTGCTCTATCAGGTCCTGATTTTGCTCAACACCCCTCCTCTTTCGTCGTATTCATAAAAAGGTTTTTTTCTCAATACTCGCTAAGTCTTTTTGCAGTTACACATTATGCAACTAGGTTTTTATCTAGGTATTTGTACCTATTGTTATGGTATTGTTGTATTCAGAGCTGGGCACTTGCGTTTTTTTGCCCATTTTTTTGCGGTACTGCGGTACTACCATGTTGGTCGGTACCGCGGAAAGTACCGTGGGAAATTTGAATGCGGTAGCGGTACTGCTGTACTTTCAGCGATCCTTTGCGGTACTGCGTTATGCGGTACCGGTTTGGTAGTGCGGTAGTAGTATCGCAGTACCGCAAAAAAACGGGCAAAAAAATGCAAGTGCCCAGCTCTGGTTGTATTATATATATTTTTATATGTAACACCCTAAAAATATTTTTAATTTTGTCATTTTTAACCCATTTTAATATTAGTAAATTAAGCTAAAAATATCATAGAATTCTAAAATTTTCTCGAGCGTTCCTGTTCTCTGTAGAGTATTCTAGAGGGACAACTAAAATATATAAAAGCGACTCGTTTCCAGAGTTAATCAGTCAATTCATCAGTCAGTCAATTCAGTCAGTCAGTCAATTCAGTCAGTCAGTCAATTCAGTCAGTCAGTCAGTCAATTCAGTCAGTCAGTCAGTCAATTCAGTCAGTCAGTCAGTCAATTCAGTCAATTCAGTCAGTCAGTCAGTCAGTCAATTCAGTCAGTCAGTCAGTCAATTCAGTCAGTCAGTCAGTCAGTCAGTCAATTCAGTCAGTCAGTCAGTCAGTCAATTCAGTCAATTCAGTCAGTCCAGTCAGTCAGTCAGTCAATTCAGTCAGTCAGTCAGTCAATTCAGTCAGTCAGTCAGTCAGTCAGTCAATTCAGTCAGTCAGTCAGTCAGTCAGTCAGTCAGTCAGTCAGTCAGTCAATTCAGTCAGTCAGTCAGTCAGTCAGTCAGTCAGTCAGTCAATTCAGTCAGTCAGTCAGTCAATTCAGTCAGTCAATTCAGTCAGTCAGTCAGTCAATTCAGTCAGTCAGTCAGTCAGTCAGTCAATTCAGTCAGTCAGTCAGTCAGTCAATTCAGTCAGTCAGTCAGTCAATTCAGTCAGTCAGTCAGTCAATTCAGTCAGTCAGTCAGTCAGTCAGTCAATTCAGTCAGTCAGTCAGTCAATTCAGTCAGTCAGTCAGTCAATTCAGTCAGTCAGTCAGTCAATTCAGTCAGTCAGTCAGTCAATTCAGTCAGTCAATTCAGTCAATTCAGTCAGTCAATTCAGTCAATTCAGTCAGTCAGTCAATTCAGTCAGTCAGTCAATTCAGTCAGTCAGTCAATTCAGTCAGTCAGTCAATTCAGTCAGTCAGTCAATTCAGTCAGTCAGTCAATTCAGTCAGTCAGTCAATTCAGTCAGTCAGTCAATTCAGTCAGTCAGTCAATTCAGTCAGTCAGTCAATTCAGTCAGTCAGTCAATTCAGTCAGTCAGTCAATTCAGTCAGTCAGTCAATTCAGTCAGTCAGTCAATTCAGTCAGTCAGTCAATTCAGTCAGTCAGTCAATTCAGTCAGTCAGTCAATTCAGTCAATTCAGTCAGTCAGTCAGTCAATTCAGTCAGTCAGTCAATTCAGTCAGTCAGTCAATTCAGTCAGTCAGTCAATTCAGTCAGTCAGTCAGTCAATTCAGTCAGTCAGTCAATTCAGTCAGTCAGTCAATTCAGTCAGTCAGTCAATTCAGTCAGTCAGTCAATTCAGTCAGTCAGTCAATTCAGTCAGTCAGTCAATTCAGTCAGTCAGTCAATTCAGTCAGTCAGTCAATTCAGTCAGTCAGTCAATTCAGTCAGTCAGTCAATTCAGTCAGTCAGTCAATTCAGTCAGTCAATTCAGTCAGTCAATTCAGTCAGTCAATTCAGTCAGTCAGTCAGTCGAGTTAGTTAATTAAGTTTGGGCATTAACATAATTTTGAATTGGCATATGATTTAGTGAGTAATTTTGTCATCGTGATTTAATATAGTTGATTTAATTAGATGTAATTTATATTGTACCTACTCATCCGTGTTTCTAGTTTAATTTCATAGATTGTAAGTACCTATTTCATAATAAGTACCTATTTAAACTAATTTTTGTGTTTATATTTCAGATTTTCTTAAATTTATATGAATTAAGGGCTTTAAATACCTTTACAAATTGGCAGAACAATCAAGCAATATGTCATCAAGCACTAGAAAGTTCAAATGCAAAAACAACCCTGATTCCTTCTGTTATATATGTGGAAATTTTACACTTCCACATCAACGAGCAAATATAACTGACTTCGTAAAAAGAGCTTACTTAGCTTATTTTGGCATAAAACTGGGGGACCAAGATATATCGTGGGCTCCACATAAAGCCTGCACTATATGCATTGAAAGACTGCGACATTGGACGAAGGGTTCGGATTCAAAAATACCTTTTGGAGTTCCGATGGTAAGTTTATGATTTCATAAAACTACGTAATTTAATCACTAGTATACTGTAACTTACCTAAATGTAATTGTAACTTAGGTACATAAACAAAAATTTACAGAAAATGTTTATAAGAATCTCAAATATTGCATAAGGTTGAAACACATAGAAATGTTAAATGTTTGGGTGATAACTTTTGATAAAATTCATAAAAACAAGTCTCTCGTCGCTTTTGTTAACGCTTTACAATTTTTTTTCCATATCAGGTGTGGCGAGAGCCTACTAACCACGAGACCGATTGCTACCTTTGCTTTGTCAAGACTTCGGGCTTCACTAAGAAAAATAAACATTGTATCGAGTACCCAAATTTCGACACCGCGATACGACCTGTGCTACATTCAAATGAGATCCCCATTCCAAAATTTAAGGGTCTGCCAACTCAAGAATTAGTTGAAGATGTTCCTGAAAATATTGTTATGCACTTTGAGGAGTCAGACACCGATTTTGACCCCAGCGTATTTGAAAGTCAAAACGATCCGCAAAAGTTTAACCAGGCCGAGTTGAATAATCTTGTAAGGGATCTAAATTTGCCAAAAAAGGCTGCGGAAATTTTAGCTTCAAGACTTAAAGAGAAAAACTTGCTTACTTCAAACACATACATTTCATTTTACAGAAAAAGAGAAGAAGACTTGTTAAATATTTTAGAACAGAGGATAGTTTAGTATATTGCTGCGACATAGTTGGTTTGTTAAAGAAGATGGGGGTTGAGTCTTACGATGCAAATGATTGGCGCTTGTTTTTAGACAGTTCGAAAAGAAGTCTTAAGTGTGTGTTGTTGCATAATGGCAATCTATACGGCTCGATACCGATTGGGCACTAAACAAAATTAAAAGAAAAGTATGAACATATAGAAAAGGTTTTAAATCTTATCAAATATAGGGAGCACGAGTGGATCATATGTGTTGACTTAAAAATGGTTAATTTTCTGCTAGGACAACAAGGAGGGTATACTAAATATCCCTGCTTCCTTTGCTTATGGGACAGCAGAGCCAAGGAAGAACATTATTTCAAACAAATCTGGCCAGCACGAACATCACTTACTGTCGGAGAAAAAAACGTAATTAATCCACCTTTAGTGAGCAGAGATAAAATCATATTTCCTCCTCTGCATATAAAACTAGGCCTCATTAAACAATATGTAAAAGCTTTAGATACGAACGGCGAGTGTTTCAAATACATAACTTCAAAATTTCCAAGTTTAAGTTATGAAAAAATCAAGGCGGGAATTTTCGACAGTCCACAAATAAGAACAATGATTAAAGACAGCAATTTTCCTAATGTCATGAATGAACGCGAAAAAAATGGCTGGTTCTCATTCGTGGACTTGATAGAAAACTTTTTAGGCAATTATAGGGCAGATAACTACGAAGAAATCGTAAAAAAACTTTTAAGGGACTACAAAGAGTTAGGTTGCAATATGAGCATAAAAATGCATTTTTTGAATAGCCATCTTGACCAATTTCCAAGTAATTTAGGTGATGTAAGTGACGAACAAGGGGAGAGATTCCACCAAGATATCAAAATTATGGAGGAACGGTACCAAGGCCGCTGGGATTCCCACATGATGGCTGATTACTGCTGGTGCTTGAAAAGAGGCCTGCCATCAACAAGCAAATACGCTAGAAAGTCTTACAAAAGAAAATGTTTGCCACAGTGAAAGCTTCATATCTGTTTGTTTTTTTATTTTAAGTCATTTCTATCGTTATAATGTAATTTTACTGTAGTTTGAACTGCTTGTATTCATGAAACTTGAAAAAAAAATTTAACACATGACTTAATTTTTTAGTCCTAATTTGAAAAATCTGGAAAATGGCACATAGGCTGTCGACAAGAATCAGGACCTGATAGAGCCAAACTGAGTTGAAATTCGTATTCAGCGCACCCAAATTACCTAGAATCAAGTGTCAGATATCATTCAATAAAATACGTGTTGCCCAGTGTTATCATTATATTGGTGTGCTGTGAAACCTGATAGAACCTGAAAATATTGAATGGGACATTAGATTTTTTGACGTTAGACTTGCACAAAGTGAAAACACGGTATTTGGCTTTCAAGGAGCCTGAAGTGCCTGACATTGCTGTAATACCAACAAAGCAGATTATAATGAAATTAGCAAAGCCAGACATTGAAAAAGGTAAGCTCATTTTCAAAATGTTTTTGGCAATCTAATTGTGCATTAGGATATTTGCTTATGTTGTTGTGTTGCTTATGTTGGCCTATAACACTGGGGAACACAACTTTTGGTGACTTAGATGTTAGACCTGTTTCTGGGTATATTGAGGTCGCTGATTCTAAAAATGACATTAGTTTTTCTCCATCAGCTCTGCTTATCAAGATATGATATATATCTATATATATTTCTATATAATGTATATAATATTATATAATTGCTGACTGGCAATCACTGTTGTTGTCAATTGAATACAAAAGTATGATGAATGTCAGCAAAAATAGTGTATTAACATCAAACAAGCATAAGGTATGAAAAATATTTCTTAAATTCAAACAAGCTTGAGACACGAATGGCAAAAAAAGTTCTTTCATTGAGACATCTCACATAAACCGCGTTTCTGAGATTTCTTGCGATGAGATGTGCCAGGACATTCGCGTTGGATGCTCCAGCAGTAATCTGCCATCATGTGAGTATCCCATCATCTGCGGTACCATTCTTCCATGGTCCTTAGTTCTTGGTGAAATCGTTCACCCTGTTCCTCGCTTAGATCACCGAGGTTATCTGGGAAATGATCCAAATGACTGTGGAGGTAATGCAGTTTGATGCTCATTTTACAGCCAAGTTTACAAAAAGAAGAGAGCATATTCTCCACTAGTTCACCGTAGTTATCAGCCTTATAGTTCCCAAGGAAATTCTTCACAACCATACTAAACGATGACCACGCACGTGCCTCAATGTTGTCCATTGAATCTTGGAAACGCGGGTCTTTCATGAGTTCCCGGATTTGCGGTCCATCAAAAATACCTGCCTTCAGCTTTTCCATGCTCAGCGCAGGAAATTTTCTACATATGTAGCCAAAACACGTCCCATCTCTGTTCAAAGCCTTTATAAATTGTTTCATCAAACCTAGTTTGATGTGCAGTGGTGGCAATATGATCCTTTCTCTGTCAACCAAAGCTTCTTTGATATTTTTTTCTCCAACCACCATGTTTTCTCTCAGAGGCCACTGTCTTCTCACCCAGTGTTCATCTTTAGCTCTACTGTCCCAGAGACATATAAAGCACGGGTACTTGGTGTACCCGCTCTGCTGGCCCAGGAGAAAATTCACCATCTTCAGATCCACACAGATCACCCATTGGTGGTCTCGGTATATCTTTTCTAGGACTAGGGCGACTGTCCCGTGCTCTTCTCTCATACCGACTGAGTGACCAATTGGGATTGATCTGTATCTGTTGCCGTTGTGTAGAACAACACATTTTAGGCTCCGTTTGGAGCTATCTATGAATAACCGCCATTCACTTGGTGTGTATTCCGATATGCCCATTTTCATCAGCAATCCGCGCACATTGTTGCAGAAAACTAAATCGTTCTCTTTTGAGAAGAAGGGCAGTAAATCCTTTTCTCTGTCACGATATAACGTGATTTTGGACCTTAGCAGCAGTAAATTTTTTTCTCCCAGCCTGGAAGCTAACAATTCAGACGATTTCTTCGAAAGACTTAAGTCCCTTATGAGGTTGTTTAATTCGTGTTGACTAAAACCTTCTGCAACTGATGACAGTCCTTCGAAATCACTGTCATTTTGCCCACATATGCTTTCTTTGTCAGTAGCAGATTCATCATCATCTTGAGGGAGCTCTGGAAGATGGCTGAATGATGGGACAGGTATCTCATCTGAATGTGAAACAGGCCGTCTAGCTGAGTCTATGTCAGGATACGTCCATTTACTCCAGTTACGTCCATTGATGCCCTTTATATTCACCAAACAAAAGTAACAGTCATCACTGTGGTTTCTCTGTTCTCTCCATACCATTGGTATACCAAATTTCAGGCACCTCCTCTTTCCGTTGGTCCATTGCCGCAGATGCTCCGTACACATTTTACACAGAACATGAGGAGCCATGGCTTATCTTGGTCCCCTAGTTGTACTTTGAAATAGGCAAAATAAGCTTTTTTCACGAAATCAGTAATAGTTTTTCTCTGTTCAATGAATGTGTACTCTCCGCATATAAAACAAAACACATCTGGATGATTTAAACACTTTCTTCGTGATGAAGCCATGTCAACACCTGCAACAGGAAAGAATTCATGTTAGTACATGTACAATACACATGCAAAACAGCAACATCAGCAAAATCATAGCTACAATTTAATTATACAGATGCATTTAGACTTACGAGCAACTCATAATACCATTCCAGAAGGGTAATAAAGTAGGTAATGACGTATGCAATATCTCAAAAACTAGAGCTGCTAGAACAAAATGGATGATATTTTCTGAATCAGTGGCATGAAAATATCCAGAATAAGGTCTAAAATCTCAGGCACCAAGAAAAAGTTTTTTTTGTTCCCCAGTATGAACACAGTAGTTCTGAGGGTCAAAAATTTATTTGAATAATTTGATTTTCTAAATTTTTCCTATTTTTATGTAACATTGCTATTGTGCTAGTACTATTAAACTAAATGTGCTACCAAGATACAACCAAAATATTTATAAAACACTTACCAGGATGCAGTTTTATATTTTAGAAATATTTTGTACTTATTTGCATTGGTTTTATATTGATTGACACAATTGCCCCAAACCATGAGTAGTACCACCATTTTCTCCACATTCCCATAATGGTAGTATTAGAAATGGCAAATTGGTTTACACACGAGATGTTCTCCACATGTTCATTTACAACTTAAGGTAATAAACTCCAGCAAATCACAACCTGGGAAAATGTGGCACAATTACCCAATAGTACAGTAACTTTAAATTAATGATAAGCTGGTCTACAACTATTACATTTCCAGTTTCTGTTTTAAGGTTATGTACCTTTGAAATTAACTCAAATTATACTCAGTAGCTATCTGTGTTATTTACTCAGGAATTATAAGTTTAAATTACCAGTACATCATCTTCACATTTAATAAACTTTACTAGATACTTTATAGCTAAATCATTAAACTATAAAATAAAGAGTAATGAACCTAACACTGATCGCTGTGGTACCCCACTTTTCACTTTCTGCCACCCAGATTCATGACCATTTAGAATTATATACTTCATTCTCTGTCTTCTAACCATTTTTCTACTCAATTTATAACTGACCTTAATATACCAAGAGCTTTTAATTTATATAGAAGTCTCCTATGTAGAACTTCGTCAACTGCCTTGCTAAAATCCAAACAAACATCTAGCTACATCATTTCCATTACTTACCTGTTCAGTTGCAAATTGTAAAAAGTCAAGAGATTAAACAAACAAAACATTCCTGATCTAAATTCGTGTTGGGAACTTGAAACAAGATTAAAATTTTCCAAATGATCTTGAATATTACTTTATAATTCTTTCTAGTATCTTTCCTACCAATGACAATAAACTAACAAGACTATAATTTCCAACCTCCTCTTTATTACCTTTTTTGTAAATTGGTACCATACTACATTTGCTTTTTTCCATTCATCTGGTATCTCTGCATAAGGAGGAGACTGTAGATACCAATCAACCAGGGAAGTACTCCAGGGGAAGGACATTAGGCAGAAGAAAGGGGGTACTAGAACTCCCATTTCTCCTGTCACTGTCATCTTTAGCTGATCTTTTACCTGTGTCATCTACTTCACGAGCAGTCCAGCATACTTTCAAACAAACTTCTCCCTCTATTCTTCACTACACATGCATGCATGCATGCATTTTACACACTACACAATCTTTTCACGATTTATATATTAAAAAAATAGCATCATGAGCCTCAGAAACCTTGATTTTGGCTCTTTCTTACAAAAAGTGGGGAGGGGGCATTTTGGTAGGCAGATGCCCTTGGCCCCTCCTTTGTACATCTGTCTACATGCATCACATACAAATTTGATTCTGGGAATGTTTCACCTTTGAGACAAAACATTTTCCCATCTTCCCAATTCATGCAGATAAAGTCATGCAGTTTTTGACAGAAATCATATCTTATTGCTGCATTTTCAGTTATTTCCAGATTACACAAATTGCTGATTAAGTGAGAATTTGGACCCATGATCATGCTCTTCATTAATTATCATAAAAAGAAATGCACTTTTTTTTTTTTCCTCTCTCTTTTCTTTCCTTTCAATCATTATGAGGATTTTCTGACCTTTGCATTTTACAACTTTTTCCTGCCTTGCTTCAAAATTTCTTGAATGCCAACTGTATTACAGTTTAAATATATAGCTACATTAAACTGGTGAAAAGTACTAGGAAAGAAAATGTGTTTTAGACTCAGACATTGTACATAATTTCAGTAATGACAGAAGATATGTGTGTGTGTGTGTGTGTGTGTGTGTGTGTGTGTGTGTGTGTGTGTGTGTGTGTGTGTGTGTGTGTGCCTAGCAGTCCATAAATGGCCAGTTGAACAAGGTTAGTTGCCATTTCACACCTCTGCAGCCACACAATTTCATCCAGTCACTCTAATCTGCAGATACATGAAATTTGTAGGGATTAACAGTATCGGCCAATATTTCAAAAGTATGATTTTTCCAAAATTATGACTAAAAGACTTTAGAAATTGAAACTTCCAATATTTTATTGTTTTATCACTTCATAAAACGTGTTATTTTTTCATCATAGCCTTTTATTTCATTTAAATCATAGCCTAGGTCATAAGAAATGTAGCACCTAAGTTTTACCCAATTTTCTTTTCAAAGCCAATCAAACAAGTGTAAATCCTTTGAGAAATAAATATGAAGCCTAGAAAATCAAAAACTATCTTGAAGTCATAACACAATATTAACCCAGCTAGCTGGTTAAAAACACATTTACTAAGCCCAACATAGGCCCACAATCCAATTGTATAAACAAAACTATGACATCTAATGCAGTGTCGCCATCTTTAATGAAAAGGATTATTGCTTTGTTGCCAAATTTTCAACACCAAAAATAAATTATAAATGTTACGAAAATATGACAAACTAATAAATCCTAGCTGGATATCAGTATTGGTTATCAGCCGATACTATTTTTAATTATCTGTAGCAGTATAGGTTAAAAAGCGATATCAATACATCCCTAGAAATTTGCACTTGCAAACCACAAAAAGGGTCACAAATGGTCAACCACCAATAAGCAAAATCTGCAAAGTGCAAATGGCAAGGGGGGAGCTATATTTATTTTTAAAACCTTCAACACTTAAATCATATATATATATATATATATATATATATATATATATATATATATATATATATGATTTAAGTGTTGAAAAGTAAGTAACACGAAAGTAACACGTGAAAAATATTTATGATGAATAAAACCACGAAGGAAAGGAAACACAAAATGGTGCTCAAGCGCTTTCGTCTAATGACATCCTCAGGAACACTGAGGATGTCATTAGACGAAAGCGCTTGAGCACCATTTTGTGTTTCCTTTCCTTCGTGGTTTTATTCATCATATATATATATATATACAGGGTGGGCGGAAAGTAGCTCCCTATTTTGGATTGGTAAAAAAATACGTATATTATCCATTTATTTCAGAAGAAATAATATGAAAAGGTAGGCATACATGGTAGGTTTTCTCTAAAATTCAATGTGGGCTCCAACTCTTTCCACCAGCTTCTGGAGCCGCCCAGGAATGGCATCCACTGACTTTAGCAGGAACTCCGGCGGGATGGAGGACATGACTTCCCGAATTCGGTCCTCCAGTTCTTCCAATGTCCTCGGTTTGGTGCGGTAGACTTCTTCCTTTACCCACCCCCAAAGAAAGAAGTCGCACGGTGTCAAGTCGGGGCTCCTGGCTGGCCATTGTTGTCCGTGAGTGGCTGGATGCCCACTTCCCTGGGCGTTGGATGGGTCGTCGTGGTCCACATCAATGGCCAGCCAGGAGCCCCGACTTGACACCATGCGACTTCTTTCTTTGGGGGTGGGTAAAGGAAGAAGTCTACCGCACCAAACCGAGGACATTGGAAGAACTGGAGGACCGAATTCGGGAAGTCATGTCCTCCATCCCGCCGGAGTTCCTGCTAAAGTCAGTGGACGCCATTCCTGGGCGGCTCCAGAAGCTGGTGGAAAGAGTTGGAGCCCACATTGAATTTTAGAGAAAACCTACCATGTATGCCTACCTTTTCATATTATTTCTTCTGAAATAAATGGATAATATACGTATTTTTTTACCAATCCAAAATAGGGAGCTACTTTCCGCCCACCCTGTATATATATATATATATATATATATATATATATATTATATATATATATATATATATATATATATCTGCTATATATATATATATAACAGAAAACTACAGACAGAAAACAAACAACAGTCATAGGAATTCTTTTCACCGCCACTTTCTCAAACATTCTTAAGATACGGTTTCAGAAGATGCAGTTTCAAGCAATAAAAAAAAAACAATGATGCTAGCCTCAAACTGAACTCAAATGTTCCTAAGGTTATATAAGGCGCAGTCACCTCACATTCCACCCTACTCCTTTTTGTGCAATCATCTCGTAAGTTCATCCTTCACATCGTCACAGCATCAGCTTTAGCCAGCTCCTTTCAAGGCCCACTTCGACACTTCACCCAAGAATGCATCATCATCACTCGAAGTAAGCTAAGTCTTTCCCGCTGTGTGTGTTTTCATTGGCCTCTTTCGCCACCTCTCAACTGGTCAAGAGTCATCCTCGAGAGCACCAGCGAAGCTCAACACTATGAGAAGACATCCTCAAGGTGGACATATTACGTGACTCAACAGCGAAGCTATGAACCCAAATCACTTCACATCTGGTCAGTTTTCACTGCTTCCCAAAAAATGGCTGTCAATGAGAATCCATTAGGCCAGATTACTTTCAGGCCATCCTGCATCTCAAGATGTAACAACACCCAGGCCTATATCTGCAAGATCACCTTCAAACGTCTTCTCCATCTCAAGAGGCCTAATCAACAAAGCAACCAGCACTCAGTCAAATCGCTTCAATAGGACAGTCAACACTTCGAGCCTATTAGTTCAACATGGCACCCTCCAAGCGACGCGTCAACCTAGAGGTATCCTTATCTTACTGTTAAGCCTTGTCTCTTCGCTTAAAAACAATAACTTAAAGCCTACCCAGTGAACTGCAGGAGAGTAGGCTATAAACAGCGTTTCATAATTCAGTCAAACTGACTATCATTAAAACGCAGTAGGCCTAGTTCATAATTCAAGTGTAATTCCAGTACCGCAACTCCACACATCATCTGTTCGTGTTCAGTCATATAAATACTTTACATCCATTTATTTTATGTGACAGATTTAAGTATTCTCTTACTGAAGGCCTGATTCATTTACAGTGTACCACTTAGTACATCCCTTCCAATTATCATTAGGCCACATCATCTTGTTTCTATGTTCCATTTATAATTGCTTTTACATAAATGATATTCGTGTAATCACTCATTGTATTTCTCCCAATTATCATTAGGCCCCAGCATCTTGTTTAGTAGTCCATTACTGCGTAACTCTGGCCTACATAAGCAGTGTAATATGTGACCTAAAGAGCACCATAAACACACATCACTAATTTCCATCATCATTTGGTTGCATCATTTATTCCATGTTTATTGATGCCTAACATCTAGCCTATTTAATCAGTGTGTTACACATTCTATTCAGTGTACTAAACGCATGTGCATTCTGTGTCATTACTAGGCCCATTCAATGTTCATTCATGCATAACCTTTGGCCTTCATAATCAGCATTTTAACAATCTATTTGTTGTATTATAAGGCACATGCATAATTTCTGTAATCACTAAGTTTCATATTTCATGCTGTGTCCCATTTTTTGTATACCATTAGCCTCTCATAAACGAGTGTATTTCTTAACAATTGATCTGTGTAATCCCTATTATTTACTAATCCTTAGTCAGACTTTTCCCTAATACAACTGTAATTATAGAATTGTTAGGCACTCTAATCATTGTTTATCATTTGTTATTCACTGTGAACAAATAACTGATTTATTTTCTCAAATACAAAACAATAAAGTATTATTTTATAACTAACAATATTTGCTTGGGTGTAATCCAAGCTGGTGAACTCAAAGCAATTCATATCACTCATAAATATTATAGTAGGCCTACTCCATTGGCCACCTTCAACCAGTGATACTGTAAGACATCATAAATTGTTAACCCAGCCTGTCATTAATATTCAATCATTGCATCAATTAATCACTAGCATTAAATTAATCATTATCACCTTAAACGGCTAAAACTAGGCCCAATATATATATATATATATATATATATATATATATATATACACAGGGTGTCCCATAAGTCTGGCATCATAGGAGAAATTCATTTTTTTCTATTTCTACAAACCATAATTCATATGCTTGGGATGCCAATTTCCCATCCACCATTCTGTTCAGTGATGAGGCTGTTTATCATGGAAATGGTGAGGTAAATCGACAGAGCACCCGCTACTGGTCTCAAAACAACCCTCACTGGTATACCTCTTCAAAGGAAGAAGGTGCATCTCAGGTGATGGTATGGTGTGGCATTTGGAAGGATCGCATCATAGGCCCCCTCTTTTTCGATGAACATGTCACTGGAGGCACCTACCTACGTATGCTCAAGAAAGAAGCATTTCCCAGTCTCTCGAATGAAGAAGGAAATTTCCCAACATGGTTCCAGCAAGACAGCGCTCCTGCACATTACAGCACCCAAGTAAGGGAATACCTGTATCAACAATTCCCTGGTCATTGGATAGGACGTCGAGGGCCTGTGGAATGGCCAGCTAGAAGCCTGGATCTCACACCACTAGATTTTTATCTCTGGGGCCACTTGAAAGCGCTGGTATACGCAGAGAAAATTAAGTGTGTTGAACATTTGCAGCAGTGCATTATTGGGGAATGTAACACCATTACTCCTGACATCATTCACCGTGTGCTTGCTGACTGGGTATCACATCTGAATTTGTGTAATGAAAACAATGGTGGACATATTGAGCACATTCTGTAAATAAAAGCTTTTGTTTTGCCTTTTTTTATTATTTTTCCTATGATGCTGAACTTCTGGGACACCCTGTGTATATATATATATATATATATATATATATATATATATATATATATATCACTAAATTATGATTTAACTTGTGTCCTAATGTTTCCATTTGGTCATCAGATTTCTAGAAGTGCACAGAGATTATTCAATTGTCATTGAGGAAATATTTGACAAATTATGATTCAAACTTTGCCAGAAGTGGTTTGACTTTCTGCAGGAGCATCAAACAGGTTTACATTGGAAGATCAAGGTACACAACCTCACAAACCAGAACCAGAGCCGTAACCATCAACTTCTACAGCAGGAGCAGGGTAATTCCAGGACAGATCCGCAGACATCCACAGACCATCAATATCAACTCTTGATGACCATAAGGCAAGACTTACTCCACAAAAGAAAAGGAAGATGTGTCAAAATGAAATTCCTATCCTGAAAATGTATTCTCTACCCTTCTCCACAGAAATCCACCTGCCCCCAAGAGCTCTAAAAGCAATGCACAGAAAATATTTACTCTATCATCAGAAAAATGTCAGTATTCTGGAAGAGGAAAGGATGAAAAAGAAATTCAGGAAAGAAAAAAAGGTGAAATACCAAGAGGAAAACACTTCATAAAAAGAAATAGCCCTATCAGACAAGATTAGGTCACTAAACTAAAATTTATCTTGTTTATGGTACTGAGATAGACCTATATGGGTATAATACCTATTTTATTGAGTTCTGCACACAACTACTAAAGTCCTATGGTCTTTTTTACAGACTTGCACTTCTAGCAATGAACACGATATGGAAAATCTTGTCAACCTATTCACTAACAAGAGAATTAGTGGAGAATCAACTCCTTGAAGACAAAGTTGGAAGTTGGAAGTGGCAAAATACACACTGCTGTGCTCCAAGTTTTTTTTGCAATTTGTTAAAAGATGGTATTGTTGATTCTGTAAATTTTTGTTTATTGGGATTATTAAAGTACAAATACGGTAGTTCTATTCCTAAGCTTTAAGCTTAATTTAACTTGGTATTTGGAGATCTGGGGGTTCATTCAGTGGAAGCCCAACATTTTGGTCGATTAGCCTAGGCCCCCATTAGCTCATTCCATCCAGGAAATAGCCTAATTTAGACCTTCAAGCTTTAAAAGGAGTCAAAAAATAGCTTTTAAGATGACTTTAGACTGTGACTAAGGTTTGTAAGAAAGAAGTTAGGGAAAGGGATAAGGCTATAGCTGTTACAATGTTTCAGACCAACAAAGACCCTAGGATCCACTCATGGCTGGTCTGCTTAACTGTGTTTGTAATTGTGTATTGTGCATGTCCTCCATGGTGGCAGAGGGGACCTACAATTTTACGTGGGTTCTGAACCACAAAGAGCATAAGAACATAAGAAATTTTTATAGTGGGCACACCAGGGGCCACTTCAGTCCATCGAGGTGGCTCTACTATGTAAAAACTGCCTGTACTTTGGCAACAACCCATTTTTACAAAACTAAATAATTCACTGGTTGACAAAATCGAACTTTTTTTTTTGTCATATGAACAAAAATGAGTGGATCTTATAGGTTTTTTTACCGCCGAGTTCAAAAATGGCCTCAAAATTTTTCTATCACCCACCAATATTGAGTGAATCAAAAATGAAATTTGGACTAATTTATAGGCGTAATAGCAATATCAAAGTAGAAAATGCATATTGAATTCACCTAAAATGTGGCTGCTGATGATTTACACTTGTATTTCGCCTCTGGGCCATCCCTTGACAATGTCCAGCAGTAGTCATCCAACATGCTGGGGCTCCTCCACTTGCCCTGGTATCGCTTCTCCATCGTGGATATTTGTTGATGAAAGCGTTCCCCATGCTCATCACTAACATTGCCTAAGTTCGTTGGGAAGAAGTCAAGATGAGTCAAGAAAATGAGTTTTCAACATGTTGTACCCCACGTCCTTGTAGGCCTTGAGAAGTTCTTCAACAAGTGACTTAATTTTTGGCCTTGAAGTTTGCGAGGAAACTTGTGTTCACTACTTTAAATGCTCTCCAAGCTGCTCCTTCAACTTCACTTAGAGTTTCATCAAATGCAGTCTCTCATGATTTCTCTAATTTGCGGGACCACAAATATCCCCTCTTTGATTTTGACCTCGCTGATCCTCGGAAATTTCTGTTTCAAGTAGAGACCCTCCCCCTTGCCATTTTGATCTATAGCCTTAACAAAATTTTCCATTAAACCAAGTTTAATATGTAGTGGTGGCAAATAACTTTTTTTGGATTAAGAAGAGGTGAACTGGTGAGATTTTTATGCCCTGGAATCAACGCTTGTCGAAATGGCCATTGTTTCTTTGAGTAATGGCTTTCCCGTGCTCTGCTGTCCCATTCACAGAGGAAACAACAGAATTTCGTATAACCCAGTTGTAAACCAAGAAGAAGTGCAATCACTTTCAAGTCTCCACAGATATGCCAAGAGTATTTATCATATTGGATATGTTTTCACAAGCATATTGGATGTGTTTTCACAAGCATATTGGATGTGTTTTCACAAGCATATTGGATGTGTTTTCACAAGCATATTGGATGTGTTTTCACAAGCATATTGGATGTGTTTTCACAAGCATATTGGATGTGTTTTCACAAGCATATTGGATGTGTTTTCACAAGCATATTGGATGTGTTTTCACAAGCATATTGGATGTGTTTTCACAAGCATATTGGATGTGTTTTCACAAGCATATTGGATGTGTTTTCACAAGCATATTGGATGTGTTTTCACAAGCATATTGGATGTGTTTTCACAAGCATATTGGATGTGTTTTCACAAGCATATTGGATGTGTTTTCACAAGCATATTGGATGTGTTTTCACAAGCATATTGGATGTGTTTTCACAAGCATATTGGATGTGTTTTCACAAGCATATTGGATGTGTTTTCACAAGCATATTGGATGTGTTTTCACAAGCATATTGGATGTGTTTTCACAAGCATATTGGATGTGTTTTCACAAGCATATTGGATGTGTTTTCACAAGCATATTGGATGTGTTTTCACAAGCATATTGGATGTGTTTTCACAAGCATATTGGATGTGTTTTCACAAGCATATTGGATGTGTTTTCACAAGCATATTGGATGTGTTTTCACAAGCATATTGGATGTGTTTTCACAAGCATATTGGATGTGTTTTCACAAGCATATTGGATGTGTTTTCACAAGCATATTGGATGTGTTTTCACAAGCATATTGGATGTGTTTTCACAAGCATATTGGATGTGTTTTCACAAGCATATTGGATGTGTTTTCACAAGCATATTGGATGTGTTTTCACAAGCATATTGGATGTGTTTTCACAAGCATATTGGATGTGTTTTCACAAGCATATTGGATGTGTTTTCACAAGCATATTGGATGTGTTTTCACAAGCATATTGGATGTGTTTTCACAAGCATATTGGATGTGTTTTCACAAGCATATTGGATGTGTTTTCACAAGCATATTGGATGTGTTTTCACAAGCATATTGGATGTGTTTTCACAAGCATATTGGATGTGTTTTCACAAGCATATTGGATGTGTTTTCACAAGCATATTGGATGTGTTTTCACAAGCATATTGGATGTGTTTTCACAAGCATATTGGATGTGTTTTCACAAGCATATTGGATGTGTTTTCACAAGCATATTGGATGTGTTTTCACAAGCATATTGGATGTGTTTTCACAAGCATATTGGATGTGTTTTCACAAGCATATTGGATGTGTTTTCACAAGCATATTGGATGTGTTTTCACAAGCATATTGGATGTGTTTTCACAAGCATATTGGATGTTTTCACAAGCATATTGGATGTGTTTTCACAAGCATATTGGATGTGTTTTCACAAGCATATTGGATGTGTTTTCACAAGCATATTGGATGTGTTTTCACAAGCATATTGGATGTGTTTTCACAAGCATATTGGATGTGTTTTCACAAGCATATTGGATGTGTTTTCACAAGCATATTGGATGTGTTTTCACAAGCATATTGGATGTGTTTTCACAAGCATATTGGATGTGTTTTCACAAGCATATTGGATGTGGTTTCACAAGCATATTGGATGTGGTTTCACAAGCATATTGGATGTGGTTTCACAAGCATATTGGATGTGGTTTCACAAGCATATTGGATGTGGTTTCACAAGCATATTGGATGTGGTTTCACAAGCATATTGGATGTGGTTTCACAAGCATATTGGATGTGGTTTCACAAGCATATTGGATGTGGTTTCACAAGCATATTGGATGTGTTTTCACAAGCATATTGGATGTATGAGAATAAAAACCCACTCTAATAGACAGAGTTTATTTCCACGACAGTTTCGACGCCCACTGGCATCCTCCTCGGGTGGATACAGAAACACAAATGAAACAAAACAAGAGGGAAAAACAGTTCAGGGATCGACCGTTAAGAAATTCGCACCTAGGTTGGATTCCATTCTCTCGAGACAGGAGGGGCATTTTCATTAAGTACATTCGCACAAATTTTAAAACTATCTTCCTGTTCTAAACATACAGATTCTATTATTTTTACATAATTATTACATTTATAATTAAATTTATTACATTTAATATTGCATAATTATTAATTACAGAAATTATAAATTTATTATTACATTGGTTATTACATTGTTGTTTATTATACAGAAATTATAAACCGAAAAACGAATGAAAAAAGGCGATTAGGAAATAATCCAGAGACCATTGAGAAATTCGCACCTAGGTTAGATATCGTTCTCGCGAAACCAGAAGGGCATTTTATTACAGGGTCAGCTTATAACTACATTTCCACAAATTAAAAATATCTTCTTGTTCTATACATACAGATCCTAATGTTTGACATAATTACTGCATATATTTATTTCCACATTAATTACTTCCATTATTACATTTACTAAAAGCGAGTAAGGAAACATTCCAATCCAGAGACATTTAAGAAATTCACACTTAGGTTCGAACACGTTCCCACGACTCCGTAAGGGATTTATTGACCAAGAATCTCATTAAAGGGTCTAACTTATAAGTACCTTCGCACAAATTAAAATTATCTACTTTTTCTATACACACAGATTCTATTATTTTTCTTTTGACATAATTATTACATTTATAAAGTACCTTACTTGATTCCCAATCTATAGCATGATTATTTTGGCTAGCGTGATAAAAAATGGCATTATTAGTATTACAACTTCTGAAGGCATATTTGTGTTCTTTGATACGGGTTTCAATATTTCTTCCAGTTTCTCCCACGTATACTAAATCACAACTTTTACAGGGAATGCTGTAGACAGTGGGTTTTTATTCTCATATTTTGACCTTCACGTAAAAAAGTGAAGTTTTTGCATTCATATTGGATGTGTTTTCACAAGCATATTGGATGTGTTTTCACAAGCATATTGGATGTGTTTTCACAAGCATATTGGATGTGTTTTCACAAGCATATTGGATGTGTTTTCACAAGCATATTGGATGTGTTTTCACAAGCATATTGGATGTATTTTCACAAGCATATTGGATGTATTTTCACAAGCATATTGGATATGTTTTCACAAGCATATTGGATATGTTTTCACAAGCATAATGGATATGTTTTCACAAGCATACACTGCATATTGTCGTATGATTCCTTCATATGTACGGCATGTGCTAATGGAACTGAAGGGTATTTATTTCCATTATGGAGTAATACAGTTCTTAAACTCAGCTTCGAGGAATCAATAAATAGGTGCCATTCGTTTGGATCATGTTGTTGGCCAAGGGTTTTCATACGAGGGTAGAAAGTTTTTGATGCTTGTGGTAAAAAGATATCTTAGTGCCTTTTTCTTCAAGATTCCAACCTTTCAACCTGGAAGCCGAAAGTTCAGATTGATCTTTTGACAATTTCAGATCACAGACAAGCTCACTCAGGTCTGCTTGAGATATTAAGGTTTTTTAAGGTTTTGCTATTTTAATAATTTCACTTACCTTACTGGTATATTTGATTAGGCTATGTTTTATTTTTATATCTCAAATCTTAATAAAAGGTTTCGCTAATTCATATTTTTTCATATTGTAATTTGCAATATATATAAAAATAAAAAATTAAAATTAAAATTAAAAAGTAAGGGAAGCTGGGATCTTAGCTATGCATCACACTTTTAGCTGGACCAAACATTTTGCCTTTTTAGCAGTGTTAATATAGTTACATACTAGTAGTGGTACATGCTTATTTATCAATTATTTTAATTTTAGATTTTTGTACAACTATATTCAACTTCTGCTAGCTAAAGGCTATGCAAGCTAAGATTGGAAAGGGGCGGGCCTAGATGGTATTCCCATTACAAAAAAGACTATCATAAATATCCGGCTATCCAGCCGGATACTGACATCTATCCAGCCGGATACCGGATAATAGCTGTTATCCAGCCGGATATCCTGCCAGATAGTGATATCTGGCACATCCCTACTAACAACAAGTGGACAGGTAACATTGGCAAGATGCTAGACACTGCAACCGAACTTCAAATTGATCCTTCATTCACCAAACTCTCAATTGGAGAGCCTCTTACTTCACTGAGTGACAATGTCGTAAAGGATCTCTCTACTGATCAAGCGTATGGGTATAGGATCACACAGGCCATAAGGACAGGAGAACTTCCCACAGATCTGGCCCTTCTTGAAATTGGTCCAGTGAGCCATTCAAGGTGGTTGACAACAGCAAACAGGCTTTGTCGCATATGGGTTTCAAAACATGGCCTTAAAGGCAAAACCCTCAACAACTTAAGACTGATAGTGGAATACATTGTTGGTGTGTACTACCCCTGTTGGTTCAACATCAAAGTAAAACACTCTTGGGTAGAAGGCCCACGCCACATCTTGTTTCAGCTGCGGCTAGTTAGGCTGCAAAAGAAGGCTGTAGTGGATGCTGTTTTGCCAACCATCAAGCGCTCAGCATGGTATGCATTCAGCGAAGTGATAATCCAGACACTCTTGTGCTCAGATGACAGTGAGGGGAGGAGAGCTGGTGTCCAAAAGATTGTTGACAAGAGGGGTGGAGATGATGACACACTTGGAGATCTTTCTGTACGTCCCAGGAAGACACCTTCCATCAACCCCAGTGCTTCTTCCGTGTTGGAGCTGACAGACTGGTCTGACGGGGTATTTGAACCTCCTTTGACATGTAAACTGACTACAGCAGAAGTAAAGAAGTTCTTTGACAAGCCTATGCAAGTTCCACAGTGGCCCTGTCATGCTCAGTCAACAGGGGTGTGTGTGAAACAAGTCACAGAGGCAGCAGGCAGGGTGTATACACATGAGAAACGTGAGGGCTATATCAGAGGCCAAGAAGCAAGTCGGCGGCTGATGTCCAAGAATGAATCAAAGCAAGACTTGATGAAACTTTGTTTAAATATTTTTTTTTACTGATGTCATTACTTTCTAATGTTGTTTTATGATTACAAGGATATGTTTTATGATTACTAGGATATGTTTTATGCAGAGAAACTAAAATTTTTATAGCATTACCTGACATTTTGAGAAGCTAAAATTAATAAATGTTGTTTTCCGAGAGCAATTTATATGCTTTTTAATCAAACGTAGATTTACCAAGCTGTGTTGAGCAATCACAAAAATAATAGCAAATTTGAATTCTTCACATCCAAAAACATTTTTAAAACCCCTCAGTGAAGGAATTGGCAAAAATTAATTTTCACCTCCTAAATTGACACACCCTAACGGTCCACCACCTCTAACCCATGGGAGATATCTGTAAGCAGCTTCCTATCCCAGTGCAAGAGAAGGGGCTCATGGGTCTTCAAAGTGGCCTGATCTTCGCGGCATACCGCTTCACATGTACATTGTCTCACGCGATGAATGGTGCTGCGTGAGATTGACACTTCATCCAAGTTGTGCCCCAGCGATTTAATAGTTGCTGCAACCACTGCCATTCCTTTCCTGTCACTGATGTTGTGGCGATCCAAGGCTAAGGAAATGTCAGGCGTGATCACCAGGGCTGTGGAGTCGGAGTCGTGGAGTCGGTCAATTTTGAGTGGAGTCGAGTCGGAAGTGCATAGTTGGATGGAGTCAGAGTTGGTGCAAATCCTTCAATTATAACCATAGCAGCCTAGGCCTAGCTCAATTTTATGAATAAAATAGATTTAACTTAATGTTTTAATATATAATACAGGGTGTCCCAGAATTAACTATCTATTTCAATGAAATCGGACAAATTTTTTGAAAAAACACTTTTATTTATGTTTATCATATTTAATGTGTGTTAAAAATGTATAAATTTCTAAATTTTTTTCATAATTTTATTTTCATAATTTTTTCATTATCTGGTCCAATGAAAGACCGTCTGAAGTCATAGAATGGCAAAGAGACTCTCCAAAAGTTAACGTGTGGCTTGGAATGACCAAATCCAAAATTTATGGCCCATTCTTCTTTGCGGAAGCAACTGTAACAGGTACTGTCTACCTTGATATGCTTCAGCAGTTTCTCGAACCACAGCTTCTTGATGATGGCATTCTTGATAATGTTGTGTTTCAATAAGATGGAGCACCATGTCATTATGCTCTAATTGTTCGAGAATACCTCAACAGACGCCTTCCGAATCGGTGGATTGGACGTGGAGGACCTCGACCTTGGCCTCCGCATTCTCCAGATTTGACACCCCTGGATTTCTTTGCATGGGGTTTCATAAAAACAAAGGTTTATCACCAAAAGATCAATGCTTCTTGTTGAAACACAACATTATCAAGAATGCCATCATCAAGAAGCTGTGGTTCGAGAAACTGCTGAAGCATATCAAGGTAGATGGTACCTGTTACAGTTGCTTCCGCAAAGAAGAATGGGCCATAAATTTTGGATTTGGTCATTCCAAGCCACATGTTAACTTTTGGAGTCTCTTTGCCATTCTATGACTTCAGACGGTCTTTCATTGGACCAGATAATAAAAAAATTATGAAAATAAAATTATGAAAAAAATTTAGAAATTTATATATTTTTAACACACATTAAACATGATAAACATAAATAAAAGTGTGTGTTTAAAAAATTTGTCCGATTTCATTGAAATAGATAGTTAATTCTGGGACACCCTGTATAATATATAAATAATATATAATATAGAATATATAAATATATAAATATAAATATTATATATAAATATAGTTGCTTATAATTAATAAGGATTATAATTAATTAACATAATAAGGAAATTTAAAAATTTTGTACTAGCAACCCTAAATCTTTTTCAGATTTCAATTTGATAATTTTGATAAGCATCACTGAAAGAAGATTTAATGGAAGCGATCCTTTTTTTAAGAACAAATTCAGTTTAGGTTAGTACATTTTGTTACAGATGTTTATAATAATACAAAAACATTAATTTGCTAAACCAAATGATAATCTTATTTTGTTTAAGTTTCAATCAGTTTGTATTTTGGGATTTATTGTAATTTTGGAATAGAGAGAAAAAAAGCCATTAAGGTATAGTTACAGCCACTAAGTAACCTGATGAGTCATGTGGTGGTGATGAAATGCCTTGTTTATGAATCTCCATTAGCCTAATAAAGCTAATCGTAATCAATTTGGCCTTAACATTCCATCAGAGTCGGAGTCGTAATTATACAAGTCAGATTTCTGGAGTCGGAGTATTAAAATTTTTGGAGTCGGAGTCGGCAAATTTTATCACCGACTCCGCAGCCCTGGTGATCACAGACTTCAACCGCTTGGGAGTGGAATGTTTTCGTGCTGACTCCTTAAAAACTACAGTATCTGAATCTGATGATTCAGATGTGCTTGAACTAGAAGCCTCCAGTTCTCCCTGGGACCATCTCGCATCCGCCTCGCGCTTGGCCTTCTCCTCTTGGTTCATCTCCGCCTCACACCGAATCCTCTTCCTCATTTGTTGGTCAGCCATTTTCTTGTCAATTGGGCCAAAGCTGGAGGAAGTGGGATTATCGAGCTGAGCAACAAGGAAGTTCTTGTCCTCCTCATTCATCATGGTCTCCAGGGTGTCATGACGTGAAAGATCGAACACATCGTCAAGGTCTCCGCGAAATATGTCCTTCATTCTGTGGGATGGGAAATTCTTTGTGCGGTTCTTCTTCAGCCCCTTGTATTGCTCGTAGTTTCAGGAGCTTCTTCTCAGCATATCTGGTATCCATCATTGGAACGTTTGCTTTTGTCCAAAATGTGATCAAAGCCTCAATGGTCATCACCACACTGTTATATTATGTCTTCCTCTCCTCCAGATGGTGGAACATGAATTTCTGGAGGACTTGAAGCTTGGTAGGGAGTCCTGCCCTAGTAGCACCTCACTGCTAGACCGTGTTTTTGATTGCTTCGGTGGCATTCCTACACATTCCTACAAAAGAAGAAGCCAAATTTAGGTGTAGAAACAAAAGCACCAATGACCCAAACGTGAAATCTCAGATGCTAAATTTTCCCTATGCTTGTGAACCAATATATATATATATTATATTATATTATATTGCATGTGGCTGGTGGTGACCAAAAATATTTGTGGATTTCAATTGTGTGTTTTAATACACTATTAGGTGTAACTTCTTTCTCCAGGAGGTTAAGGTAATGAGATGAACACCCATAGGTTAGAATGTTAGGACATTTCTCCTGAAGTAGTTCTTTTATGTGCTTCATTTTGCTCTCATTATCAGTACAGATTGCAAATACCTTGAAAATATGAGAAAGAGAAATAATTATAGTATTGTAAGGATTTTATACATAGTATTATAGCATTTGTACCGACATAATATTGTATGGATTTTATAGTTACTTTATTTACTTGAGCTGTTTTAATTAATACTCTCTAAAATTTTAATGAACTCAAATTACTCACATCTTTGTTCTATTTCTGTTGAACCTCATTTATTGCAGCTATAGCACATTCACAACAATATTCTGCTGTTTTCTTCTCTGATCCACAATCAGTCATTGATAACAGGAATGTTGAGCAGCCAGTGTGGATTGAGGTGGCAATGATGGGATCATTCTGCACTGATGACAATCCATCTTGTAGCAGAGTTATTGCTGCATTTATTAAATCATTTCTCAGATTCTGTTCTATTTCATCATGTACTTCAGTAAGAAGATCTCCTGCTAGGTCTTTTCTTGTTGGTGCGCAATACCCAGGTCTAAACAGATTCATCATTTTATATTCTTTGCTGCTAGCAGCATTAAAAGATATTGCATTGGTGTAGAAAAACTTGGCAACTTTTAGATCAAGCAGTTTCTTTTGTTTTTCTGTCATCTTTATGACAAAATCAGTCATCTGAGGTTGGGTCAATCTTGACTTTAATGGAGTACTACAAATACCGCTTGATGGGGAGAAATGCAAAGATTTAGGTTTCTTCTTTGGAGGTTGAGAAGTAGAACAACTGTCAGGTCTGTTGACAGAGACACCAGAAGCTGATGAAGGTGATGATAGAAATGAATCAAATGATAATTCAGAAAATGATGATTCAGATGAAATATTTAATGCAACTTGATCATGAGTTGGAGGATTTTCATTTCTCTTTATACATTTTCGTAAATGTGTTTTGATTCTCTCAATTTTAGAACTTAATTCCATTCCACAATGTTTGCATTCCACTTTTGAGCTTCCTTCAACTTGTATGACATCGGCCCAGTCATGAGAATATTTCCTACCACTTCCAGCAACAAATGGCATGGTTTCTTAAATTCTTAGTGTTAAATAAAAATAATTCAGTATAGATACTGGTAATACTAAGCTTTAGCTATTATATCTAAGTTATATTTTAAAAAAATCATCTATATGTATCTGTAACAAAATAGCAATAATCATTATCAAGAACAATGAATAAGTACTATATGTAAGCACAAAAAATTTTAAAAGCCAGTTTTTTAATTTTATTATGCACTTTTCTTATATTAGCTATAGAAAATTCAAAAAACCTGAAAAAACCCAGGTGAGTTGGGTTTTAAAAAAAAAAAAAAGTTTTTTACCAATCCTGGTGGCAATAGAATTACTTAACAGAAATTACATGAATAAGGATGAAATTATACATGACTTGGCTCTTAAAGTAACGAACATGTGAACCCTGAAAGACAACTACAATGACCTATGACTTTTACCAAGTCTGAATGTCTCATGGGACAACTTAAAAACAATAATTTAAACATTACAGAATCAGCTTGGATCATTCAAGCTGTTGTTTTTGAAAAACTCCCTCAAAAGTCAAATATATATTTCATCAGAGAACAACTGACATATACCCTAGCCCTAGCCTTAATAAGCTGAGAGAAGATTTCCCAACTGTACTTGCACTTTACAAATCAAGTTACACACTTCCAAAATTTAATAGAACAAGAAAAAACCAACAATTCAGAAAACCAAAAACCTAATAAAAAATTTCAACACTTACCAGTTACATTCAAACACAACCACAAAACTCAATTTGCAGAATATAAAGTGACATAAAAAGACTCAAAGACCCCTATAATACTCTACAAAACTTTAATGTAACTACTTTTGAGTATAACCCCATAATATGCAAATTTTGTTTTAGCAGTGAACATAGTTCTACAAATTATCCCAAATACACAGACTTTACAGCAAGGACAAAATGTTGTGAACAACTAAACTTATGCAAAAAATGCAGTGGATCAGGGCACCATAAGTTAGACTGCAAATCAAATTTGAAATACAATTGTAAGATTTGCAATAGTTTTGACCATATTACCCCTATGTGTAATACACACAAAGACATGGAAAAAACTTACAAACATTATGAACAAACACCCAAATCAAACACAAACAAACAAATTCAAAATGCTATGAATAGGCATATCAGTTCATCTAGCATTAACCTGCTCACAGCATACATTTGTAACCAAACAACTGGTAGAAAAAAATTCGGACTTCAGAAGCAACAAAGAAATGAAGATATCTCTATTTCATCATTTATTACTAAAAACCCAGTACAAGCCAGTTTTAAAACTGCAAATGTAACTTTAACTCTTGATGGAACATTTGAAACCCTTAAGGTTGTTGTTGTGAACAAAGTAGAACAAGAAAAATTACAAATAGCTGGGTTAAAACAAACTTTGCTGCAACTTCAAAACAAATACGGTACACAATAGCTGATAAAATCCTTAATGCAGATGTAGTTGATGATATAGCCTACATATGCTCATTGGGGCTGACTATCTTCATCTGGTCCATAGAGGCATCATTAAAATTGGAGATGGAATAGCCATACAAACTCCCACAGGCATTGCACCTTTGGGTGACGTAACTAAATACAATCTTACTACGGACACAAAAAAAAAAACAGAACACAAACAAAACTCTCAAAACAAAATCACCACAGTCACAAATTTCTGACTGTGTGACAAACTCAAACAACAAAAAAACACTAGTAATCCCACATCATTTGAATGATAATGACTCCACATTGGATGAAAGGTTACAGCAGTTGTGACTATTAGAATTAGTTGGCATAAAGGACAGTACAATTACACATGAAGACCAATTGATGACAGAACAATTTAAGGATACATTACAACACAGACAATCAATACTATGTGGAGCTGCCTTGGAAAACACCTTGTCCAGAAATAATAGACAATTTGAAAGTAGTTAAGGCACCAGACATGGGATCATTACAAGGTTTATCATTATCTGAAATTTTTCATTATCATTATAGCATTTTTGTTTCATTATCATTACAAGCCCTTCATTATCATTGTAATGATCATTACAATACTAAATAAGTGCTCCACCAGTGCACTGGAGACAGGGATGCAAAGATGCTTGGCAGCAAGAACAGATATATATGTCAGGATATAGACATGCATTTCCCTCCACCACATCAGGGGATTGCAGTCCTCATCAATGCAGAGCTGGTCAAGGTAGCTGTCCACCTGGATGACAATAGGGTTCTGAGAAGGTCCAGTACTATTGTCTCCAAGCAACTGATACAATGAGCAAACCAACCAACAAAGGAGCTGTAGAGGGAGCTGGAGCAGCCATAAAATTGAACAACTTGCACCGCTTTGGTGCTGGCTGGGACTGGGAGGAATCAGAAGCTGCACATATATATATTATATATATATGTATTTAAATTACTGCTTATTCATAGACTTAAAGAAGGTGTATGATAGGACACTGAGACAAGTGGTTTGGAGGTGCCCAAGGGAGAAGATGGCCCCAGAGAAGTATGTCAGATTGATTCAGGAAATGTATAGAGGGGTTACAACGAAAGTGAGGTGTAGTGTTGGTGTGATGGAGAGTTTTGGAGTTGGGGTTGGTCTGCATCAGGGTTCAGCACCGAGTCCATTCCTATTCAACGTGGCATTGGATGTGTTGACTGAGGTGGTTAGAGCAGTTGCTCCTTGGTGCATGATGTATGCTGATGATGATGTGTTGTGCACAGACAAGACAAGAGGTAGAACAATGGCTAGAAAATTAGAGGGAGGTATTGGAAAGTAGAAGTATGAAAGTTAGTCGGAAGACTGAATATCTGAGATGTAATGTACAACCAGATGAAGGAGGGGGAGTGATGTTAAATGGTGAACTGATCAAATGGGTAGATCATTTTAAATACTTGGGATCAACAATCAAGGCAGAGGGGGGAGCAGAGGGAGAGGTGAATCGTAGGATACAGTCAGGATGGAGGAGCTGGAGAGAGGTGTCAGGAGTTGTGTGATCGTAGGATGCTGGTGAAACTGAAAGGGAGTCTTCAAAACAGTGGTTAGGCCAGCCATGTTGTACAGAATGGAGATGGTGCCAATGAAGAAGACTAGTGACAAAGATGGATGTGGCTGAAATGAAAATGTTGCGATGGTGTAACTAGAAGGGATCAAATCAGAAATGAATGCATTAGAGGAATGGTGAAAGTAGTAGAGGCATCAAGAAAAGTCCAAGAAGCCAGACTGAGATGGTATGGGCACATGATGAGAAGAGAGGAGGATTATGTGGGACATAGGGTGCTGGAAATAGAGGTGCCGGGACGGAGAAGAGGAGGTAGACCGAAGATGAGGTGGAGGGATTGTATGGCAGCAGACATTGGGGAGAAAAATTTGGATGAGGACATGGTGCATGACAGAAGAGAATGGAGGAGACTCATCAAGAACAGCGACCATATAGAGATGGGATTTAAGCTGCAGAAAAAGAATTGAAATTATACTGTAATGAAAATGTAATGTGTAATGATTCATTACAGACCTTTCATTACCATTATTGCCTTGAAATTTCTTTCATTATCATTACTTTATCATCACAAGAGATTTGTAATTAATTATAATTAATTACCATTACAATGATAATGACCCCATGTCTGTAAGGCACATCTGTATAAAAATTACAATCTTTTAGAACAATACAAGAACAAATAGAAAGGGGCTTCATTGAAGAAGTTACTGATGAACCTTTCAAAAACAAGGTTGTCATTATTTAACACACAGAGGAGTTTACAGAGAAGACTCATCCACAACTAAATTAATAGTAGTATACAACTGTAGTTTAAAAGATATAAATTCTGTTAGTTTAAATGATTGTCTCATGGAAGGCCCAAATCTTGTCTCAGATCTTGTAAACATTCTCCTTTGCTTCCATTTAGACAATTATGCGATGCAGAGCGACATGGAAAAAGTATTCCTCTGTATAAATTTGAAGCTTGCGTATATGATAAAAATCATATCAGGTTTTTGTGGTTTAATGATCCACATGACTTTAACAAAGGTTTCAAAACCTACAGATTTAAAGTGATTATTTTTGGAGCAAATTGTTCTCCAAGTGTTTTTGCTTTAACAATTAAAAACAACAAACTTGTTTCAAGAGAACTTAACAGTTCAGTTTTTAACAAAAAATTTATGTGGATAACCTCATTGGTTCCACTGTAACTGAAGAGGAATTGCTTGAAATTTACAAAATGTCAACCCATAATGAAGCAAGGAAATTTTGGACAGAGAGTGGGTTTCTAATTCTCCTAAATTAAGTGAGCAAATAAAAGACACCAATGGGAACATTGAACCAAACAATTACACAAAAACACTTGGAATGCTGTGTTTTTTTTTAAAACAGAATTCCAAAAACAATGACACTCTTTGCACAGAGAGTTATAACTTAAATCCAAATGCCAATACAAAAAGACAAGTGCTTTTAGAATCACCCAAAATTTTTTACCCTATTGGATTATATTTACCAGCAACCATAAGATCCAAAATCCTTTTGCAAGACTTATGGAAAAAGTAAATTGATTGGGATGAACCACTTTCAGTAGAAGACCAACTTCATTGGAAAAAATTGGTCACAGACTTAAAGTTCAAAACATCTATGTACCAATTGGGCATATCATACTTTTCCCTGAGTCCGAATTCACTCGGACTAATATGTATTTTTATGTAAAATTTAATTCTAAGGGGTTTCTTTTCTGCAACTTTTCCCAAAAATCACGTTATCATGTTCAAAATTACAGTTTTCTGTTCTATGTTCTATGTTGAAATACTGAATATTCAATTGAACACAACCTCATATTTTTAACCCTTTGTCATAATTTGTTGCCATTTAGACACATTAACTTTGCTTAACTCTTACACAGGCTTAATACATACATACATAAGAAAAAAAATCTACTCCATTTGAATCTTTGTAACATTTGGATGCAGAAGGCACAGTTAAACATTCTCTCAATAGATGGCTCTGAGCAAGGAGGAAGTAATGGCCTCATCAGTTGAAGCTCTCTCACAGAGGTCAGAGGAGGAGATGATCTCTGGGATATTCTTTGATGGCAAGCAGGATAGGAACACACAGGTGTTGAATATGACGAAGTGACAGATTTCAACCTGGCAAAGTGATCAAGGAGCATTACACTAATACACTATCATGTGGGAGCCTCAAGGAAAGTACCTCTTCCATTTCACTCCCAAGGAATGTGAGGAAGGAGAAAAGCCTGCTCATAAGATCGCTCAGGGCCTGCATGAGTGGCTTCTGGATCACGGAGCTGACGAGAGCCTTGTAATGATTGGAGGAGACTACCAACACCAACACGGGGTGGTCTGGAGGCACCATAGCCCTATTGGAGATGATGCTGGGTCGCAAGTGCCGCTGGATGATCTGTCAGCTCCATGTGAATGAGCTCCCCCTGAGGCACTTAATCATCAAGCTGGATGGCCCTGTAACTCCATGGTCAGGCTTCAGTGGGCCTATTGGAAAACTTCTTGAGAAAGTGAATGAACTTGAGGTCAACTTCAACTTCAAACCAGTTGAAGGAACTGAAGATATCATAGAGCTGCCAGTAGAGATAGTCAAATCTCTCTCCACAGACCAGCACAACTGCTATCTTTTGATCAAAGCCATTAAGTCTGGAAGTCTCAGTCCACAGTTGGCTGGTCTCAAGTGCGGACCTCTGAACCAGTCCAGGTGGCTCACTACTGCACAGGCCATCTTGCTGTTGTGGATGAGGGAGCACGGACTGAAGGGGGAGGTGTTGAGGAGGCTCGAGGTCCTCGTGAAGTTCTGCCTTAACTTCTACTTCAAAATGTACTACGACATCAAAGTGAAGCACCACTTCAAATTTGGGCCTGCACACGTTTTTTCAAGCCTGAGGCTGCTGAGGAACCAGACTACCAAGGTCAGGAACATCATCTCTGCTGCAGTGATAAGAGCAGCTTACCATGACAAGGTTAGGAACCTTTGTGGTAGTTGGACGTGCCTCAATTGCTTGTTAAGACAAAGTTCAAATTGTTTCTAACTGAAACCAGGGGTGTGGTGTTGAAAAATCTTTCCCGGGCTGCAGTTGAGATTGATCCTGCATTTTGGAATTATTTTTTGACTGGTATAGTATCACTCCAATGTTTTTTGTATTTGTTTGTTAAAAGATCTTGGCAAGGCATAGGCCTTGTCAGGGTTGTTTTTGGTAACAACTGTGGCCTAGCTCATTTCATTGGGCTAGGCCTGGCCTTAGTGTGCCCTATACCCTAACCCTGGGGTATAAGGTAGTGATGTTAAAAAACCATTTTTTTTGTCATTTTTTTTTTTGTCATTTTTTTTTTTTTTTTTTTTTTTTTTTTGTTTCTTTTAATAATTAATATAGATATTGCCAATTTAATTATAAGGTATACTTTTGCAATGATATATATTATAAAAATAAATAAATAAATAAATAAAATAGGCCATATGGTACCAGTATAGAATGTCCTATTCAGCCTATTTACAGAAAAAACTGGCCTCTTTCTTGCACTGAAAGTCTTGTATCTTGAGATCCATTAAACTTGCGAGAACACTGACTGGGAGCTGACTGCCCATTGTCCAACCTTTCCAGGACTCTCCCATCCATGCCTCGGATTTTGAATCTCCCACTTAACTATCCTTTAGACCCGCGATGACATATTTTCCCCCACGAGACCATCCATATATATACATACACATACACCCATATACATATACAGTATACCAATATATACATAAATACTTATATACACATATTTATATCTATTATATACCCCATACATACGCATACATCCAGAATTCCAGATACATACGCACGCATACTCACATATATAGTATATACCTACACAAACTCATACACCTCTATTTCGCCCTTTCATTACCTCAGAGATCATTTAGCACATACAGTAATATCCATACAGCCAAAAGAAACTGATTAAGCACAGACAGAGCAGCAAAGCTAGTATTTATATCCCAAAATGCAAAATTCCAAGAAAGTGAAGTAAAACATGGTGCTACATTGGCTTCGTCAACATCCAAATCTGCAATAAGTACCAGTACCTGTGATATTGAAACTATATGCTCTAATCAATCTAGTGATAATGATTCTTCAATGGAAATAGAATCAGATAATGAAAGTTAAATAGCATTAGGTTGACACAAAGGTTAAAGAAAGAGATGAATATTTTTATTTTTTTTATTTTTCTATTTGGAATATATATATATATACACACTGGTATTCTTGCCAATCACAATTATATATATTGTTTTATACCAGTATTATGTATTTTTTATTATGTATATTATACCAGTACCTGTGATATTGAAACTAGCATATATGCTCTACCCAATCTAGTGATGATTCTTCCATGGAAATGAAGGTTAAATAACATTAGGTTAACAAAAAGGTTAAAAAAAAGATGAATATTTTCCTTTTCTATCTGGAATATATATACTGGTACTCTTGCCAATCACAATTATGTATATTGTTTGAAACGAGGAAGAATGTTTTATGTTCTAGTTAAAAAATATATATACATATAAAAATGAGGGTTTGTTTTTCCTTTCTATTATATACTTTTTGCGTGATTCAATTTTTCTAAAAGATGACTATATATACTAGGTATAACCGTATAAGCATGGTAGTATAGTAAATTATAGGTAATACTAATATACTTATTAGATTAAAGGAAGAAAAATATGGAATAAGTTTAAAACAACAAAAAACAAAAAAAAACAAAAAAACAGACTACCTTCGTTTTAAACAAAAAAAACGACAAAAAAACAAAAAAAATGACAATAAAAAACGACTCACATCACTAGGTATAGGTTATATTTACTTCCCTACATCCAATCATGAGTAAAGGAGTAACTTCTAAAAGTACTAAAAGGTTACAGGTTGATGATTCTAAGACCCTTGAGTCGGCTCACAGTGATGATTTGATGGATTTGAGTACGGTCATTAAGCAAACTGACCATGCTATCACTTCTTTTTGCAAGAAAAGTTCCAATGAAGTTGCTCAAAGATTAGATACTCAGGAACCATCTCGTCTTACTCAACCTTTGAATTGTCCTACATCTGCTAGACCTGCTGCCAATAGTCCTGAACCTAATTTTCCTATTGAGCATGTCTCTTATATTTTTTTGAATAGCAAAGATTTGTCAGTTCCTTTAACCAAACTTAGTCCTTTTGGTGTTACGAAGTCTATAGAGCTTATTTATGGTGGACCAGTGAAATCTGTTGCCTATTGTAGGTCTGGCTCATTACTCGTGAATACCATCAATGCAAGACAATCTCAGGCACTCTTGGATACTAAATCAATTATAAATGGTCTTTATGAAGTTGAGGCTAAGATTGCTTATAATTTGAATAAAATTCAGGGTATTATTTTTGCCCCAGAACTCCTTCATTTATCAACTGAGGAAATTTTGACTGAATTAAAGTCTTCTACCAATTCTGTTCTTGGTATAAAACGATTAAATAAAGGTCGAGAGAAGATTCCTACTTCTCTTTTAGTATGTACTTTTGGTGGGACTACTCTTCCTAGTAAACTATTCTGTGGATATTTAGCATATGATGTTGTGATATTATCCTAATCCTTTACTTTGTTTTAAGTGTTGGAGGTATGGACATGGGACAAGAACCTGCACAAATAGTAACAGATGTCTTAAATGTGGACAAGATCATGATAAAGAGACCTGTGTATTACCTGATAAAGATGTTTCTTGTATTAATTGTAAAGCTTCTCATTTTGTTAATTCTCAACAGTGTCCTCATTGGATCAGAGAGAGTGAGATTATTCATATCAAAATTGATGATAATTTGTCTTTTCCTGAAGCTAGATGTAAGTACTTTTCTCATTTGTCTCCTCAGATCTCCTCTGCATCTTATGCTCAAGTCAGTACCCAGAATTTGTCTAAATCTCTTACATATGTGTCAGTTGGAACTCAGTGTGAATTACATCCAGCCAGTAATGCTTCTTCCAAGGCTACAACAAGTAATACTCCTAACACTACTATTTCTCCTATAAAGAGTTTACTCAGCTCATCCAATGACATCCCAAACTTTTCTATTTGGATATGATTAATGAATATAAGAAGCTTTCCGAATTGAATCTTCAACCTAAGGCAATTGTTACCAAATTGGCCCTCATGCTTGGGAAACAAGGAATACCAAAGAGTCACATAGATAGTAGAGATGGTTTTAGGATTCTCTTTGGAGATTAATTTCTTTTTACCACTTTTATTCATCATGTCTGTTAACCCTTTCAATCCGACTTTTGGCAAATACACTTGTTATTTTTTCTTATTTTCTTAACTTGATTAGAACCCTAAGTAAGAGTACAGAAAATATTATTGATCCACTATAATGCAAAATACCTATTTTTATCATGGGATAGAAATGTCCCAATAGTATTTCATTTCGGGTAAAAATGGGCTGAAAATGTCCCAACAGTATTTCACACTGATACTTATATAAACCAAGAATATGGGTAGGAATAAAGAAAAAAAACAGATGAAGCTGATTTATTGAGACTGACATGAGAACTATGTGTGGTATGGAGTAAAGCACTCCATACATAAAGGCAAGTTGCATTTCTTGCAAAGATAGGGTGTCCTTTTCTCAGTTTTACGTGCTGCACATCTAATGCATCGGCGCCTGCTCTTTTCTTTTACAGGCAGGTGATCCCCAACAGAATGTAGCATTTTTGACATTTTTGAGGGCCTTCCGATGGACCGGGTTCTTTTTCTCTTTAGTGTGGATCTTCCAAGATCAATCATTCCTTCTGCAAGTTTGACAAAAAATTCAATATATGGAATTTTCTTGTGATTGATTTCACAATAAATTACGTAAGAGTTGAATGCAGCAGTCATTACCAGCCTAAAGAAAACTTTGCGCCACCACTTTTGGCTTTTCCTATCTAGCTCATACAGTGTTATCATCTGATCAGCATGATCCACTCTTCCCATGTATTTGTTATAAGACGCAATTGCTTCTGGACATCTAAGTTCCTTTTTTGTTCCATCTTTCATTGTTCGCTTTATATTTTCTTCATCAGGTCCATGGCAGTTACTTATCAATATTACATCTTTTGTGTCTTTCCAGCGATAGGCCATAATTCCTTCGTCACACACAACTATTTCTGATTCTCCTCTTTGAAGTTCAGCACCAAATGTGGGCATTTTTTTTCTGTTTTTCATGCAGGTTCCCATAGCTGCAACATCTAATGAGCTCATTAGTCCCACAGTAGTGAAAAATCTATCAAAACACAAGATGCAGTCTTTCTCACGGATAGTTTCTGCAAGAGTTTTTACAACTCTCTCGCCAAGAGATCCTTCCATGGCTTCATTTTCCTTGCCACAGTAAATATTTGTATCGTAAACGTACCCTGTTTGTGAGTCACATCTGGTCCATAACTTTATACCCCTCTTTAAGGGCTTCATAGGAAGGTACTGCTTGAGGGCGGATTGTCCTTTGAATTTTGTCATGGACTCATCGATTGATTGAAATGTGCTGTCAGTTCTTGCTCTAACAAACTTTTCTTTGAGACATGACAAAACTTCTTCCACATAATATATTTTTGATGCACCTTCAGGTTTGTTTAGATCATTGAAGTACAACTTTGAGAATAAAAGTTGAAATCTGTCTCTTGAAAGTGCATTTTTTTATCGCATAATTTCCTAGAGAGACATTTGTAGACCAGTACATTCTCAATGCTGGAACCTTATTATATGACATTATCATTGTGCAACCTAACACAACCATTATTTCTTCTACTGATGTCATGTTTATTTCCTTCTTTTTTGTTTGCTCATAAATCCTTAGTCTCATGTTTGTAAAGTGTGCAATTTGTAGGAAAAGGCTTCTTGGAAATAATTGCAAAAACGTCTCAATTTCAGAGTTTGATCTGTTCACTTTAGCTGTTACAATGCAATCTTTTTTTGCTGGAATGTTAATTCTTGGGCAAAAATTATCAGTGTTATGTGACCATGAAAAAGGGTATGCAGACACGCCTTCCTTTGCTATTTTCATATTATCATTTTCATTCATGTTATTTTCCACACTTTCTCTTGTAGATATTTTCATGGGCTTATTATTTTTACTAAGAGAATTATTATTTTGGGATGGACAAATAAGAGAAGGCCTATCACTTTTAGTATCATGAATATTTCTATTTGCTATTTTCAATACTTCTATTTGATTTGGAATGAACTCATCAAAGTCTCCATCACTTGTATCGCTGTCAGGACTATCATCTGAACCACTATAATCGGGATCCTTATCAAAATCATCACTCAGAATATATTTTTCTATAGCTTCGAGATCCATAGGCCTATTCATCCTGGAAAAAAAGATATGATTCAAACCCTGTTGGGATAAGAATATCCCAGTGTGAAAACCTGTTGGGATCATTTTATCCCGAATGCAAATGAAACAATTATGATTGTCTATAAAATATTCCTACCAATAAAATATATATCTATGTTTAGTTGAAATACTCTTACCTTATACTCTTATGGAGAATAATTCTTATATTTACATAATAATCAGGATTTTTAGCAGAAATATCACACCATGTGTCTATTGTCAACAATTCTGAGGTCTACTAAATTGAAGCAAAATGATTTTCAGTTGGGTTTATCATATGCCTGGCAATGCTGTTACCTCAGCTGTGAGTCCAAACACTGACTTGTCCCATCCCAAGGCTTTTTCAAGCGCAAAATTCAGTTTTAGTATTAAGACGTAATTTCCTGGGATCTATTTATCCCAACAGGATCGAAAGGGTTAAGTTATGTCAGTGGAATTTGAGGGGCTTTCATAAAAGATATCCATTCCTTCAGACCTTGATAAGTGATCATAAACCTACTATCCTTGCTTTGCAAGAAACTTATCTTTGTCAGGATGCTACTATTGGATTGAAGGGATATACTTGTGTCCGTAAAGATAGGACTAGGCAGGGTGGTGGTGTCCTTCTAGGGATACACAATTCTATCCCTTTTTCTCCTGTTGCAATTTGTTCAGATTTTGAAATTGTGGCAGCCAGAATTCACCTTAGGTCAGTGTCTTTTACTGTCTGTTCCATTTATCTACCTCCACATCTGACTCTTACAAGTAAGGATTTTGAGTGTGTCCTCTTGAAAGTGCCACAACCAGTCCTACTAATGGGAGATTTCAATAGCCATCATGTCTCCTGGGGTTCACATAATAGTTGTATTAAGGGTAACTTACTGGCAGAATTGTTTACTGATCTAGATTTATTTGTTTTGAACTCTCCAGTCCCAAATTATTGTGCTGAATTTAGGGGACACTTTTCAAGCATTGACTTAACAGTTGCCTTTTCTGGTTTATTTCAGCAACTATCTTGGACTGTGTTACCAGACTTATATGACAGTGATCATTTCCCTATTATTCTTGATACTTTTGAAGAGTTGTTGGTTTTTAAGAGGCCAAAATGGAAGATAGGTAGTTCTTTATTAACCTTTGAAGCCACTCTCTCTCTTCCTCCAGTTGATTTTTGTAGAAGTGCTGATGAAAATTGTTGTAATATAACAAACTCACTCATTGCTTGTGCATCTAAATATATTCCCCGCTCTTCATCAACAGTGAACTTTAAATATAGTAAATACTGGTGGAATGATACCTGTGCTGAAGCTGTTAGAGTTAAAGAGAGAGCATTTAGGCTTTTTGTTGGTAATCCTATACAAGAAACATTGATCATCTATCAAAAAGCAAAAGCATTGGCTCGTAGGGTTGTTAGACTATCTAAGAGGACCTCAAGGAGAGATTTTGTACAGTCTATATCGTCACATTCCACAGTGAGTGAGGTTTGGAATAAAATACAGCGTTTTAGTGCCAATAGGGGATCTAGGGGTTCTTTGGTTTTAAAGTCTGAAGGTGTTTTATATGCTGATCCAGTTGACACTGCCCAGATTTTAGGCAGCAGTTTTGCAAACACCAGTAATTGAACCTTTTGTTTATCATATGGTGGAATCTGAGTTTGTCCCTATTCATTTTGAACCAAGTGATACTACTTACAACTCCCCATTTACCGTATATGAACTGGAAAGAATTCTTAAGGATACTAAACTAACAGCTCCTGGTAGAGATAATATTGTATATCCTTTTCTGTCTAATATGACCCCACAAAATAAAGGAATTTTACTAAGGTTTTATAATTTTTTATGGTTACGAGATATCTTCCCAGATTGCTGGAGAGAGTGTATTTTAATCCCTCTGTATAAGCCAGGTAGACCTTCTACTGACCCTACATCTTTTAGGCCTATAGCATTAACAAGTTGTCTGTGTAAAGTTATGGAGAAAATAGTATCATTTAGACTTATGAAATTTTTAGAGGAAAAGAATGTTTTGTCTCTGTTTCAGAGTGGGTTCAGGCATAGATTTTCAACAATAGATAGCCTTGTTCGGTTAGAAAATGATATAAGGGAGTCTTTTTTGAGAAATGAATATGTCTTGACTGTGTTCCTTGATATTGAAAAGGCTTATGATACTGTCTGGCATCATGGTTTACTTCGAAAACTGTATAAATCTGGGTTAAAAGGCCATCTTCCAAGATTTATCCAAAATTTTATTTCTAACTGCCGTATTAGAGTTTTAGTTGGAAATCACATTTCCAATAGCTTTAATGTTGAAATTGGCCTCCCACAGGGAGGAAGTATCCTAAGTCCAACACTATTTTCCTTGATGATTAATGATTTATTTGAAGGAATTGATGACAGTGTCAGGTATTCCATGTATGCTGATGACTGTGCCTTGTGGGTGGTTAGGGATGATTTGAATTTTCTGACATGTGTGATGCAAGGTGTCCTTAATCATATTAGTGAATGGTCAGAGGAATGGGGCTTAAAATTTTCATCTTCCAAATCAAAATGTATGATTTTCTCAAAAAGACCATGGAGGAATGATGATTTAACATTATATTTATCAGGAAATCCAGTTCAGTATGTTTCAATTTATAGATATCTGGGAATAGTTTTGGATCAGGGTTTGACTTGGTCTAAGCATATTCAATACCTGGAGGGAGCTTGTGTGAAAGCTATTTCTATATTAAAATTTTTTTCTAATTCAGTTTGGGGTTTAAGTAGATCAACTTTGTTGATGTTATATAAGTCCTTGGTACGTAGTAAATTAGACTATGGGTGTTTTTTGTACCATACCTGTTCTAAAACAAATTTACTGAAGCTAGATAGGATGCAGTATAAATGTATTAGACTGGCTTTGGGAGCTCTCAAATGTACAAGAGTTGATTATTTAGAAGCTGAAGCAAACATTATGCCCTTGCATTATAGAAGAAAACTGTTAGGTGCTAGATATGCTACTAAAATGTTAAGGTTTGATTCACACCCAACTAAAACTTGTATTACTAGATTTTATAATTTTCAATTTTATAGACTACGGTCCATACCCAATACCTTTTAGTGGCTGGATCAAGGATTTTATTCACCAAGTGGGTTTAACTTTTGATTTGATAGCATCTCAGCAAAGTTCCTATTTAATTTATCACCCTGTAACAGTGAATTTTGACTTTTCTATTCATACCACTAATAACAAATTGGCTTTTGCAATTGTGCTCCAAAGAAGTTTTCTGGAGAGGGTAGAAACTTACAAAGAAAGAGGATACTTACCTGTATATACTGACGGATCTAAATCAGAAAGTGGCACTGGATGTGCATTTCTTTGGGATGGGGTGATTAACGGTTTTTGCCTTCCAGAGCACTGTTCTATATTTACTGCAGAATTGTGTGCTATACTACAGGCTTTAATATATATTTGTCATAACTCAGACCTTACTAAATTTGTTGTTTGTTCTGATTCCCTTTCTTCCCTGAAAGCTATACAGTCCTCTTCTGGGCATCATATAGTCATTCAGATTATTGAATTACTCAGTCAGTATAATCTTGATGTTATCTTTTTATGGACTCCTGGTCATGTTGGTATCCGGGGGAATGATACTGTTGATGAAGCAGCATGTATGGCTTGTAGTCTTGATGAAATCCAGACCATCCCTTACTCTGTTGGTGAATTTATGAAGCCCATTTCACATTTCATTCTCTCTGAATGGCAACAGGAATGGTCCCGATGCAATGGACTCCTTCCTCAGATGGAACCTGTCCTTTGGAAAAGGATGCCAGAAAAGAATCGCAGGAGTGATGTTATATTGACCAGGCTTAGGTTGAATTGCTCTAAGCTGTCCCATGGACATTTTTTTGATGCAACTTTATTTAAAAGGTGTGGTACTTGTAATGTCCAACTCACCCCAGAACATGCGTTCATTCATTGTCCTACTTATAATCTTCTTAGAACTGATTTGATTAACTACCGTAATGGCAAAGGAATTTGTTTTTCTTATGAAAGTGTTTTGGGGAATGAATTTCCATCATCTTTACTTTTGACCTTCTTAAAGAAAGCCAATTTATCTAACCTGATCTAGGTGTTTATCATTTGATAGTCTTTTTGTAGTAGCTATAGTATTACTCTTTTATTAACAGGTTCCTTTTTCTTTTCCATCCTGTGTGTTGTAGAGTGGAACCCTACAACTGAAGTGGTAGAGGTCTTTTTTCATATTCTTTTTAGTCTTGGTGCCATTAATCCAGCAGGGTTGCAGCACCTTAAACAGAAATAAAATAAAATAAAGCTTACCATGCACATCCTGAGAGCATCCTGGTTTCATTCCTGTGCAGTGAGGATGAGCATCAGAGAGCTTTTGCTGTGAGCCAGATAAGATAAGAGAAGGAAGAGACTTTGGTGATACAACAGTGAGGCCCCATAAAAATCCCAAAGTCAATCTGCAAGCCACTTCACCTTAGGATCTCATCAATTGGGAATCAGAGAATATTTATGAGCCTATTTTCACCTGCAAGATGACCTTGACTGAGCTCGAGGATCTCAGGAAAACTCCACTCAAAGTGGATGCTTTCTTTGTTCATACTCAGTCCTGCGAGAGAGCTGTACAGGAAGTCTCCTGCTGTGTACGAGAGGAGAGATGGGTGGGTGAGAGCCAGGATAGACCATCGAGAAATGCTCCTAGTATTCAGATCAAAGCAGGACATACTTAAGAGCTTTTCAGGTTTGAGTGGCTGAAGAGGCTGAAGCCATTATTAATGCTCATAAGAGCTGAAAGTCCTCATAAGATCATAATATAAGATCTTACGAGGCCACGCTTTTCAGGGATCCAGGAAGAACAGGTGTGTAAACCTACACATGGAGGTGGCAAGTCTCCCACTACTCAATCAGAGTAGAGCTGGTAAGGTCAGAAAAGCAGCTTTTAGATTAAATCATATACAGAACAGCCACGCGCTTTGGTTTGGGTGCCCTGAGGCTGCATTAGGCAGCCTTCAAATCAGAAAATCGCAATTTTGACCATGAAAATTAGATTTTTTGGAAAAGTTACAAATAATAAACCCATCTTAGAATTAATTTTTACATAGGAATACATATTAGCTACTTTGTTTTTCCAAAATTTCAACCCTGAACCCAGAATATGATATGCCCTAATGTACCAAGATATGCTGGTTACAGATTGAAACCTCAAACACTACACATTTTTACAGATGCCAGCACACAAGCTTATGAGTGTTGTACCTATTTAACAAGTGAAAATGAAAGTAACTTGGTTTATTCAAAGGTAAAAGTGGCACCCTTAAACCAAATGGAAACTGTACCACAACTTGAATTATTGGCTGTCTCATTGGGAGTCAAAACAGCAAACTCTCTCTCACAAGTGTATAAAGAAGTTGACATAACAGACATTTACTTATGACAAACAGTCAAATTTGTCTAACACATGGGTGACCAACGCAGATACAATTTCTTGCCAAAACATATTTGTGAAGAACAGACTAACAGAAATCAAAACTGCAAACACATCCTTTGGTATCAAATTTAGGTACATAACATACCATACAAACAAAACAGAATCCTGCAGACTTTTTGATAAGAGGGTTCTCTTACAAACTGTTGAAAGCAAACAAAATTTGGTATGAAGGGCCTGAATGGCTAACATGCAAGGATCTTTGGTCAGCCGAAGTATGGTACCGTAGTTAACCTCACACTCAACTCTACAACAACTGAAAAGATCACTGAGGACAGTTTTTTTACTATAAACATTTTTCAGACCTCAACAAACTCTTGAGAATTACAGTCTATTTAACTGCAACAAAATACGGTACTGGCTCAAACACATACAAGCTTCAGAATTTGACAAGTTGAAGTATCTTAGGTCCAATAAAACATTAAACAAAGGAATTCCTTCACTTGTCATGGATCTAAATCTGTACCTGAATACAGAAGGTCTGATAAGGTGTAAAGGAAGACTCAACGAGTCAACTTTGACTTACAACTCTAAGCACCCAATTCTTCTTCCAAGGAAGAATCACTTCACAAATCTCATCATTAGGGATACCCACAACAAAATACACCACATATGAAAATAAAAACCCACTCTAATAGACAGAGTTTATTTCCACAACAGTTTCGACACCCACTGGCATCCTCCTCGGGTGGATACAGAGAAACAAATTCATTTTTCTGTATCTACCCGAGGAGGATGCCAGTGGGTGTCAAAACTGTTGTGGAAATAAACTCTGTCTATTAGAGTGGGTTTTTATTTTCATATTTTGACCTTCACATAGAAAAAAGAAGTTTCTTACATTTAAAATACACGACATGGGGATTCCACAAACCTCAACAGAGATGAGAAAAACTTACTGGCTACCAAAGGGTAGAACTGAAACAAAAATTTTAAACACATGCATTCCTTGTAAACGTAATCCATTCACGACCCTTTAAGGCCACAAGCCCTCCAGACCTACCTGTGGAATGAGTAACATTTACTCAGGCTCATTTCATGCCCTCATAGATTTTGCTTAAATTTGGTTTATAGAATGGTCTATGATAGTAAGTACCAAATTTCAAATATCAGCTCAATTGGAGTTATGGTTCAAAAGTTATGCTGCCCCCTTTGGGGGGGGGGGGGGACTGGACATTTTCAACCGACCATAAGTCAGTCCCTAATTGACATAGAACAGTGATTTAAAGTGTGTATGAAAAGTAATTGCACACACAACAAATTAGCATTAGCAGAAAAAAGCTAAAATTAACAGAAAAAAGTTGACACTATTCTATTTGAAGGGGTTGTAGTAATGCCTAGTTAAGAATATTAATTTTTGTTTAATTAAGAGTATAATGTTCAATATAAATTATTTACTAATAATTGTGAAATTACGATAAAGTATGGTTGTTAGATTGTAACTGTTTAAAATTGGATGAGTTAGCAATCCTGAACAGAGGCCCAGACAGCGAACTACCCCCAAAAAGAGGCAGTCATTCAGCAGCGTGATAAGCATAAAGTTAGGGTCATGTAAGCTTAAATTTAAATTATTCTTTGTGCCCCCTCTCCAACGAAAAATACTATAGTAAAACCCCCCACTCGCATCCCCCCCAAATTAATTAAAGCATTTTCAGAATTAAATAGTGTTAACAAGCATTAAAAAGAGTGTTAATGAACCCCCTTCCCCCTTTGTGTTGTAACAGTTTTTGAAACAACCACGCTACCATATTCATAAAGCATTTATAGCGAAGACGAGTGCAAGCGTGTAAAGAGAATGATAAATGGTAGAAAAGAAATTGATCAAAGAGTAAAAAGTAAAGTAAATAAGTAATTAAAAGAATGATTAAAAAGGTGATTCACAACATTTTTGGTGGCTAGTGGCGGGCCTACATCATATTTTGTATGAGGCTTACCCACGTGCCCATTATTTCGCCCTAATTACAGATTTTTTTTAAATTTTCATATATATAAAAAATGAGTTTCAACCTTATTCTATCAATATATGAAAAGAAATGTGTGTATTTGCATATAAAATAGGTATTTACATATTTCAAATTGACTACTTTCACTTGAGAGAGAATAATTTCTAACAAACTGTTCAACATTCTCATTGACTTCTGGTATACAGATTTGTGTACTTGTTAAAAATGTAAATACATGTGTGTTAAACTAGTATTCTAAGAACTAAACATAAAACACTAGTATCTACCATAAAATATCTTCCCCCATTCGATTGTTGGGTAAATTAGTTGAACAAAAAATCCCATGTAGACATTAAAAAAGTGGCAATCCTTCCCAGGATAACTATTGCCTAACTAGAGATATCTTTATTTTGTTTTCTGTGATGCACAAAGCATTCACTGTGTTCTCATTTAATGTATATATTTTTTGTTTCATTTTAAACAGATTTATGTATATATACGCATAGTGTTTTACATAAGTAAAAGTGTTTGATGAAAATGTCTACACATAAAAGCTATAACAAGCGCTGTTGCAACCCTTTTGAACTGCCAAAAAGCCTATTCTGCAAAACTTGAGGCCACTTCCAAAGCTTGTTGTTGAAAATAGTGACCCTAAATATAATTTCAGTGATGAATCAGAAGTTTGTATAAATTGTCTGAAATTAATTAAAAAATACGCAAAACCTGAAAAATTATTCAGACTGCCAGAAGCAATAACTAGTAGTACTGAAAGTACGACTACTTCACCTGACATATCCCCAGAAAATATTCCAAGAAAATGTACTGAAATGGATAAAGATATTCAATGAGATCTTAATGCAACTTTGGAGCAACTCCCTGTTATCCCAGTGAAATTACGTAAGTAACTAGCTACTGTCAGCTAAAATTTAATTCCGATATAGTTGTCTTATACCTAATACATATGAAATTATCCAAAAAATATACTTCAGTTCAGAAATTCAGATTGTTGCCACTAGATATGTCATACTTATATTTATTAATTAATTGTATTTCAAATATTTTTCAGATGCCCTGAGCAGTGGAAGCAGATCAAAGGCAGTTTCACAAAAATACACAAAAGCTTCAACCTCCCTCAAGAGGAAGTTGGAAACTGCATTTGCCACTGAAGTTCAAGATGTTGGTGAGCCACTGAGTAAACAGCATCTCAAAGCAGCAGATTTGGAGAGGTAAACTAAAAATAATCAATGAGATGACTTTGAACTATTAATGAATGTATGTAAATACCTGTATATAGGTACAGTATTATAGGTTGTCATGTTTGGATATATATGTAGACATTAGCTATATTTCCTAAAATGTGACATCATCCCATATACTAAATATACTGGTATATGTTCAAATTCATGAAGTACAGTACTTCCTTAATTCTTGAATAATATAAATCATGTACTTACATCCTTAATATTGTACAGTAATTTTGGGTTATGTTTTTTTATAGGTACAAAAACCTCATGAGTGATCTTGTACAAGACTTCAAATCCACATCATCGTACAAAAGGAGGCTTCAGATACTTACACTCTCACCATTTCGTATTTCTAGGACAATGGATTTGTTTGGTGCAACCAGATACATGGTTGACAAAGCCAGACATTTGAAACATACATTTGGTATTATGCCACAGATTCCTATCTACAGTAAAGGAAGAAAACTAACTGAAGATATAATCCCTGAAATAAAGGAATTCTACAAAGATAAGTCAGTCATTTGTGTGCAGGGAAATCTGATTGTGTTAGCATAAGAAATAAAGATGGTGAAAAAGAGTACAAGCAAAAATGTCTATTACTAGGAAATTTAAAAGAATTATATTCAAAATATAAAGAAAACAATGATAATAGCATAGGGTTTTCTACTTTGCCAATCTGAGGCCTAAATGGTGTGTAATTGCTGGAGACAAAGGAACCCACTCAGTTTGTGTTTGCACCCACCACCAGAATCCTAAACTCATGGTATCAGCAATTGCAGAGAAAAACTAACCTATTACACAATTACGGAAAAAAGTGTTTGTGATATAAAATCTTCTACATGCATGTTACATCGATGTTGAGAATGTCCTGGTAGCATAGGCATATTTAATTTCTTAAATACTATACCTCCTTGACAAGCAGAGATTCTGTCAAGTATGTTCAGTGGACTAATACAGATAGATCAACATTGGAAACTCACATAGCTTCTCCAGATGAATTTATTGAACACCTTTCAGAAAACATTTTTTCTCTTTCTGGGCACCACTACATTGCAAAAAGCCAGAGTCAGTATTTGAAGACTATAAAACAGAATCGTCACTGTGATGAAATACTTGTGCTTGGGGATTTTGCAGAAAACTATTCATTCATCACTCAAGATGAACCACAAAGTTTTCACTGGACAAATGACCAGGTGACCCTCCATCCATTTGTGGTGTATCACATGAAGGATGAGGAATTAATTCATACTAGTTACTGTATTATTAACGATTGTCTTGAGCACTCAACATCAGCAGTTCACACTTTTCATCAATATTTAATGAAGGATATTAAACAGAAATTCCCTAATGTACAAAAAGTAATTTATTTCTCTGATGGGTGTGGAGGCCAATACAAAAACAAATATAATTTCAGCAATCTATGCTATCATGAACAGGATTTTGGTGTGAAGGATGAGTGGAATTTCTTTGCCACAAGTCTGTCAAGTCATGAGAAAAATGCCTGTGATGGTATTGGAGGAACTATCAAGAGAGTTGTAGCAAAGGCTAGTTTGCAATGTACTGATACTGGTTATATTGTAACACAGAGAGCTTTCTATGATTTTTGCAATGAACACTTTAATTCAATTATTTGTTTGTATGTTACAAAGGAGGAGGTTCATGCAGATAAATTCAATCTTTCTAGTAGGTTTAATGAAGCTTTACCTGTTAAAGCTACACAGGGTTTCCACAGGTTTGTACCAGAGTCAGAAAACCTAATACAAGCTTATCAGACATCTGATTCTGATAATTGTAAATTGTTTAGAATGAGTACTGGGGCTGAACCAGATAAAGACAGTCAACTAGTTGAAAAAGATGAGTATCAAATTGGCCAGTATGTTGCCTGTAAATATGATGATAAAGTTTGGTTTGGAATTATTTTAGACACTTCAGAAGAATATGGTGATTATAAAATCAGTTTCCTCACCTCATCAGGATCTACCACTCAGTATTATTTTCCGATGAGAGAGATGTTTGCTGGATAAAACAAAGTGATATGATTTCTATCATGATGACACCAAATATCAAAGCCTGGTATTAAGATTATTTACTCCTCCAATCCAAAGCAAGTTCAAAAACTTAGTCGGAGTTTGGAACCAAAACTAGGATAAAAATCTGTTGAAAATTAACTACACTATATGTCACACAAAAAAGGACACCCAACTTTAGATTGTACTAACTCCTCCAAAAATTGAGATATTTTCGATCTGTTTGTTTGATTTAATATAGCAAATTATTCTTTGTTAACGTTCAAATTTATTCATGTTTAAATGATTTAGTGTTTAAGCATCGGCTTTTAACTGAAGGGTACAGCAAAATGGGTTGCGCGGAATGATCATTTCTCCCAGCCAGATAGCTCCTCTTGCTTTAACCAATGTGCTACTTTTTACGTCAAAGGATATTGCAAATATTTTTTTAAAATAATTCAAACTTTTGTATCTAAGATAAGTCATACATATAAATGAAAAATCTGAATTACTAAAATTTATAAATAACTTTGAAACCCTTATCATGCAGTTTACACAAAGGCAGCGTGTTCTCATGGTCACAACTTATCTGCAAACTAAAAGCTTAAAACAAGTTCAGAATACCTTCGAACTGCAATTTCCTGATAGAGCTTCTCCAACTAAACATACAATTTTGAAGAATGTTCGGAAATACAAAGAAGGAGGAACGGTCCTCAATTTGAACAAAGGACATTCTGGCCATCCGAAGATGGCAAGAACAGAAGAGAACATTCAGCATGTTTGGCATTTATTAGACACACATCCAAAAGTGTCCACCAGGCGAAATGGTACAGAACTCTCACGCATGTCATTTCATTGAATAGTTCATGAGGATTTGAATTTGTACCCATACAGAATGGAAATTCGACATTGAAGGAGATCTACCTCGCAGCCTAAGATTTGCCCAGTGGTTTCTTGAAAAACCAGAAAGATTCATGGAACAATTAGTGGTTGGAGATGAGGCGGCCTTTTTTATGAATGGTCTAATGAACAGACAAATCTGCCGTCAGTATGCACCAAAAAATCATCCACCTGACAATCATATCTACGAAAAGAATAACTCTAGACAAAAACTCTCTCTCTGGGTAGGACTGTGCGGTAATGGAGCGGTAATTGGCCCAGTCTTTTGCGATGGTAATCTAAATGGTGAAGCTTACCTAGAAATCCTTCCACAAATACGTATTACTTAAATGGAAACTGATTTAATCGTATTTGGTGGGTGCAAGACGGAGCTCCTGCTCACAGGAGAGTTATTGTGAAGGAACGCTTGCAGGAAGTCTTCCACCAAAGAGTAATTGCTACAGGCCATGACAATGAATGGCCTCCCAGAAGACCTGACTTGACCCCGTGTGATTACTTTTTATGGGGTCATTTGAAAAATAGAGTATTTGCATCACAACCTATCAATTTAGATGATTTGAGGACTCGCATCACAGCTGAAATCAACTTGTTAAAAGACAATCCAGATCTTATCAAAAGAGTGATGGGGAAGATGAGAGCTCGACTCCAGATTTATATCTACAAATCTACAGAAGCTAAGGCTAACAAAGACCCTAAGATCCACTCTAAGGTTAGCCCGAGAGAAAGGAAAGAGTAGCGGGTTAAGAGAAGAGAATAAGGGGTTAAGTAAGAGCAACACCTATCACTCATGGGTTAACATTCATTCAGAAAAAGAGGAAAAGTGTCTCACCATCATCATCCGCCAGCCACTGCTGACAAGTCAGAAAAATAGTCGGAGAGAATAGGAGAGGGGTGAAAGATGAAAAGAAGTAAAATAAGAACGCTTACAAACCATGCAAACACAGTCTTAACTCACTGTCATACCATGCAAACTACAAACATGCAAGAAAAGAGTTAGACATGCAAAGTAAGGAGAGGCTAAAAAAAAAAAAAAAAAAAAAAAAAAAAAAAAAAAGTAGGTAAAGTTAAACAAAAAGTGGGTTAGTTTACGCTATGAGCTACATCTACATTCGTGTTAGTCTAATTTTTTTTTTTTTTTTTTAATAATTTTATTGCTGGGTCATTCTCTGTCAGATCAACCAAAAAAAATTGAAATTAACACCCTCATCTCTCATATTTTGCTGAAATTTGGTTTATAGGGAGTTTGTGAGCCCTGAATCCATTTCTGAAATTATAAGGTCAATCCGATCAACGGTTCAAGAGATATGACCTCGGGCAATTTGAGGTCACTCGCGAGGTTACTAACATTTGGCGAGCCATAACTTGGGTAATAATTGTCATAATTATATAAAAGTATATATATTTAGAATCAGAAAACGACAAGGAATCCAAATATGCAAGTTTTAGAACTCTAGGTTGAAAAATAAAAGTGTTACACTGTAACCAAAATTTGAGGTCACGATTTGACCTCTCGGGTATCAAATGAGAATTTTTTTTTAAATGTAAAAAATGAAGGCATAGGCATTGGCTATTAGAATCAGCAAAAAAAAGTTTGTTTATGTTAGTATTTTTCATGTAACTAACATATAAGTGAACACCATATTCATAATTTGTGCGTCAATTCTACCTATTTTTTCACACAAGCTCATAATTTGACCTATAGAAATTAAAATTACATTTTTTATAGATATAAAAAACAAAGTCAGAGTTCTTGACTAATAGAAACAATCATAAAAAGTTTGTTTATGTTGGTACTTTTCATGTAACTAACTTATAAGTGAACACCATATTTATAAATTGCTTGTCATTTCAAGGAATTTTTATATCTTAGCTATCAATTTGACCTCAAGCTCCAAGAATTTAATAAAAATTGTATTTCACTGCTAATCTACACTGGCAATAATAGTTATAATAGTGAAAGGGGAAGACTAAGCTCACATGTAGCCTAAACAAACCTGTTGAAACATGTTGCTACTTGTCTAAGTGCAGAATCAACACAGATAGTTGCAAAATTCCTTGTCTACAGGTTAGTACAGTTCCAGCCAGCACTGTGGGTGGCTGGTGGGTATGGTGTTTTAATGAGCCTCAGAGACTATCAAGGCCTAAAATATTAAGTGTGTATAGCTATATATTTTCTAAAAAATATATATTACCTAATTGTAAATCCTATATCTTTACAGATCAAAATACAATGGTTCGGCACTTGAAATACTGCCAGGACCCTATTCAAAAACACAAGAAACGCATAACAATCAATCTTAGAAAAGTGACTGATGTACTTGTTGAAAAATGTGCTGGAAGAGTGAAAAAAGACTCATTGTTGTGTGTGAACTGCTGGACACTGATAATGAAAAACCCCACTATACTTAGTACCACTGAAAACGACGAGTCTGAGCAGGATTCAAATGAATCATCTACTATCAGTGGCTTGAGTAACATCTCTTCAATTCAAGATCTGGACAATGACAGTGATTGCTTTATAAAGGAAAATCCTTCAACTTCAGTTGAACCAGTTCTAGCATTTCTGGACCAAACACCAGTTAAAAAAAGTAAGTAATAAATTAATATAATAACTTATACTTTACTACAAGGTCTGTTCGATCTACTATATAGCTAATTATATAGCATTTAAGGTACTATAATTAATATTTAATTACTAATATTCAGGTGTGTGAAACCTTTTTTTCTGTTCTTTTCAGAAGGGCTGTCATTAAGCCAGAAAAAGCGCAAGGCTCGTGGTAAGCTATCATCTGCTCAGAAACACCTGAAGGAGAGGCTAGAACTCAGTTATGGTGTTCAAATTACCGAGGAGGTAAGTGATACTTCAAAACCTGAAACTAAATCTGAAAAACATCTAGACAAATTAATGAATGAATTGAAACAGTCATTCCTGGAGAGCAAATGTCACTATCACAAACTACAAATATTGACACTCTCACCATACACAATTGAAAAAACAGCTAGTTTCTTTCAAACTACAACATACATGGTGAAAAGAAGCCGTTCACTTAAATCAGAACATGGAATCCTTCCGAAGATTCCACTAATGAGCAAAGGAAAAGTGATATCTGAAGAACACAAAGATATAGTTAGAAGATTCTATGAGTCAGAAGAGGTTAGTCGCATGTGTCCTGGCCAAAAGGATTGCGTGAAAGTTATCAGTGCTGAAGGTGCAATGAAGGTGCAAAAACGATTGGTCCTCAGGAATTTAAGAGAGATGTTTGAACTATATAAAAATGATGAAAAGAATCCCAAAATAGGATTTTCCACATTTGCAAAATTACGGCTATCATATTGTGTGCTTGCCGGTAGTGGTGGGACTCATTCTGTCTGTGTCTGCACATACCATCAAAATCCAAAATTGCAGCTGGCTGCATTGGGAGAAAGAGGTCTTTCATACAAGGATCTTATGGATTACAGTGTCTGCAGTACAGAAAGAGAGACTTGCATGATGCAACTTTGCAATGATTGCCCAAGAGAAGAGGGTGTCCTGGATTTTCTTGAGTTACTTGACAGTGTGAAATCAGCTCCAAATGAAATATCTTACAAGCAATGGGTGACTGTTGACCGTTGTACAATGGTTGATAAGGTGGAGCCACTTCATGAATACTTATCATCCCTAAGCATGAAAATATCCCGCATGGTTCGTCATCACTTTGTTGCTCAGCAACAATCACAGTACTTCAAGCAGTTGAAAGAAACACTACCACCTCAGAGCGAGGTAGTTATAGTAGGTGATTTCTCTGAGAATTATTCTTTCATTGTCCAGGATGCTGCCCAAGGGTTTCACTGGGACAATTCACAGTGTACAGTTCACCCTTTTGTCATCTATTATAGATCATCTGCAGACCAGGAACTTAGCCATTTTAGTGTCTGTTTCTTATCTGCATCACTAAAACACAACACTATAATGGTTTACTCATTCATATTGAAGCTTATGACATATGTTAAATTCAGATGCCCACAATTGAAGAAGGTGCACTATTTCTCAGATGGATGTGCTGGCCAATATAAGAACAGATACAACTTCACAAATCTCTGTTACCATGAAGAGGATTTTGGTCTGTCCTGTGAATGGCACTTCTTTGCTACATCCCATGGCAAAAATGCATGTGATGGGATTGGAGGAACAGTGAAAAGAGCTACTGCTCGTGCCAGTTTGCAGAGAACTACAGAGAGGCAAATTCTTACACCAGAACACATGTTTCAGTTTTGTGAAGAAAACTTGAGCAAGAAGATAAATTTTTTCTTTGTAACTACAGCTGATTTGAAAGATGCAGAAGAATGGTTGGAACATCGATTCAAGGATAGTAGGGCTATTCCTGGAACTCAGAAATATCATAGATTTGTTCCCCTAAACAAGGAAGAACTGATGGTGTATCCCATTTCAAGTGGCATTGGAGAAAAGAAAAGAATAAGGAAAAGTCATTTTATGACATGCAAGTTTGGTATGGAATTGTGGAGGAATATTGTGAAGAGTTTGATGATTTCACTGTGAACTTTCTACATCCCTCTGGGTCATCAGGATCAAGTGCATATTACTATCCATCAAACAAGGATTCATGTGCAGTGCCAGGACATCATATATTAACTGTAATGAGTTGTCCTACCCTAAGAGGAGGCAGCAGAATTCAATACATTTTTCCACAAAAAGAAATTGATGAGAGCATCGAGCATGCAAAAATTGTATTAGGCTAGCACATGAATCCTCTAAGTAGGTCTTCCCCTTTCACTATTATAACTATTATTGCCAGTGTAGATTAGCAGTGAAATACAATTTTACATTTTTTGCCTTTGTTTTTATATCTATAAAAAAATGTAATTTTAATTTCTATAGGTCAAATTATGAGCTTAAGTGTGAAAAAATAGGTAGAATTGACGCACAACTTATGAATATGGTGTTCACTTATATGTTAGTTACATGAAAAATACTAACAAACAAACTTTTTTTTGCTGATTCTAATAGCCAATGCCTATGCCTTCATTTTTTACATTTAAAAAAAAATTCTCATTTGATACCCCAGAGGTCAAATCGTGACCTCAAATTTTGGTTACAGTGTAAACTTTTTATTTTTCAACCTAGAGTTCTAAAACTTGCATATTTGGATTCCTTGTCGTTTTCTGATTCTAAATATATATACTTTTATATAATTGTGACCATTATTACCCAAGTTATGGGTCGCCAAATGTTAGTGACCTCAAATTTCCCGAGGTCATATCTCTTGAACCATTGGTCGGATTGACCTTATAATTTCAGAAATGGATTCAGGGCCCACAAACTCCCTATAAACCAAATTTCAGCAAAATCTGAGAGATGAGGGTGTTAGGCACTGGTTGATCTGACAGAGAATGACCCTGCTGGCATCACACGCTGGCATGTCACAAGCTGGCATTCATCGTCAACAGACTCATCCTCAAGCACCACCACCGGAGCTTCTGTTGCTAACTTTGTTGTTTTTTAAATTAAACAACGTTAATACCTTTAAAATGTCTGTCAAGACGGTTCTTAAACATATTAACGCTGGTAGAATGAATGACTGACGCGGGAAGATTATTCCATTTATCAATTACTTTAAACTTAAAGAAGTTTTTAGCAATATTAGTAATAAAACTCAGGCCACGCAACTTAAATCCATTATTGCGAGTATTACTCTTATCAAAAGTGAACAATGCAAAAATTTACGTTAGCGATGTTATTAACGTTTTTGAAAACTTCAATAAGCTCCCCCCTTAATCTCCTAGTTTCGAGTGAATACAGGTCTAACTCATTAATCCTATCTTCATAAGGCTTATTGCGCAATGACGGAATAAGTTTCGTGGCACGACGCTGAACCCTTTCTAACCTATCAATATCCTCACGCAAGTACAGGCACCAAAACTGAATGGCATATTCTAAATGAGGCCTGACTAGGGACTTGTAAAGGGGCAATATAATATCCTTCGATTTAAATTTGAAATTACGTGCTATGAAGCCTAACATCCTATTAGCTTTTGCGCAAGACTCCAGGCACTGGTTCCTAACCTTTAAATCCTTAGATACGCGTATGCCTAAATCTACTTCCTCGTCAACGCTCGCTAACTCCCTATCATCCATCGTATACGCGTAATTATTGTTGCGAGAACCTATATGCAAAACTTTACATTTGTCTACGTTAAATTGCATCTGCCACTTATCTGTCCACTCCATAATCCTATTTACATCGTCTTGAATCCTATTTCTATCGTCCTCATTAACAACCTTACCGCCTATTTCAGTATCGTCCGCGAATTTTGACACGTTACTAGTCAATGCTACATCTATGTTGTTAATGTAAATTACGAATAGCAATGGGCCTAACACTGAACCCTGTGGGACACCGCTACCTACATCTAACCACCCTGATTCACTACCATTAACTACGACCCTCTGTCTCCTAGCACGAAGCCATTCTTCTAACCAGTTAGCTACCTGACCGCGTATACCGTGCGCTTTAACCTTCGCAATTAGTCTCCTATGCGGAACTGTATCAAACGCCTTTTTAAAATCTAAATAAATAACGTCAGCTGCTCTATGCCTATCGTATTCGCGCACTATTTCGTTATAAAATTCTAACAAATTAGTTAAACAAGACCTATGGCATCGAAACCCATGCTGACTACTATTAATCAAATCTCTACTTTCTAAGTGATCGATAATACGATCCCTAACTACGGATTCCAAAAGTTTACCTACAATTGACGTTAAGCTAATGGGCCTATAATTGCTAGCTACCGCGCGGTCACCTTTTTTAAAAATAGGCGTGACATTAGCTAATTTAAAGTCTTCCGGAATAATCCCCGTTTCGAGTGACTGATTAAAGATCTTCGTTAAGGGGCCTACGATAACTTCTTTCAAATCTTTCAAATGTCTGGGATAAAAAGCGTCAGGGCCTGGAGCCTTGCTAACTTTTAGCCTATCGATATAATGCGCAATCTCACCCTCGTAAACAGTTATTTCATCCAAAATAGTCTCGCTACTAAATGGAACGATATCATCCACATCGGGGACATTATTTACGTCTTCTATGGTAAAAACTGTTGCAAAAAAGTTATTGAAAATACCCTCCACCGCCTGAGTGTCAGAAGCCAAAGCGCCATTAACATCCACTAGAGGGCCTATGTTATTTTTTACCGGCTTACGATTATTAACGTATTCAAAAAACTTTTTTGGATTATGTTTACTATCCGCAGCTATAAGTATCTCTAAATTATGCTTGGCATTCCTAACTGATCTTTTAACCTGACGTCTAAGCTCGATATATCTATTAAAGTTAGCTACCTGGCCATTATGCTTACTAAGTGTATACGCTCTATTACGCTCGTTTATAAACTCTCCTATTTCCCTACTCCACCACTTCGGTCTACCACGATTACTAGCGCGCTTGGGCCTACGAGGAATAAACTCCTTTTCAATATTCCTAAAACTTTCTTTAAATGCCACCCAACGCAAATTTGTCATATTACCCATAAATAAGTTATCCCAGTCCACTACGCTCATCCTATCCGTGAAACTATCAAAATTAGCCCTACGAAAATCAGGGACTTCTATTACGTTACTATCCTGAGTGTTTTCTATCAATAACTTAAACCTAAGAATTTGATGATCGCTACATCCTAAACTCTCCCCTACTTCTAAACCTTCGACTATATTCTCGCCGTTCATCATCACCAAATCTAAAATATTATCATCGCGCGTTGGTTCGGTAACTATCTGTCGTAAAAAGTTATCATCCATAAACTTAACCAATCTCAAACCCTCTTCATTACCCGTAAAATTCTCGTAATTAACATTAGGGCAGTTAAAGTCTCCGACAATTATACTATTCCGATTGTCAATAAAATTACCAAGAAGTGAGTAAAATCTAGTATCTATATCGAGGGGTTGAACGGGAGGTCTATAAACAACAACAAAAATAAAACTAATACTACGCGCCCTAACTTCAACACAGATCGCATTAATTGCTGCCAGAAAATCTAACTTAACCTCGATAGCTCTAAGGGAATTACGAATGTACAGCAAAATGCCGCCTCCAAATCTATGTAACCTATCATTAGTAAAGAGTTTAAAACCTGGTATCTCAAGTTCCCCCAATAAGTCCCGAGTCACGGTATTTAACCATTTCAGTGATAACAACTATATCATAGTTGCCGGAATAAATTACCACCTTAAATTCATTTAATTTATTTCTAATACTACGGGCGTTGCAATAAAAAACGTTTAAGTTATTTTTTACCACGGGCCCGCGTTTTAAACTATTTATCACATCGGGCCCGCGTTTCCCGGACCCACAATGTTTAAAGAAGGCTTCGACCTATACAGCTTTCGCACGCTTTCGTCTATTAACCTACCTAGCCTAGCATTACCTATTTCATTAAAATGCACCCCATCTTTTATAAAAAGGCTAGGATCATTGAATTCGGACCACAGCTTTACGAAGGGTACATTTTCCTCAGCACAAATCTCTTCTAATTTGTTATTCAAAAATATTGTTTTGGACGTAATTAGGTTGCTTTCAGGGACCTCCTACCATCGTCACCAACATTGAGTGACGGGAAGCAACGTCAACCCTATCCACTTCGTCTCTAACTATGTCAACCCTGGCCCCTGGGAGACAGACCCTCCTCCTCTTGGTTGGATTCCGTTTAACGAATTCTTTGTCCATGTGGCGCACTAAAGAATCCCCAATTAAAATAGTTTCCCCCTCATTCACGTCCCTTTCCAAATGGGCGAAAGGGTTCGAAACCTCGATAGGGGGGGGATTCCTATCACCTAATGTACGCGGCCTAGCTCCACCCTTAGCCTCTCTAAATCCCTCGCTATCTACTACTCTCAGACTAACCTTAACCTCTTCCTCAACTCTATCTAACCTTCCCGACAAGCTACCTAAACTAGAAACTAAGTTACGCACCTCACCCTTCAAATTACTAACGTCTTCAACGTTAATATTGGTTCGGCTTCCGTCAACCGTAGCCCTAACCCTGCCATCATCAAGCGTTGCAAGTCTATCCATTACCTCACGTACACTGCGTTTTATGTCCACTAATTCCTCCATGAACTCGCAAAAGAAAAACTGATCTATCGGTAATTGCCACTGGACTGCCGTTATAATCCTTAAATTCCGAATACCACCAGTTAACCCTACACCTAACACACGACGCTTTCTGCGACAGCATCGCGGAGTTAAAAATTTAAACCGTCACAGGTATAAGTTAAATTAAGCCGGCACGCTATGAAAACTTCTAAATCGCTAAAAACCACTAATATTCAATTACTTAACTATAACAATGTAAATTTAAACGCAAGTATATAAAATTCAAAAACTATCCAAAGTAAAATTCTCAGCAATATACAAAAGTAGATGCAAAATCAGAGAGCTCAGGAAATGCGTCCGTTCAAGATGTTGGTGAGCCACTGAATAAACAGCATCTCAAAGCAGCAGATTTGGAGAGGTAAGAAAGTTGGGTGTACTTTTTTGTGGGACATACAGTGTATAAGCTTAGGTAGGTATAGATTATTAGCATTAAGAATTATATTGCACCATGTGTAAATTTCAATGTATTAATTACCTAACAGCTTACATAAATTTGTAAAAATTAGTCTTTTAAGTAAAATTAGCCATTTTGAAATCTGTAAATACCTATTTTATATGCAAATACACATTTTTTTTCATATATTGAGAGAATAAGGTTGAAACTCATTTTTTGTATACATACGAAAATTTTAAAAAAATCTGTAATTTAGGGGGGAGGCAGGACCCCTTCAAATGGAATATAGTGTCAACTTTTTTTCTGTTAATTTTAGCCATTTTTTCTGCTTATGCTAATTTGTTGTGTGCAATTACCTTTCATACACACTTTAAATCACTGTTCTATGTCAATTAGGGACTGAGTTATGGTGGTTTGAAAATTTCCAGTTTCTGTCCCCCACTCAAAAAATGGGGAGCATAACTTTTGAACCATAACTCTGAGCTGATATTTGAAATTTGGTACTTACTAGCATAGACCATTCTATAAACCAAATTTAAGCAAAATCTATGAGGGTATGGGTTTTGACCACTGCATGATTTGTCATGGAATGACCCCTCAGCCATTTGAAAACATGGGTATTGACTACACTGGAGCAGTGAATGCAAATTTTGAAAACCAAATGGATTCAAAGGAATACAAAGTGTACATTGTACTCTTCACCTATGCTGCAACACGTGCCATATGTGTGTAAACATAGATCTGACAGCAGAAGCTTTTATTGCTGCTTTCAGACGATTTTCTGCACACAATTCTGTACCCAAAACTATATGGTCAGACAATGCCACATACTTCAAATCTGGTGAAAGAATTATTCATCAGATTTGTGACAGTGAAACAGTACAAACTCATTTAATCAAACAATATAACCTGGAAGTACATAACTTTTAATACACCATGGTATGGTTCCATTTGGGAAAGAAACAGACTGTAAAGAACTGCCTTAAAAAGACTATTGGGACCAAACATCTACAACTTTTTGAACTCATGACTATTCTGTCAGAAATTAAAAACATTATCAACAACAGACCATTAACTTATGTGGGAGATGGTATTAATAAGCCAGAACCTCTCACACCAAACCACCTAATTAAGGGAGAAACAGTAAACATGTTACCAGAATATGCAGGGGTGCAGTGCTGCCAGAGCTCACCGGAGTGCCGCTCCGGCACCTCTGCAAGAGGAAGTAAGTTTGGAGGAATTACCATAACAAGCAACAAAAAAATTGTCTCCATTAATTATCAACTGTTTAGTGAGTGAGTGCAAACACGAAATACTTAGTCATCGTGTGGCATATATAGAAACAGGATAGGAAATGGCAGGCTTTTGTCAGGCCCACCAGAGCTCCGGCACCTATAAAATTGGCACTGCACCCCTGAGAATATGAACATAACAGTACAGAGGATCCACATTGGGTAATAGGACACAAAGAACTCAACACAAAATACCAACATTTGACACAAATCAAAACTCAGTTTATAACAAAATGGAGAATAATAATACTGTACTTAACAAGTCTTAGAGAAAGACAAACAATTAACAAAACAAAATCAGAATGATTCACTCAAAATTAGGGACAATGTGTTGATACAAGACAAGACTCCAAGACAACATTGGTCAATGGGAAAAGTATTAGAACTCAAAACTGGTGAAGGCAAAATTACCAGGGCTGTAAAACTGAAAACAGCAACTGGTGAAACTACCAGAGATGTCACATTACTATATCCTTTGGTGTGTGGGGCGAAGTTAGAACCATTACCCCAAAGGATGGATCATGATACTATTGAGGAGGAGGAATCCGTAAAATTAGTTATTACTCCCAGTCAGGTTTTTTGACGAGAAGAAATTTTTCAGGTCAATTTTGATCTGTTTTGCACAAATGTGATATCCATTTCCTGTGTAAATGCGTAGTTTTTGAGATATCTACACCTATCTTTAAGTGAAGATCAGACATGGGGGTCAATTCCATTTATATCAATTCCAATTCATTTATCAGAACCAATCAATCAATTCCAATTCAAATGCTCTTTAATTCCAATTCAATTCCAGTCATTTATCTAATTTTTGTTTGAGAAAAAAATGTATTAATTTTATTTTTACTCAATATACACTATTCACTAGCAAATTATGTTTACTGTGATACAAATATTCTTATTTTAATTTATTATAAATGATACTATAATTCCATAATCATTAGTAGTGACTCACTACAGTGTCTGTTACAGGCCTACAGCCCAAATTACTAATCATTACATCTAATCATAAGTTCTTCGAAACAGGCATCACTCAAGTTTCACCTCTGGCCAATCGAACATATAAGCAAAAAACTTTTATATAGACCATATATATATATATATTATATTTTTTTTTGTATTGGGGCGTTTACCGCAACTTCCCGCTATATGGTAGCGGATATCATGGCGAGGCGGAATACGAGAAAGAGAAACAGAGACGGAGAAAAGGCACTAGAAAAGGGAGAACAGCGAACTACAGGTGAGAAGTCACCTAAAGCTCAGATAGGATGCGAGATTGGGAGAGGAAGAGGAAGAGGAAAAGACGGTCAAGCGAGAAGAGAGGGCTCTCAGCGAGCATAAGGCATAAACGTTCGGGGAGGGGGAAATCAGAAAGGAACGGGAAGGCGCGACGACGTACTGACGACAGGGTGGGGCATCCCACAAGGATGTGAGAGACGGTGAGGGGCGACTGGCAGGAGGCGCAACGAGGAGCCTCCTGCCAGAACATAAGATAGCCGTGCGTGAGGCGCGTATGGCCGATGCGAAGCCGCGCAAGGACGACCTCTTTGTGTCTGGAGCGGTGGAAAGAGGACACCCAATATGACAGACGGGGGCGGATGGACCAGAGTTTATTTCCGGTGGCATCGTCCCAGGACTGTTGCCACATGCAGTCGTAAAAGGAACGAAAGACCTGCACATAGTCTGAGAAGGGGAGCGGGCGGGGGAGGGGAGGCAGCGAGGCGGCGGACCGGGCTATGCGGTCCGCCGCCTCATTACCGGAAACACCAACATGGGCGGGAACCCAGCAGAAGGCGACCCGGATCCGGTGAACGGTGTGCAGGACATGGTACTCCTGTTGAATAAGGCGTACGAGGGGGTCCGGGGAATCATAGCGCTCGAGCGCCTGAAGGGCGCTCAGCGAGTCCGAAAAAATGGTACAGGAGGACCGCGAACAACCCGATACCAGACGGAGGGCTTCCAGAAGGGCAAAGAGCTCCGCAGAAAAGATAGAGGCCTGAACCGGCAGGGGGATACCCCGGGAGGTAGGTGACAATGACGGAGAAGACGGCGGCCGCGACACCTGCAGGGGAGCGCGAGCCGTCGGTGTAGACGGGAACGTCGTCCGAATGGACGGGAAGATGGGCCAGAAAAGAAGACCGGAGGACGGCAGGAAGAGACTCCTTATGCAGGCCACGGAGCGCCTGGCAACGGCAGATAGGGGTGGTCCGCCAGGGGGGCGACAGATCGAAGGAGAACGGCAGAATAGAGGGTGGGGGGATCCCCAGGGATGAGAAAATCTCGGCCAGAGAGGCAGCGAAATGCCACGTGTCAGGCCGGGGTAGCGCCTGGGAGATCGCGGAGAAGAGTAGGGACATCGGAAGGCGGCAGATGCGAAGGTAACACTTCGCCATGAGAAGGCCCCAGCGAAGGGGCAGGGGGGGGGGGGGGGGTGTCCACAGTCCACCTGAAGACTAGCGACAGGGGACGAGCGGAAGGCACCCGACGCCAGGCGAAGGCCACGGTGGAGAAGAGGATCCAGCATACGGAGTGCCGGAGAGGAGGCGGAGCTGTAGACCACACAGCCGTAGTCGACACGGGATTGCACCAGGGAGGTGTACAGGCGCAGCAGAGTACGCCTGTCCGCCCCCCCAGGTCGTGTGGGACAGATGACCCAAAAGGGAGAGGGTGCGGAGAGATGTTTGCTGCAACCGCCTAAGGTGTGGAACCCAACCGAAAAATCCGTCGAGGGTCATACCCAGGAATCTAACGGATGGGACGAGGGGAAGAGGAGTGCCGGCAAGGGTAAGGGCGAAGGTATGCGACAGAAGGAGGCGCCGAGGACGGAAAAGCATACTGGAAGACTTAGAGGGTGAGAAAGCATAGCCAACCGAGGACGCCCAGCGAACCACCGCGTTGATGGCTAGCTGGAGCCGACGTTCAGCCAAAGATGGGAGGTGGCCAGAGCAATAGATAGCCAGGTCATCGGCATAGAGGGAGCTACGAACGGATGTAGGCAGGGCCGTAGCGACTGTGTTCATCACGAGTGAGAAACACAAGACGCTAAGGACACTACCCTGAGGGACACCCTCCTCCAACGGAAAGCGGTCAGAGAGGGCAGAACCAATGCGGATGCGGAAAGAACGGGCGGACAAGAAGTTATAAATAAAGGAAAGGAGAAAGCCTACGAAACCCAGGGAGCGTAAGCAGTCGAAGACCGCGCTCCACCGGGTAGTATCGTAGGCCTTCTGGAGGTAAAAAAAGACGGTGAGTACAAATTGACGCCGGGAGAAAGCCTCCTGCACATCATGGCTAATGAGAAGGAGGGGGTCGGTGGTAGACCGGAAGCGCCGGAAACCAGCCTGGGTATAGTCAGGGGGCTTAATCATATAATTGTTCAAATCATTCCAAAAGTGCCATTTTTGGACCACAGGTAGCTATGACCATACTAATTTGAATGTTTGCGGGAGCCAAGCTGGGCTCCCACTGTGGCGACCATATTGGCCAAATCAAAATGGCCACTGTCCAAAATGACATCCACTTGAGTACCAATACTAGTACAGGTTACATAGTTAACTTGATAAAAAATAAGAGTCAGCATCAACATCTTTTGCTATTAAACTTTAGTATATACGCAAGTACAATCTTCTTTATTCCTTTTACTCACAGTACTGCATCTCATGATAATGTCTATCCAATAGATGGCTGTTCACTGATTAATAGTCGTCATTGTTCAGGCAGCCACCCTCACACTTGCAGTGTCGTACATCGAATTCCAGCACTACTGCATTTGCAATTCCCTCTGCAGGCTTTAGTGCATCCGCAATGAAGGAGAAGAGCACATGCCTTACTGGCATCAGCGAGAGTTGTCCAGAAAGGGAGTCATTGGTTGCTGCGCTTGTCATATTCCCATCCCCATTTATCAAAAGCAGGGTGTGTCTGATGGCATGTGGTTGACTGCTTCCACACAAAACTTGCCTGCAACAATGACCTCTTGATATGCTGGAAGAGGGCAGCTTGGGTAGGTGGTATGCTGTCCAATGATCGACTGCCACTAGAAAACAGATGGTGCCTGGCTATGTTTACAGATGCTTGTCCACATGTTTTACTGTACATGAGCACAACAAACCTCTCAATGTGTGTCATTTCAGGAGATACTAGACTGAAGGACTCGGGGTCTTCAGTCAATTTGATCATGGTTTCAGTTAAGTTTGGTGTATTATTCCATGCAGTCCATGCTGTCTCCTTCCCACATCCAAGAAACTGAGACGTAGTGTCGCAGCCTGTTAGTGCATGGAACAGAGGTAGAGCCAGCGACTTTGATGGACCAAGCTGTGATTGAATGCTGTGCACTGGGATGTCTCAGTAATATTTGCCACTACCAAAACCAATCCAGAGTTCTGTTAGGTCAAGCTGTTGAAAGAAAGCAATGGCAAGAACGACTATGTCACTGTCAACAGTGCGGATGAATGCTTTCTTGTGACCCTGAGATGATGCGTGAGCAAGATGTAGAATGATCCGCGTATCTGCCTCTGTGTGGTTGCATGGTTGGAGCCCTGATATATCAAATGCTTTATTGGAGAGCACAGTTTCTAATTCAGTGCTGAGGAGGAGTTTTCCACCCATGTCAATCTTAATCAGCTGTTTACTGATAAAGACGAACAGTTCCTTCTTGTTTTCCACATTTTTCAACCATGACTGCCAGTCTCGTTTGGGAATGGGTGTGGTACCATCACTATCTGGATCAAGTCGAGTACGTGCTCCTGAACCACGCCGCTGCTGTGCAAGTGATTTCAGACTGTCTTCAGGATAGGTATCCCACACGGCATCGACGCGCTCAACTGTGTCAGTCATCTGTGCTTTAATGAAAGGTATGATGTGTAGAGATACATATTCAGCAAATGTTGATGCTCTACTTGGACGCACAATGTGGATGATGGCGGCCATGTCATACAACTGAACTGTCACTTGTTTAGCAGGATTGGCAGATCCAGTTGGTGCATTGACACATGCAAGAATGTCTGATTTATTTCCAGCTCTGAGTGAACCTCGGTCTGAGAGTGAAGGGGGCTCTCGCTGATTCTCGTATGTGAAAAATTCTGTCATCCGCATCTGGACGTGATTGTAGAGACAGGAATAGCTGAGTAATGAGCACTGTGTTTTGCTTCTGTACCCCCACTTTGCTACTCTTGCGTGGGTCTGGCCGATTGCTAAATGTGTACACATTGTTTTTCTTTATAGTGTTTGATATAGGAACTGTCCCTTTGTCCAGCCTAGTCTTTACATACTCCCCATGAAGGGCTTGGCCAACTTCCTGTATCTGTGACAGTGATGCTGCTACTTCATTCTCCATAACATCGTGTGTGTCAAGGGCTACAAGCTCCTGATTTGTGGCCAGGAAGGGGTTGCCCAGTTCAGACACCACCTTTGTGAATGACTTGACATCCTTCAAAAACCTAGACTGTAGCCCAGGTGCTGTTTCGTAGTGGCCAGTTGGTCCTTCTGTAAGTTTCTGAGCATTCTCAAACTCTTCTATCATTCTGACACATTCAGGACCTGCCAACATGTACAATGCTAATGCTTCTGTTTTGTCATAGAGGTCAGATGCTCCACCACAGCCCTGCAGTACTTTGTTCATCTGCTCATGAGATTGATCTTTCGCGATGAGGCTGAATGTACGAGCAGACTTTTGGACTGTGAAGTTCCCTTTGAGGTGGACAAAATGTCAGTAAAAATCTAACGTAAAAGTTAATATAGCTGTTACAACCACAAATCTAAGTGCAATAATTATGTATCATGATTCAATTGACATAAAATGTACATTTCTTATAAAATAATATCAAATGTGGATATATACGACCTGACGTATATCTTGAATTAAAAAACAAATATCAGAACTGGATTCTCTATACTCAAAAACATACAAAAAGTGTCATTATTTGCTGTTCTACTATGATTGGTTGTTATTTTATCGGCCAATGTCAGACCAGATGGCGGCCATCTTCGATTCATCCATAATGGCACCCACAGGGAGAGCCCATGTTGGCTCCCGCAAAAAAATGAATGCTTATGGTCATATCTACCCCTGGTAAAAAAATGGTACTTTTGGAACAAAGGGAACAATCCGGGTGATTTTTTGGATTAAGCCCCCCTGACTAGTAGCAGGGTACTGGTCACTCGCCTCCAAGGTAAAGGACAGCCGCGAGGCGACCATCGCCTCCTTCACCTTGCAGGCACAGCATGTTAGGGAAATGGGGTGATAGTTCGACGGGAGTGAGGGGTCTTTATCGGGCTTCGGGATGGGGACGACGATGGACTCATGCCATCGGTCCGGAAATGAACCCTCCAACCAAATCTGGTTATAGAGGTCCAGTAGAAAGCTGAGAGCAGAGGGGTGGAGGTGCCATAACAAGTCATAGGGGATATTATCGGGGCTGGGGGCGGAGGAGCATCGGGGGCAGAGGGCCTCCCGAAGCTCTGTCATGTGGAAGAGGTGATTATAGGGGTCATCCCTATGAGGTGGAAATTCCGGTGGGTCGCGGCGGGAGTGGGGGGAATCGGAACTGGAGATGGCTGCGAAGTGCGCCGCGAGTGCGTTCGCGACGGCCTCCGGATCGGACACGAACTCGTCGTCCCCGACCCGAAGCACCGGGGGTCGAGGGGGGACACGGGTCCCCTCAAAGCTACGCACCTTGCGCCAAACAGTCGAGGGGGCGGTCGAGGAGGAGATCCCGGACACGTAACTCCGCCAGGAGGTACGCCGGGCTAGTTTCAAGACCCGACGGGCCACTGCCTTCAGGCGCTGAAACGCCATCTTATGCTCCGGCTGGCGGGTCCGGTAGAAGCGACGGCCAGCACGGCGCCGCTCCTGAACGGCACGGGAGCACTCTGGGGTCCACCATGGGACGCTGCGCGGCCTGGGGGAGCCTGAGGTACGGGGGATGCAACTGGTGGCAGCCGAGAGGATCTTGCTTTCGAGAAAGGCGAGGGCCTCACTAACGGAGGGAAAGGCAGGAATGGACGGCGAGATCGCCGTGCACCTCGTGTATGAGGCCCATTTCGCTCGGGCGAACAGCCAGCGCGGGCGGACAGAGGGGGGGGAGGAGACGGGTTGGGGTAAGACACACAGGGAAATGGTCACTGCCGGAAGAATCCGGCAGGACCTCCCAGGTGAACTCCGTCACGATATCGAGGGAAACCAGGGAAAGATCAATACAGGTGAAACTGTCATGGGCCGAGTGGAGGCAGGTTGGGGAGCCATCGTTCAGAAAGGTGAACTCTAGCTCGTCCATAAGGGAGAGAAGGGTCCCGGAGAGAAAGGTGGAGCAAACGTCCCCCCAGGCCGGGTCCCGACTGTTGAAGTCCCCGAGAAGCAGGAAAGGGCGGGGAAGCTGCAGAATTAGGTCACGGAGAGAATCGGGTGGAGGGCGTACGTTAGGGGAGAGGTAAAGAGAGCAGACCGTGAGCTGACGCCACAAAGAAAGGCGCACGGCCACAGCTTGCAAGACAGTAGGGACGGAGCGGTGCACGAAGACCGCGGAGCCCCCCCTACCCGCCCCATCGAGAGGCGGGGAAGGGAGCCCGCAGTAGCCGGACACTCGAGGGAGGGAACGGGAGCCCAGTATCGTCTCCTGAAGGCAGAAACACGCCGGACACCTGGAGGCCAGGAGAGAAGAGAGACTCGAGGCCTACCAGGAGCCCGCGGATGTTCCACTGCAGGAGCGAAGTATATGGAGGGGTAGGAAAGTCTGCGAAACGGATGGTTATGGGGTGGGTGGGCCGATCGGGCGGCCCGAGATTAACAAGGGGATTGGAAAGCCCCGGGGCCCAACGGGGGACGCCGAACGTGGGCGAAGGCGAGGGTCACCCCGACGGGGGGGGCGATGTGGAAACTGACGCCGGCAAATCCTCCTGAAGAGGAGTCACCCGGACGCCCGGGGGAGAGCGATGCAGAGAAGGGGATGTGAGGGGTATCCAGAAGGCCCCTCCCTTCACCGGAGGTGCAGGGGAGGCTGGACTACAAGGGGGAGTGGAAAAGGATACCTCACCCGGATGCATAGGCAGGTCAAGGAGAGAGGTGGGGTAGGTCACGCGCGGGGGCGTGCTCATCCCACCCACGCCGACCAGGCGGGCGAGTTCCCCCTCCAGTGGGTCCATCGACCGAACCGGTGAGGGATGTATCTCCGCCCCCACCACGAGGGTCGTCGGGGACCCCAGGGGGGAGCGTCCATAACGGTTGCGCAGCGGGGACGGTGAGGACACCGGGATGGTAGGGCGAAGGGGGCGTTTGTGTCTGGGAGAGGAAGGTGATGCGAGGCCTATGGCCTCGAACCTTTCGGGGTCACTATTGGCGCGGCGCTTGCGGCCCGTTCCCCTCCGTCGTGCGGCCCGCATGGGCGACGGCGGGTCACGGTCCGGAATGGGGGTGGCCGAAAGCGCCGGTGGAGAGGGCGTAGAAGGGGCAGGGGGGGTTGCCGACGAAGCATCGGCGTTCGCGGAGGGAGCACGTGGGGACGCGCTGGTAGTACAGGGAGCCGCGGCGGGAGTCCGCTGGGCGGCAGAGGATAGACAGGGAGTAGCGGACACGGTGAGTGGAGGCGCGTCGGGAACCGCCGGTGAGGACGGGGTCTGGGCCGGCGGCGGCCGGGGACGGAGAGCCTCGGCGTACGAGGTACCACGCCGGGCCTCGCGGCCACGCAACCGGTCCCGCGCCTCCCGAGCGCTGAGAAATTCTGATGAACAGAGGGCCCGAACCTCCCTCTCAAAGAGGAAGGACGGGCAAGAGCGGGATGAAGCAGGGTGCGGTCCATGACAGTTGGTGCAGGAAGGCGGAGCAGTACAGGGCAAGGGGTGGGGAGGGCCGCCGCAGCACACACAACGGGGCCGGCTGACGGCAGGAACTGCTCACGTGGCCAAACCTATTGCACTGAAAACAGCGCGTAGGATCTGGCACGTATGGCCGAACCGAGAATTCGCATGCTCGTCTCTCACCAAAGCCCCAGAATACCGAAACGGGGGGCACCAGTGAGTCAAAAGTAAGGAGAAGGCGAGGAGAAGGGACGGCTGGGGATCGCGATCTGTCGGGAAAACGGTATATTCTCACCACACCCTGGGAGGCGAGGTCAGTCTGGAGGTCCTCCACCGGGATGGGTAGAAGACGAGCAGCGTAGATCGTGCCCTGGCACTGATTGAGCGGGGGTGGGGAGTCACCGTGATCCCGCAGCCCAGGACATCGGGGATAGCGAGCAGAGAGGAGGTTTCGGCAGAGGAACGCGACCTTATCAAAATGGAGCCATCCCTCTGAGGCCGAAGGTCAAAACGCGCCGTCCCCGTCTTCCCATGGATCGCTCGAAAGAGGCGTTCGTGGTTAGTGGGGAGGGGCTTGGAGGAGGAGGGGCGGAGGACGAGGAACTTGTCCATCGTCCTAAGGCCGAGTGAAGCCGTCTGGCCAAACACCACCGGAACTTCGAGGGGGCGAGAAGACGAGAAAGGCGGACGGCGACGTCGGGTCCCACGTCCCCCAGGGGCCGAGGGCGATGAGGCCCGACCGGAGTGGGAGGCGACCGGGGCCGCGGGCCTCCCACCTGAGGGCGAAAAAGCAGGTGGGTCCCTATCGGGACGTGGAATATGGGGGGATCCAGGGGTCGGGGGGTCCACTGCAGGTCCATCCGCTACTGGCGGGGGTCGGGCAGCGGCGCCACGAGCCTGGGGAAGAGAGGGAGAGGAGGTGTCGGCAAGAAGAGCAGACGGGGTGGGCGAGGGCTGCCGACTGCCCTTACCAGACCCACGGTCCAAAGAGGTAGTCAGAGGGAGGTCATATGCACAAGCCGGGTCGTCAACGAGGTCCATTAGATTTGTAAATGTTTCCATACAAAAAATTTTATTGTTGTTTCGCGCCCGGGCCGCGGGGAACCGATTACCCGGGGCCCAAGGGGACCAAGCGCACGCCGGCGGGGGATGGGTGCCTCGTCCCATGCGGGTACCCCCGTTTCAAAAGGGGCCCTTGCAGCATCGAGAGTTCTCCCCCGCCGGCAGCAAAGACCAAGGCCCCCCAGGGTCCCAGGCCCGGGCACCCTACCAGCCAACTTAGTCCGGCCCCGCCATGGGAGCGAGACCCCCAGCGACCAGCCCCGGCAGCCCACGGGGCGCGCGAAGTGAAAAGAGAAAGCAGAAAAAAAACAGAGGGGGCAGAGGAAAGAGGGGAAAGAGGGGAAGACAGGAAAGAGGGGGCTGTAGGATAGCAGGGTATGTTAAAAGTCTACTTCGCAACCGGGTGGGGGACCCGGCAGGGCCCCCAGCCACGGCTGACCCCCCTCGCTACATATATATATATATATATATATATATATAAAATTCAGTTTAAAAACTTATCATAAATACAAAACTAGAAATCAATTTACATCAATTCATTGCATGAATTCCAATTCAATTCGATGAAATCATGTGTTTCATTTCCAATTCACACATTTTTCCTATCAATTCCAATTCAATTTAAATCATAATTGACCCCATGCCTGGTGAAGATCTCAAAAACTACACATTTTCAAAGGAAATGGATATCACATTTGTGCAAAACCTCAAAATTTATTAGAAAAATTTGTTCATCATTTTTGTTTAAACTAACAAAAATATCATGACTTAACCAAGTCCAAGTATCTATTTTCAGGGTGGCAAAGCACCTGTGAATGAAGTTCCACCGGGGGTTCAAATATGTTCCCTCCTATCACAGTCACTCTTATTAGTTTCAAAAAAATTCATTTAAATTTGCCATTGACAAGTTTATCCACTGCTTCTTTGACTTCTTCTGAATATTTCTGAGGTAGACACAGATGCCCTTTAGACTTCACTGGGTCAGAATTAAAACCAATAACTGGTTTCTTATTATCAACTACTTTTGCAGCAGCAAGATGATAAGTACCATCTCCTCCCGTGGTTACAACCGCATCAGCCCACGCAATATTAGCATCTGTGTAATCAAACAGACTGATGACTTTTGTCTACTCCAACAGCAGCAAACACGCTGCTCACTGTATTTTCTACACCCTTATGAATATAATGTTATAATAATAAATTATAATCAGTACCCCTACTATGGAGCATTTTCTCCAACTCCCATTCTGTAAGTTCTGGGTGTTTCCTCTTCTCAAACTCATAATGGGACAATTTACTCACAATTAGAACTTTCTTTAGCTGAAAACTTTGAGTAATACATACTTCCATATTGATAGTTTCTTGGAAACCTTCTCAAAGCTCTAACAAACATATTCCTTCCAAACTTTGTTGAAACCCTTTTAGCAATACTGAAGTTCATTTTGCTAGCCTAAACTGAGCTGGATACCTAGGACCTAGGTTAAACATCAGGCGTAAATCTTATTCTTGGATTCTATTTGGGTGGAAATTGACTGATCACGCCACTTTTTGAGTATATGCTACGAGATGTTACAATGTTTAGCCGAAATACATATATATTACATAAGGAAATAAAACATTTGACATGTTAACCTAACCAATCATCAAGGGCATTCAATTAACCTAACCAGGGGTCATTCCATGTGAAATCAGACACTTTTTAACCATTTTGGGCATGACTATCACTGATGTCCTTGAATTTTATTTTGTATGGAGGGCTATCTGAGATATGGCCAGAAAATAATTTTCAAACGTGGCTGACCCCTGTCACTCATGTTCTGGGGTCGCAAAATATTGGCACAAGCCCAAGTGCCATTTTTCAAATGTATGTATCTCAGGAACCAATAAAGATAGAAAAGTGGTTTTGGTGTCAAATTAAAGAGAAAAGAAAGCTCTATCACTTTCATTAAACAAAGCATGCTCTAAAATTAAAAAGTTTGAAGATTGCTGACATTTTACCTTTATAAAAAAAATGGCCATCCAATTTTTAAATAAAAAAATTTTTGGATGCCATCCATTGTGATTAACAACCTCTGAAAGCTTCATAACTGGCCAAGACATAATAAAGTTACATCCATTCCAATGAAACCATTTCTGAAAATTATTTTCTGGCCATATCTCACATAGCCCTCCATACAAAAAAAATTTTCAAGGAAATCATTGACAGTCATGCCCAAAATGGTCAAAAAGTGTCTTTCACATGGAATGACCCAAAAATATGATCCATATTATTTCAGAGCTATTATATTACTATTATATCAGGTCATCCCATAAGTAATGTCATTTTTTACGATAGATTAAGCTTAAACTAGTCCTATTCAGTTTAAGCATAAATTTTCAAAAGGTTATATCTAAGAGGAGATCTATCATGTTTTGCTACATACTTTACAGACCTTGACCAGTGAAGACATGTGTTTTGCTTTATGTGAACCCCTCATAAACATCGCGGTATCAGAAGAGCATATCAGGCATATGCTTTACGAGTTCAAAAAAGGGAATAGTACTACTGAAGCAATGCGAAACATTCGGGACATTTATGGCAATAATATTCTACATGTGAGGAAATGTCAAAGATGGTTTCAAAAGTTTAGGAATGGTGACTGCTGTTTGACAGATGCAGCACGCTCTGGATGCCCTGCTGAGTTTGATGATGACCTGCTGTTAGCCGCACTTGAAGAAGACTGTTCAACAACTGTCGAAGAATTGGCCCAGAAACTCAATTCATCCCCATCCAGACATTTGCAACTCAGGAAAGTGCCTAAGTTAGGAAAATGGGGGCCACATGAATTGTTGGTCAACAATCTGAGGGTGTGGGTAAACATTAGCACAGCTCTTCATTCCCGTGAACTCCAAGATCCATTTTTGCACTGTTTAGTGACTGGTGATGAAAAGTGGATACTGTACCAGAATGTTAAGTGCCGTCGACAGTGGGTTTGTGCCAGAGAACCAGCAACACCACAGCCAAAACCAAATCTTCACCCTCAGAAGGTGTTGCTTAGTGTTTGGTGGGATAAAGGTGGTGTAATACACTTTGAAACCTTACCACACAACCAAACAATCACCGCTCAAGTCTACTGTCAACAACTAGATCGACTCAACACTGCACTAAAAGAAGAGAGACCTCCTTTGGTTAATTGAAAAGGAATTGTGTTCCACCATGACAACGCAGGTCCTCATACCACTCAGATCACTTCTGCAAAAATTGAGGAGCTTGGGTGGGAAAAACTTCCACATCCTCCAGACCTTGCACCTTCAGATTATCATCTCTTCAGTAGTCCGCAAAACTATCTTGACAAGAAACAGTATACTTCTTTAGATGACCTGCACACCAGTCTTTGTACATTTTTTGCCTCAAAACCACCTGAATTTTATAAACATGGCATTGAAAAGCTTGTAGGATGTTGGCAGAGTGTCACTGATTCCTATGGAAAATACATACTAGATTAAAAAGTTCATTGAGTTTTTTGTCCTTCAAATTCCGATCTAAAAAATGACCTGATATTATATTCTATATATTATATTCTTGTTTATTTCTTTAGGAATTGGTAGTATGCTATTTTAGTATTAAATTCATAGGCCTGCACTAAATTATAGATATATATTCATTTTATTGGCTCATAATGGAGGCCAGTCATGGATTTGATCACCGAAAGTTGAAATTGAAATGTGCAGATCCACTGGAATGTCACAAGGAAAGTAGAAGAAAGAAGGATCTATGTATTGTCTCCAATTTAATTCTGAAAAAGCTACCATCTATTAATCTTTCCAAAAACCACACACACTGCAAACAATGCCGAGAGAAATTAGAAGAAATGGCGAGGAATAAGGTGACTCCTGAAACCTCATCAACTAGCAATGATCCTACATCATCAAAATCTGAAATCGAGATGTCCACAGATGAATCACCAGCTGAATCACCAGTTGAATCAAAACAACATGAAGCATGTTTTTTCAATGAATCATTGCAAGCAGTGGGTGAATCCCCACTAAAAGTTGACAAACTGCAATCAAGAAAATCATATGCACAAAAGAAGATCAACAGATTAACATCCAGTGTGAAAGCAAAATTTGAACATTTAAAAAGCTCACCCATTAGTTTAGAAGAACCAAGCACAATTTCAGTTCAATCAAAAGAAAATGATTTGAATGAAATCATGGATCAACTTAGAGAGAAGTTTAAATCAGTACCTTTAAGGAGTGAAAAATTCAAAATACTCATTGTTTTACCAAGTAGCTGGAGCCTGTGAAAAATTGCCACTAAATTTGACACAACTATATATATGGCATCTGTGGCTGGAAAGGTATTTGAAGAAGAGGGCATTATGTCTGACCCTAACCCAAAGCTTGGGAAAAGATTAGAACAGAATGTGACTGACATTATTTCCTTCTATCTTTCTGAAGAAGTTAGTAGAATTATGCTCGGCAGGAAAGATTGCATAAGCTTAGTTATTGATGGAAAATGGAAACATTTCCAAAAACAATTAATCCTGTGCAACTTGAAAGAAGCTTACCAACTATTCAAAGAAAGGAATCCTGCTGGTGAAGTAGGCTTCAGTAAATTTGCTGAACTTAGACCAAAACAATGTGTGTTGGCAGGTTCTGCAAGAACACATTTGGTGTGTGTTTGTATCATTCATCAGAATATGAAATTGATGAATGTTGGGGCTGATTCAACAAATTATTTGAAGGTAGAGACTACAAAATTGATCATCCAAGGGATTGGATAAATTGAATCCAAATGCACCTTGTCATCTAGGTGCTTGCTAAAACTGTGGAGATTTCACAGAAATTAGATGTATCATTCAAAATGTATTTGATGATGATCAAATAGATTTTGTTGAGTTTAAGAAATGGACAACCACTGACCATTCAATTCTTGACTCAATGCAACTGAATGTTGACAAATTCATCAAAACTTTCACATTGACAATAAAAACCTACTCTAATAGACAGTTTATTTCCACAACAGTTTCAATGCCCACTGGCATCCTCTTCAGGTGGATACAGAAAAAACTGTCTATTAGAGTGGGTTTTTATCATCATATTTTGACCTTCACGTAGAAAAGAAGTTTTTGCATTTATTTCACATCAACATTGAAATTGTACCAATGGCATGATTTTATCGCTAAAATGCAATCTTCTCACTATTGCACCTTAAAGGAAATTTTAGTCATTGGTGACTTTGCAGAAAACTATTCCTTTGTAACAGGGCTGTGGAGTTGGAGTCAGTAAAAATGTACCAACTCCGACCTCAATATAAATTTTAATAAAATATGTTTTTGTGTGATATATCACTGGCAGCTATGGTGGTTAAACCACTTAAATAATAAACAATGCTTTCCATTTCAGACACTAATGCCATTAATTCATTTTTTCTTTTCAGATAATATTTTTTATTTTTAATGCTTATTTAATTTAGAGTTCTTTCTAAATTTCATAAGTTTTTAACTTTCAAGTCTAAAACCCCTTTTACAATGGCAAAGACACTTCCAACAAAGTCGGCAGTTTTTGAATATTTTACAATAACCACAGATGGGAAACATTTTGTGTGTCAGTGTATGATAGATGATGATGATGATGATGATGATGATGATGATGATGATGATGATGGTGGTGAAAAATTATGTGAAGCAAAAATCAGTGGTTTTACTGGCTCTGATAAAAATGCACCAACCAGAGCATCAAATTTGAAGACACATTTGCAGCATTTCCATCCCAAAATTTTAGAAGTTGTCATTGAGAAAGATAGTAATAAAAACCTTCCAACTACTTCAAAGTTAACAAAAGATCAGAAATCTACTGAATGACAAGCACCACTTACAAGATTCTTTATTACAGACAAAGTTACCGTAACAATGACCACAGAAAAGTTCAAGAAGCACATCATCGAACTGGTGGTAAGAAATGGTGTAGCCTTATCTTTATTTTCACAACCAGCCTTTCTAGGCCTAAATGGAGAAATGGCCAAGAAACTTGGAGTTTCTCTGGAAAGACAAAGTATCAGAAAAATTATAGTTGAAGAAGCCACAGATAAAAAGGAAGAACTTCGAAGAACTCTTAAGGGACACTTCATGTTTATTAAAATGGATGCAGCCACGCGTCATAGAGTTAACTATTTTGCCATCAATGCTAGATTTATTGATGAAAACAATAAAATGGTAACTCAGACATTGGAAGTAAAGGACACTGAGGCGCATCATGACAGCGACTATCTTCAGAAGTTAGAGGAGGAAGTTTTACAAGACTTTGTAATTAAGAAAGAGCAGATTCTATGTATTGTCACAGATAATGCTTCAAACATGCTAAGCACGATAGAAAAGCTGAATAAAGTTGAAGAAAAAGTGGCTAATGAAGATGACATTCCTGAAACTGATTCTCAAACAGCACAAACAGAACAGAGCGATGAAATTTTAGATGATATTGTTGAAGAAGCATCTAAGCTCTTTCTAATCCAACATATGCGTTGTGTTGTACATACATTGCAGCTAGCAATAAGAGATGGATTCAAAGATTGCCATGCAGCTACTCTGATAGGCAAGTTGAGGCAAGTAGCCACTGCAGCTAGGACCTCTAAAATTGATGCTATTATCCAGAGACATGCAGGAAAAGAGAGGTATTTTGGACCAAACGACACGCTGGGGGAGCACATATATGATGATTAAGCGTTTGCTTGATCTAAAACCCTTCCTAGAAGACATTGATAATCCCAATGTTTCAATGGAGGGAGGTTACACAATTAGAAGCTCTGCTTGCTTACCCTTATACTGTCACCAAAAAGTTGCAAGCAGAGGATTTAACTCCTGGTACATTCCTATGGGAATGGAAAAATTTATTATTTTGTCTATCCCAAACTGGAGGATTAATTGCTGATGGAATTGTATCCTCAATGAAGAAAAGAGAGGGTCTGCTACTGGAAAATGAGATCTTATTAGCTGCTGTCTACATAGATCCAATGAACCAAATTTTGTTGACTGAAGAACAAATTGCAAAAGCAAGAGAGGCCCTCTGGGTCATTCCAGCTCAATTGGTACAGGGGTGGTCGGGTGACCATCTCCGATTTTCTTCAAATTTTCAGGGTTGATTCATACACCATTCAATAGCTTAAATCTAAAATTTTAGCTTCCTCAGTCAAAAACTTTTAATTTTATGGTCGCTTAAATGGCCCCCACCTTCGACAAAAAATGCCCATGTTGGGCTTGATCGGCCAATGCCTTCATTTTGAGAGGCCTTGAAAAGCGTCTTCTAATAGGAGTAGAAGCTTCAAATTTGTCATGCCAATACAACTTCTGGTGGGCTTTTCAATTTTGCAAGCAAAAAGGCTGTGGAACAAATAGTTTCTGAGTTACAAGGGCTTAAATATGGCTCCATTTTGAAGCTTGCATCAATTCCTCCCACTTTTACGACTACCATTTTCAAAAGTTTTAGTTCTACATCAATCACAGCTGTTTTAATACTCCTAATAGTCTCTATGGGTTGTAAATTTATGAGTAAAATAAAAAAATAACCAAAAAAGGATTTATTTCTATTTTTAAAAATTTCTAAAAGTTGATATTTTCACAAAATTTGCAAAATTAACATCAACTTTGGGGCTTAATATAAAGGTGTCCAAAATTAGTCAGAGTTGATACTTCTAGTAAAGAAAGATACATACAGGGTTGTGGAGTCGGTCCAAAATTTTCCGACTCTGACTCCACACATTGTCAAAAATCTAAAAATCTGACTCCGACTCCTCTAGTGTTTCACTTTATAATTATCATAATAATAAGACATTTCATCACCACCACACTAAGTGTGAAATTTTATATTTTATATTTAAATAAATATTAATTGTATATTCTGAAAATGTAAAAAAAAAATATTAAAAAAACTTAATCTAGGGGCTATCAATGAATAAGGTTAATTGACCAAAAAAACTAAATAACCTAAATGTTAGTATTTAGGATTTAGAAATTAAGGGTGACACAGGACACAGAAATTGGAGTCGGAGTCGGAAGTTTTTTACCGACTCCGACTCCGACCTGAAACGTGCGACTCCACGACTCCGACTCCACAACCCTGGATACATATGTGTAAAAAAACATATATTAAGGAATAGATCTCAACTCAACTCCTTCATATAGTTTGTGATTCAAAGAAAAGTACTTTTTATGAAAAATCTCAAATTTTTGCAAAATTGTAAATTGGGTAATTCTACGAGAAATAGGGTCATTCTCTGTCAGATCAACCAAAAAAAATTGAAATTAACACCCTCATCTCTCATATTTTGCTGAAATTTGGTTTATAGGGAGTTTGTGAGCCCTAAATCCATTTCTGAAATTATAAGGTCAATCCGACCAATGGTTCAAGAGATATGACCTCGGGCAATTTGAGGTCACTCGCGAGGTTACTAACATTTGGCGAGCCATAACTTGGGTAATAATTGTCATAATTATATAAAAGTATATATATTTAGAATCAGAAAATGACAAGGAATCCAAGTATGCAAGTTTTAGAACTCTAGGTTGAAAAATAAAAAAGTTACACTGTAACCAAAATTTGAGGTCACGATTTGACCTCTGGGGTATCAAATGAGAATTTTTTTTTTAAATGTAAAAAATGAAGGCATAGGCATTGGCTATTAGAATCAGCAAAAAAAAGTTTGTTTATGTTAGTATTTTTCATGTAACTAACATATAAGTGAACACCATATTCATAAGTTGTGCGTCAATTCTACCTATTTTTCACACTTAAGCTCATAATTTGACCTATAGAAATTAAAATTACATTTTTTATAGATATAAAAAACAAAGTCAGAGTTCTTGACTAATAGAAACAATCATAAAAAGTTTGTTTATGTTGGTACTTTTCATGTAACTAACTTATAAGTGAGCACCATATTTATAAATTGCTTGTCATTTCAAGGAATTTTTATATCTTAGCTATCAATTTGACCTCAAGCTCCAAGAATTTAATAAAAATTGTATTTCACTGCTAATCTACACTGGCAATAATAGTTATAATAGTGAAAGGGGAAGACTAAGCTCACATGTAGCCTAAACAAACCTGTTGAAACATGTTGCTACTTGTCTAAGTGCAGAATCAACAGATAGTTGCAAAATTCCTTGTCTACAGGTTAGTACAGTTCCAGCCAGCACTGTGGGTGGCTGGTGGGTATGGTGTTTTAATGAGCCTCAGAGACTATCAAGGCCTAAAATATTAAGTGTGTATAGCTATATATTTTCTAAAAATATATATTACCTAATTGTAAATCCTATATCTTTACAGATCAAAATACAATGGTTCGGCACTTGAAATACTGCCAGGACCCTATTCAAAAACACAAGAAACGCATAACAATCAATCTTAGAAAAGTGACTGATGTACTTGTTGAAAAATGTGCTGGAAGAGTGAAAAAAGACTCATTGTTGTGTGTGAACTGCTGGACACTGATAATGAAAAACCCCACTATACTTAGTACCACTGAAAACAACGAGTCTGAGCAGGATTCAAATGAATCATCTACTATCAGTGGCTTGAGTAACATCTCTTCAATTCAAGATCTGGACAATGACAGTGATTGCTTGATAAAGGAAAATCCTTCAACTTCAGTTGAACCAGTTCTAGCATTTCTGGACCAAACCCAGTTAAAAAAAGTAAGTAATAAATTAATATAATAACTTATACTTTACTACAAGGTCTGTTCGATCTACTATATAGCCAATTATATAGCATTTAAGGTACTATAATTAATATTTAATTACTAATATTCAGGTGTGTGAAACCTTTTTTTCTGTTCTTTTCAGAAGGGCTGTCATTAAGCCAGAAAAAGCGCAAGGCTCGTGGTAAGCTATCATCTGCTCAGAAAACCTGAAGGAGAGGCTAGAACTCAGTTATGGTGTTCAAATTACCGAGGAGGTAAGTGATACTTCAAAACCTGAAACTAAATCTGAAAAACATCTAGACAAATTAATGAATGAATTGAAACAGTCATTCCTGGAGAGCAAATGTCACCATCACAAACTACAAATATTGACACTCTCACCATACACAATTGAAAAAACAGCTAGTTTCTTTCAAACTACAACATACATGGTGAAAAGAAGCCGTTCACTTAAATCAGAACATGGAATCCTTCCGAAGATTCCACTAATGAGCAAAGGAAAAGTGATATCTGAAGAACACAAAGATATAGTTAGAAGATTCTATGAGTCAGAAGAGGTTAGTCGTATGTGTCCTGGCCAAAAGGATTGCGTGAAAGTTATCAGTGCTGAAGGTGCAATGAAGGTGCAAAAACAATTGGTCCTCGGGAATTTAAGAGAGATGTTTGAACTATATAAAAATGATGAAAAGAATCCCAAATAGGATTTTCCACATTTGCAAAATTACGGCCATCATATTGTGTGCTTGCCGGTAGTGGTGGGACTCATTCTGTCTGTGTCTGCACATACCATCAAAATCCAAAATTGCAGCTGGCTGCATTGGGAGAAAGAGGTCTTTCATACAAGGATCTTATGGATTACAGTGTCTGCAGGTACAGAAAGAGAGACTTGCATGATGCAACTTTGCAATGATTGCCCAAGAGAAGAGGGTGTCCTGGATTTTCTTGAGTTACTTGACAGTGTGAAATCAGCTCCAAATGAAATATCTTACAAGCAATGGGTGACTGTTGACCGTTGTATAATGGTTGATAAGGTGGAGCCACTTCATGAATACTTATCATCCCTAAGCATGAAAATATCCCGCATGGTTCGTCATCACTTTGTTGCTCAGCAACAATCACAGTACTTCAAGCAGTTGAAAGAAACACTACCACCTCAGAGCGAGGTAGTTATAGTAGGTGATTTCTCTGAGAATTATTCTTTCATTGTCCAGGATGCTGCCCAAGGGTTTCACTGGGACAATTCACAGTGTACAGTTCACCCTTTTGTCATCTATTATAGATCATCTGCAGACCAGGAACTTAGCCATTTTAGTGTCTGTTTCTTATCTGCATCACTAAAACACACTATAATGGTTTACTCATTCATATTGAAGCTTATGACATATGTTAAATTCAGATGCCCACAATTGAAGAAGGTGCACTATTTCTCAGATGGATGTGCTGGCCAATATAAGAACAGATACAACTTCACAAATCTCTGTTACCATGAAGAGGATTTTGGTCTGTCTTGTGAATGGCACTTCTTTGCTACATCCCATGGCAAAAATGCATGTGATGGGATTGGAGGAACAGTGAAAAGAGCTACTGCTCATGCCAGTTTGCAGAGAATACAGAGAGGCAAATTCTTACACCAGAACACGTGTTTCAGTTTTGTGAAGAAAACTTGAGCAAGAAGATAAATTTTTTCTTTGTAACTACAGCTGATTTGAAAGATGCAGAAGAACGGTTGGAACATCGATTCAAGGATAGTAGGGCTATTCCTGGAACTCAGAAATATCATAGATTTGTTCCCCTAAACAAGGAAGAACTGATGGTGTATCCCATTTCAAGTGGCATTGGAGAAAAGAAAAGAATAAGGAAAAGTCATTTTACTAATGAACCTGCAATGCTTGGTAACCTAAAATGTGTCAAACCAGGAGAGTATGTTGGCTGCATTTATGACATGCAAGTTTGGTATGGAATTGTGGAGGAATATTGTGAAGAGTTTGATGATTTCACTGTGAACTTTCTACATCCCTCTGGGTCATCAGGATCAAGTGCATATTATTATCCATCAAACAAGGATTCATGTGCAGTGCCAGGACATCATATATTAACTGTAATGAGTTGTCCTACCCTAAGAGGAGGCAGCAGAATTCAATACATTTTTCCACAAAAAGAAATTGATGAGAGCATCGAGCATGCAAAAATTGTATTAGGCTAGCACATGAATCCTCTAAGTAGGTCTTCCCCTTTCACTATTATAACTATTATTGCCAGTGGATTAGCAGTGAAATACAATTTTACATTTTTTGCCTTTGTTTTTATATCTATAAAAAAATGTAATTTTAATTTCTATAGGTCAAATTATGAGCTTGTGTGAAAAAATAGGTAGAATTGACGCACAACTTATGAATATGGTGTTCACTTATATGTTAGTTACATGAAAAATACTAACATAAACAAACTTTTTTTTGCTGATTCTAATAGCCAATGCCTATGCCTTCATTTTTTACATTTAAAAAAAAAATTCTCATTTGATACCCCAGAGGTCAAATCGTGACCTCAAATTTTGGTTACAGTGTAACTTTTTTATTTTTCAACCTAGAGTTCTAAAACTTGCATATTTGGATTCCTTGTCATTTTCTGATTCTAAATATATATACTTTTATATAATTGTGACCATTATTACCCAAGTTATGGGTCGCCAAATGTTAGTGACCTCAAATTTCCCGAGGTCATATCTCTTGAACCATTGGTCGGATTGACCTTATAATTTCAGAAATGGATTCAGGGCCCACAAACTCCCTATAAACCAAATTTCAGCAAAATCTGAGAGATGAGGGTGTTAGGCACTGGTTGATCTGACAGAGAATGACCCAATAGACAAATGAAGTACATGGTAACCTCTTCAAAATTCATGAAACTTGGTGTGAGGGTTGGTTTAGGTCCAAATTACAAATTTCTGAATTTTTTTGAAAATTGGTCAAGTTGGTCAAGTTGGTCAAATTTTATGGCTTGACCAAATTTTGGTCAAATGAAAAAACCAATAATTTTCAAATGTAAATATCTCAGCTCCTAATTGTGGTAGTGTAGTAAGTCTTAAATGATAAAATATGTAAAATTAACTGTAGTTTCTAAATATGTATCATTTTTTTAGGGTAACAAAAATAAAATTATGATTTTTTGGAAAAAGTTTTTTTTTTTTTTGGTGATTTGGCAGCGAAGATATCATTTTTCGAAAAAAGGACCAGGAATTAAAAATGTTTATTTGATGTATGTACACCATAATAGGTAATAAAAAGTCAGCTTATCGCCGATTATTATGAAAAAAAATTACAAAAAAAAAAATCCTCCAAATTTTAACAATTTTTTTGCTTTCTTTCCAGATTTTCAGTATATACCTAATTTTCTAGTATACGTAAATTTACCTAACCCTTAAAATGCCTCAAAACACAAAATTTTGTTGCGATCCTATGAAAAAACAAAAATTTTCTGTAACATCAAAAAAGTAAACTCTGCCATGGCAGCTGCATTTTCTGCAAGCTATGGAATTTTGGAAGAAAATCAATTACTATGCAGCAATTGCGATGTCACAAAGTACTATAGAAGATGTAATGAATATCCCTACAGTCATAGACATAATACCTTTTGATAATGGTAATATTTTGGATAATATTGTCGTTAGTGAAGGGGAAGTAATGCGCTATATTGATAAAATGAAAACACGTAAATCACCGGGGCCGGATTCCATATATCCCATACAACTAAAAGAATTAAAAGATAGCATTGTTGTGCCGCTAACAAAGATTTTTAATGCGTCTATTTCTGAGGGGTGCGTACCAGATAATTTCAAGTTAGCAAACGTAACACCTATCTTTAAGAAAGGCGATAAAGGTGCGGCGGGAAATTATAGGCCAATCAGTTTAACGTCTGTTGTAGGTAAGCTACTGGAATCAATAATTAGGGATCGTATAGTCGAACACTTAGAATACCATAAACTTGTTAGAAATACGCAGCACGGATTTAGGCGAAACAAATCTTGCTTAACTAATCTTTTAGAATTTTTCCAAAGCATGGTTAACGTTTACGATAGACATCGGGCGGTTAATTTAGATTTTCAAAAAGCGTTTGACACCGTGCCGCACAAAAGACTCATTGAAAAAACTAAGGCTCATGGAATCAGGGGTGTAGTAATAAATTGGCTAGAAGAATGGTTGTGAGGCAGGAAACAGAGTGGTCTTTGATGGAGCGGAGTCATGTTGGGCTAATGTAGTGAGTGGCATTCCTCAGGGTTCTGTATTGGGCCCCTTGTTTTTTCTTATATATATTAACGATTTAGATGTCGGCCTAGTCAGTACAGTTTCAAAGTTTGCGGATGACACGAAGCTGGGTGGTAGGCCGATTAATGACGAAGATAGAGGTAAAATTCAGGAAGATCTGAATAAAATCGTTGATTGGTCAGTCACATGGCAAATGAGATTTAACGTGGATAAGTGAAAAATTATGCATATAGGTTCGCATAACGGTAATTTTGCGTATAGTATGTCAGGGAAAGATTTAACAAGCGTAGAGCAGGAAAAAGATTTAGGAGTTATAGTCACTGGTGATTTAAAAGTAGCGAAACAAAGTACAGCGGCGGTCAATAAGGCGAACAAAGTGTTAGGTTTTATAGCTCGAAATTTTGAGTACAAATCGCGCGATATTATAGTTCCTCTTTATAAATCATTAGTTAGACCCCATTTGGAGTACGCTGTCCAATTTTGGAATCCGCATATGCGCAAAGATATAGACAAAATCGAAAGAGTTCAAAGACGAGCAACTAAGATGATTCCGTCTCTTAGGTCAAAGTTGTATGAGGATAGGCTTAAAGAGTTAAAATTGACTACACTCGAGACTAGGAGGTTAAGGGGTGATCTAATCCAGGTTTTCAAAATTATGAATGGGTTTGATAACGTAGATAGAGATAGCTTTTTTGAAATATCTCAATATAATAGGACTAGAAATAACGGGTGTAAGTTGACAAGTAGAAGGTTCGAGACAGCAGTTGCGAAAAACTTTTTTACGCATAGAATAGTAAATAGCTGGAATAGTTTGCTGGTAGAAGTAATTAGTAGCACGTCTATAAACATGTTTAAGAATCGATTGGATGCGCATGTTGATAGAAAGGGTATAGTTTAAGGTAGTAAAATTAAGGCTTTGTGGGGATAGATCCCACAGCTCAACACAAGTGTTGTGGGATATAGGGAGGCAGCATCTTGGGTTGGGGGATACTCTCTGTCCTTACACACCCCATTTAAAGAGATTCCTCTGCCGAGCGGTGCCCCCCATAGTACTGTGAGGTATTGAAAAACTCATGATCTTCACTTGCCCCACAAACACCTTTAAATGGGAGACCCATAATGGGTGCACACACATTTCTACATTACTGTACAGTCTTTACAGCCACACCTACACTTTTCCTCGTAAGTGTATATATTGTAATGTATATGGTTGTAAATTTGACTTGGTCCGCAATCGATATGAACTGTGACTTGATGGATACCGTAATGAAATTGACTGGATTCTTTCGATCTGATATATTTGCATGTCCCTTATAAATAGATATAGAATGTAACATATTTGTGGATAGTAGTCTACAGTGCCCGCGAAAAGTATCCGATCACTCAAGAAAATACAATATTTTCCCTTGATATTCAGAGACACGTAATTCACTTTCTATTTGTTCTAGCGACATCTGGTAACTTTGAGGTTGCTCGCTGATATGAGAGCTATCCAACGCATTCTCAAATTAGTGTTCTGGTAGCCTTCGTTGCGGGTGGCTGTGTCTCAAATTTGTCAGATTTCACTGTTTGTGTAAATTTCTTGATTTTTTTTTTTTTTTTTACAGAAAGTGGTGTAAATAAAATTTATATATAATGTGTGCTAAAAAACAACTTAAGAGTGATTGTCGAGGTGCTATTGTTGCTTTGCATGCATGTGGGAAATCACAGAGACAGATAGCTAAGGAATTAAACATATCCCAAAGTACCGTTAATTTATGGGTTTCACGGGCTAAGAACAATGGTGGCCTAACCACGCCAGTCCCTAAAAAACGATCTGGCAGACCGAGAAAAACAAATTCGCGAACAGACAAACTTATGAAACGTTTAGTATTGAAAAACCCAACAATAACTGCGAAAGAAATAAAATTTAATATGAATAATTTGTTATCTGGTGTTTCTGAACGAACTATCCAGGAGTGGCTCCAAAAAGAACTCGGATTACCATCTCGCCATGCTGCTAAGAAACCGTTCATTAATGAAAAAATGCGTAAAAAACGTGTCGCATTTTGTAAAAAATACATTCATTGGACTGTTGATGACTGGAAGAAGGTTTTATTTAGCGATGAGTCGACATTTTTGACATTCAGAAGTTGTCCAAAAAAGGTTCGCCGGCCTATTGGCTCAAATAGGATGGACCCTAAATACACCCTAAAGACAATGAAACACCCTCCAAGTGTGATGGTTTGGGGTTGTTTCGGTTACTATGGGCGTGGAAACTTATATTTTCTTCCGAAGAACACAACTATGAATGGTGCACGGTATTTAGCAATGCTACAGGATAAACTTCCAATGGCAATGGCAATCCAAAGGACAAAAACATACATGCATGATGGTGCACCATGTCACAGGGCCAAAATAGTGACAAAATGGATTACTGACAATAAATTTGATATTTTGGATTGGCCTGGTAATAGTCCAGATCTCAATCCGATAGAAAATCTGTGGCTAATAATAATAAATAAGGTTGAATGCCACGACACTGGCTCAGTCAAAAAATTACAAGAGGCCATCAAAAAGGTATGGTGCAAGGAAATATCAGTGGAAGTTTGTCAAAACTTGATTAAATCCATGCCAAAACGTCTAGAACAAGTCATCCAAACCAAAGGACAGATGACAAAATACTAATATAAGGTTAGTATACATTTAAACATTGTTTTTTATGTAAAAAATACAAATTTCAAGGGTGATCGGATACTTTTCGCGGGCACTGTATTATGACTTGATCCTCTGGATCGAGAGATTCTATCTTTAGTTTTAAATCGATAATTAATTATTTTTAAATTGATAATGTATATGGTTGTAAATTTTTACTTGGTCCGCAATCGATATGGACCGTGACTTGATGGATACCGTAATGAAATTGACTGGATTCTTTGGATCTGATATATTTGCATGTCCTTTATAAATAGATATAGAATGTAACATATTTGTGGATAGTAGTCTATTATGACTTGATCCTCTGGACCGAGAGATTCCATCTTTAGTTTTAAACCGATAATTAATTATTTTTAAATTGATAATTATTTAGTTTCGTAAAAATTGGTCATTGCCAATTTACCGGCAGTTTTTAAATAAGTTTCTTATGTTCTTGTGGTTCGGAACCCACGTAAAATTGTAGGTCCCCTCCGCCACCACGGAGGACATACACAATACACGATTACGAACACAGTTAGGTAGACCAGCCATGAGTGGATCCTAGGGTCTTTGTTGGTCTGAAACATTATAACATGTTCAACGTTCATCCAGAGAGCCGGAACCTGCATCAATACCTGAGCCAGACATACTTAACGAATGTATGGAGCGAAGCAGTAGCGATTCCACGAATCCACCACCATTGGAAGAATTTGTCATTCAAGACAGGCAATTCAATAAAGATTTGCTCAGCGACAATATTTTACCTTTATTTGATGAAAGCCCTATTAAAACAGGTAATAAAACAATAGAGACTCCATTCAGGACATTTGTTTCTTAATGCCAAATTCGTAGTTTTCTGTTTTTAAATATTAGCATCAGCACTTGAATACATATATACAAAATATTTGATATTTGATTATTTCACGCAACCTAAATTTATGAATTTGTTTTACAGCTGGATTTAAGCCAGGACAAAAACAGATAAAGGCTTCTACGAAATTCAGATTGACAACGGAAAACATTAAACGAAGTTTTGAAGCTGCTTATGGGGCTCCTATTGACTATTCTGAAGCTGGTCTGTCCAAAAAAAGTTGTTTGGAAGATGATTTAGAGAGGCAAGACTACTTTTCGGGCACAGTTATTGAAATTTGACATTTTAAATTAAATTTAATACAGTCATCGAAGTATATACTAAATTAAGTTTTATCTGTTTACATTTTTATAATCGGACAATATAATACATATACATATATTTTATGAAAAGTTTAATTAAAAATATACTAATTAAACTTAATGTCAAATACACTTTATTTCAGGTATCAAAAGGTTATGGAAGAATTAAAGGAGAAATTTCAAGCAAGTAACGATCGCAATCTTAGGTTACAAATACTATCATTGTATCCCTATCCAATTGAAAAAACTGCTGACTTCTTTGGAGCAACAAAGTATATGGTGCATAAGAGCCGCAATCTTCAAACACAGTTTGGGATTCTTCCTAACATTCCAAACATGATGAAAGGGAAGGTCATCACAGCTGAAATGAAAAAAATCATTCAGGAGTTTTATGAAAATGACAAATATAGTAGGATGTGCCCGGGAATCAAAGATTATAAGTTTGCAATAAATGAAGAGGGTGAAAAAATTAAAAAAACAAAAAAAACTGGTATTGTGTAACTTGAAAGAGAGATATGCTGAATATGCAAAAAATGATGAAAATCCCAAAATAGGCTTTAGTACCTTTGCTCATCTTCGACCGTTGTGGTGCGTGCTTGCGGGACAAAGCGGAACTCACAGTGTCTGCGTATGTACGCATCACCAAAATCCGAAACTACAAATATCAACGTTAGGCATTAAAGATTTAGACTACAAAAAATTAATGTCTTTATCCATCTGCAGCATGGACAATGAAGATTGCATGATGCACCGATGCAAAAGATGCCCGCGAGAGGTTGGAATCAAAAATTATTTGGAAAGTTTGGACTTCATGGTGATGGAAGAGAGAAAATATAAACAATGGGTGTCCGTCAATCACTGTATGTTAAAAGATATCACCGAAACTCCAGAGGAATACGTGGAATCGCTCACCAAAAAAATTGCACAACTGACAAGACACCACTTCACGAATAAATGTCAGTAGAGTTACTTAAAAAATCTAAAAGAAACTCTGCCCGAAAATGAAGGTGTTTTGGTGGGCGATTTCGTGGAAAACTTCTCATTCATCGTACAAGATTGTGCCCAGGGGTTTCATTGGGAGAACTCGCAATGTACAGTGCACCCATTCATTTATTATTCCAAAAACAATGCAGGAAAACTAATTTGCAAAAGTTACTGCTTCGTTTCAAACCATCGCAGGCATGATACAATTCTGGTTCATAGTTTTCTCAAAAAATTAATCCTGTGCATCCAACAACAAAATTCAAACCTAACTAAAATTCATTATTTCACAGAAGGATGCATGGCTCAGTATAAGAATAAAAGAAATTTTCTAAATTTATGCCATCATTTCGAAGACTTCAAAATTCATGCTGAGTGGAATTTTTTCGCGACATCCCACGGGAAGAATGCCTGCGACGGTATTGGCGGAACGGTAAAAAGAGTAGTCGCCAGAGAAAGCTTACGACGGCCTCTCGACCATCAAATCTTAACAGCTGAGGACTTCTACAATTTCTGCTCTGAAGAATTCCTAACCGCTATTGACTTTTTTCACGTCTCTGAGGCAGAAGTTGTAGATGTAGAGCTTTCTTTGCAAAAACGTCTGAGTGAACCTATTACTTCTATCAAAGGTACTCAACAATTACATCGTTTTGTCCCAATTTCCAAGAATTCGTTGAAGGTTTATCCACTCTCTCAGAGTGCACAGTCAGTCGAAATAAGAGAGCTCATTAGAGTTTCTGCTTCGGATCAAGAACATAATACTCTCTCTCAATGTGAAATTGAAACAGGCTCTTTTGTGGGTTGTATGAAAATAAACTATGGCTCGGATTAGTCCAGTCCTTTGACTGTGAATATGATGATTTTCTGATAAAATTTCTCCATCCTTCTGGCGTATGTTCCTCATACATTTTTCCTGCACAAGATGATGTTTGTCACGTTCCAACAGAAAATATATTTGGGAGTATTGAAGCAAGTTTACGAGGAGGAACAAGAATACAATACATTTTTCCACTTCAAGAATTAAATAACTTAAAGAAGATAAAATAAATTCTATCGAATGTATACTATTTAAGATTGTCTATATAATATTTCTAAAAATTTTATCTAAGATTTGTGTATCTACTTAATAGTTATAAAAATCTTTTCAAATTCTTTTTTATTATTATTATATTATTAGTGTCTAAAATTTGGATTCACTGGATGAGAATACTGTCTCTTAATTCATTCTCAAAGACTTGTGTACGTGTAGTACTAGGAAGAGTATTTTATACTCTGATAAGCGCTTTATAAATTAAACATTATTATTGTCAATATATTCTGTCCCTAAATATAAGAGAGGTTATGTATGTACATTGTACATATATTTTAAAAGATTTTTCTCCTTTGGTTTATCTACATGTATTTTTATATGATTTGAAAATTGTCTTTTTTTGGACCAACAAGTCTGCAATAAATCTTCGTCGTCTGAAAAAAAAATTTATTACTTAATTTCAAACTGTTTTGAGCCTTATAATAAACTATAAGCTGACTTTTTATTACCGTACTTATTATGGTGTACATACATCAAATAAATATTTTTTATTCTTGGTCTTTTTTTACGAAAAATATCTTCGCTGCCAAATCGCAAAAAAAAAAAAAAAAAAAAAATTCCCAAAAAATCATAATTTTATTTTTGTTACCCTAAAAAAATGATACATATTTAGAAACTACAGTTAATTTTACATATTTTATCATTTAAGACTTATTACGCTACCACAATTAGCAGCTGAGATATTTACATTTGAAAATTGTTGGTTTTTTTCATTTGACCAAAATTTGGTCAAGCCATAAAACTTGACCAACTTGACCAACTTTCGAAAAAATTCAGATTTTTGTAATTTGTACCAAAACCAACCCTCACACCAAGTTTCATGAATTTTGGAGATGGTGGAGTGTACATTTGGCACTTTCATTTGTCTATTTGTCCTGGAATTACCCAATTTTTAAATTTCTATTTATGACATTGAATTATAATTTTACTTCCATTTTATTACTTAAGTTGATTTAAAATTGTAATAATATGTAAATAAGTCTAAAACATACAAGAAATTTAATATGTCTGTCAAAACAACCAGCGACTCGAAGGGCTCTGGGTAGCTCATTTCGCTTTGTATATTCTTATAAATGTAAAACATGATGGTTAATCATTAATGTCCAGGCCTATTTTATAGATCATGATCTTTTAGTTTCAGAAAATTTAACTAGAGCAATTAACTTCATTTTACTGCCTGTAATAATGGCTTATTCTAATCAAGAATCAAAGTGCAGCTTTGGTATGTACTTGGATGATCCATGTCATGAACACAGACTCACCAGGAAGGTGGGTATGTATACCTTACATGAGCTGACAGATGAAACAAGGAAACTGCTATTGTGGAGAACAAAAGCAACTGTAATCAACCCAAATAGTGCTACTGTATGCTACCACCATGAAAAAATGTTTGGAATGCATTACCAACAAATGCAACGTAGCTGCCAAGATCCATGGAGAAATCATCGAAAGAAGATAACAAGTAAGTAAATATAGGTACTAATATATTTATATTTCATAAAGAAGTTTATATTGTAAATTGTAACCTAAATTAGCTATTTAATTTTAATAGGGTAGGCTATATACTGTGCTACTGAATGCATATGTTTTGAATATTTTATACGAATAGCCTATAACCAAATGTTGAGGTTTTAAAATTATTTTCCAATGTGTTTAGAGTTTACATTACCCTACTTTATTTGCAGAATCACTACAAATTATTGACAAAGACATAGCAACTAGACTGAATCTGATACCAGGACAGAAACTTTGCTCAACATGCTTCTCTAGAGCCAAGACGATTGAAGATGAAAAAGACTCAGGTAGTGATGAATATGTTCCAGAAGAAATAGTTAAGGAGACATTTGACGAAACGTTAGGTTCACTAGAATGCTCACCCATTAAGTATGTAAGAGCAAGAGATCGAAAGTTTTACGCGAAAAGGAAACTAAAGCAAATTGAAACATCAACAAAATCAAAGCTGTCAAAAGTACTTCATATGAAGCCTAGCATTTTGGATGAGGAAGCGGAGAAACCTATAGAGAGTGAGGAAGAAAAGTGTTATCAGCATATGATAGAGGAACTGAAAGAAAAGTGTAAAACTAGTACCAGACAAGAAAAGATACAAATTCTAACACTCCTTCCAATTGGTAAAACCTGGTCCAGAGAAAGAATTATGAAAGAATTTGAAGTGTCAGCCAGAATGGTTAATGCTGTGAGGGCCTTAAAGAGAAAAGAAGGTATCCTTCCTATAATGAGAAATAAAAAGAGTAGCAAGGGTATAAGCGATGAAATAAAGGAAAGAGTGATAGAATTTTTCCAAAACAATGAATATACTAGAGAATGCCCTGGTAAAAAAGACTACAAATCAATAAAAACACCACAAGGGAAGGTTCACAAGCAGAAAATACTGTTGTTGACAAATATCAGAGAATTATATACGCTTTACAAAAATAAATATCCAAATGACAAAATCTCCAAATCAAAGTTTTTTGAACTGAGACCAAAATGGTGTATGGGTGTGGGGAGTAAAGGATCACACAATGTATGCATTTGTGAAATACACCAGAACTTTAAACTTTTATGTGAATCACTCCCCGTCAAAGTAGAATTAAGAGAGTTACTAGGGAAAATAGTCTGCAACACTGAAACCAGAAACTGCATGATTAATAACTGCAAAACATGTCCTGGTTTAAATGAATTACGGGATTGGCTTCTTACCATTTTTGAAAACAATGATTATGACATGGATGATGAGGTTTCCTTTAAGCAGTGGCTTCATACAGACCATACCCAACTGGTCACAATGACAAAAAGTGTTTCGAATGTAGTAGAAGACATATGTGAAAGTGCAAAAAAGTTGAAAGTACACCATTTCATAGCAAAAGCCCAATCAAAATATTTGTCCGACTGTAAAGAAAACCTCAATGATTCTACAGCATTAGTGCTTGTTGACTTCTCTGAAAACTATAGTTTTATAATTCAGGATGCCGTACAAGGGCATCACTGGGACAATACCCAGGCTACCTTGCATCCGGTAGTCTGCTATCAAAAAGTTGATGGTGAACTAAAAGTTACAAATTTTTGTGTAATATCAGATTCACTTACACACAACACAACTGCAGTTCATTCTTTTTTATGTGAAGCCTTGAAATTACTTAAAAGTCAGAATCCTAAACTAAAACATATTTGTTACTTTAGCGATGGCGCAGCAAGTCAATATAAAAACTATAAAAACATCATTAATTCAGTGTTACATGAAAAAGATTTCCAACTAACATGTGAATGGAACTTTTTTGCCACCTCTCACGGAAAGAGCCCCTGTGATGGTGTTGGTGGCACCTCAAAAGGTTAGTTGCCCGGGCAAGTCTACAAGCAAGTAAAGGTCACATCACCAATCCAAAAGAGATGTTCGATTGGTGCAAATCTAATATTAATGGTATACAATTTCTGTACATTGATTCAGCTAAAATTGAGGAAAATGCTAATTTATTTGAGTTAAAAAAAGGTATTCCTTAATTAAGACAATCCCAGGAACCCGTTCATATCACTGCTTTAGACCTTCATCAACAGGCATTAAACTGTACAAAATTTCTAGTGATGAAAATTTCTTTAACGTACAACTTTCCTTCCTCAATGCTACACAAGAAAATGTGGCTTACCAATATAAACCTGGTACATATGTGGCCTGTTTCTATGAAGGTGACTGGTTTGTTGGAAACATAGTTGAAGTGTGTGATACTGAGAAGGATCTATTAGTAAATTTCATGAAAAAGAATCCTTTTAAATGGCCTGAACAAGAGGACATTTGCTGGATTCCATTCCAACATGTTTTGTGTTCAATTGAACCACCTACAGTTGCTGGGAAAATGGGGAGACAGTACAAGTTATCAAATGATTGTTTACCTAAAATTGAGGAGTATTTTAAAAAAAGCCTAAGTAACTACAGACCTGTATCAAGCTGAATAATAAATTGCCAATTTATGGCTGTGAGGCCATGGAGTGTTGAAGACAATCGGACTTAAAGCCTGAGTACAATAATAAATTCCTGAGTTAGTGTCTAAACATAAGAGTTATTAGCTATATATAAGTTTACATACAAATTTACATAAAACAACACATATTAAAAAAAGAATATGAACTTATAGCCAATAATTCACATGCTTAAAAACTCAGAAATTCATTATTGTATATAGCTAAGTACTGTACACTTGTATTAAGGGAAGTAATACAACAAAGCTACTTAAATTTAAGGTTTTGTACTGAAAATGGTGGTTACTGCTAGTTTATCTGAACTAACTGCATAATTTAAATTATGAGGAAGTGCTTAAAGAGCAGTAGAACACAGTTCTACATGATTTACTTAGGTAGACCCAAGTATTGAGCCTACAAGCTGGTCCATCTGTTGTGTTAACTGCAAATGTAGTAATAATCTAGGTGTATATATTGTCTTTTTTATGAGTAAAACTTATTTAGATAATTTAACATTTGTGAATTAACTTATCAAGTAATAAAATGGAAGTAAAATTACAATTCAATATTGTAAAAAGAAATTTAAACATTTCAAAATTTTGAAAAAATCCAGAATTTTTCACAAAAAGTAATTTTCTTTGAATAGCCAAAACTATATGAAGGAGTTGAGTTGAGATCTATTCCTTAATATATGTTTTTGTACACACATGTATCTTTCTTTACTGGAAGTATCAACTCCCTGACTAATTTCAGACACCTTTATATTAAGCCCCAAAGTTGATGTTAATTTTGCAAATTTTGTGAAAATATCAACTTTTGGAAATTTTTAACCCTTTAATGCCCAGTATGTGAAATTTTCATCGTTAACTTTGGAAGCAATTTTAGACCTTCCAATTCCCAATGTGTGAAATTTAACACATTTTGTATTTTATTAATTATGAACAATAAAACTTTGTAAAATATATTTTTCAGTTATTTTGGGTCCAATTAACTCCTTAGCTGCGTGAGGCTCTGAACGAAAATGAACACACAGTGCAGTCATGTTCCCCAAATTTTGTAAATTTTGTAAATTTGGGGTTTACCAAAATTTTGTTTGTGTTGCTTATATAGTTTTTTTCGATGATGTATCAACATTTATTATTGTTCAACTTGATTTAGACTATATATATGAGGAAAATATATTTGTTAAATACAGAAAATTTTTAAATGAAAAGTTATTAACTTACTATTTTTAGGCGAAGTTGACTTTTGTGTGGTAATCTTCAAAGCATTTTGTAGGGCAAATGAATACTTTGCATTGTTTACATAAAAACTGTACTACTTTTCTTTTTCTTTTCACACATACAACGCATTGCCTTCTTTGGTGTCCTGATGCAATAATAGAAGACTTCCAAAAAATGACAGCCAGTCAGACGAGCTTGAGTTGGATCATTTGTAGGCCCGCTACTAGAACGGGAACTGTCAGTGCTGTGTCCATATTTTTCAAATAAAGCTGTAATCACTCTCTCTTTGAACTGCAGAAAAGTAAGACTACCGCCTAGTTTTTTATGAATTACGTGTGCATTCAGTACACTTATATCCAAGAAACGTAAATAAATCTTCTTATAATACCTCTTCAGATGAGATCTTGCACGGTTTGTAGCCGAGAGAAACTGATCCATCATATCAACTCCTGCCATATTATGTTTATAGTCTATGCAAACTTTTGGCTTTTGCTTTTCTATACCACCTCTTGCTGTTATGGTTTCCATTTTCGCATCATGAATAGTACTCATGACAAAAACATCTTTTCGATCTTTCCACCTCATGACCATCAATTTATTTCTGTATCGAACAGCTGTTTCACCTTTCTTCAATTTTGCTGATGTCACTTCCTTTGGCAGTCCATTTCTGTTTTTTCGCACAGTTCCAATGACATCTGTTTTGTGTGACAAGATAATCAAACAAATATACTCGAATAGTAATTATCTAGGCCTAGGAAGTACCCTTTATCCAACATATTTTCCATAAGTGAGATGACTATGTTGGTTGAATGGGACTGTTTTGTTTCATCTACATCACCAACATTTATAGGAATCTGTGTTCCTTTACCTGTATATATAATAAAGTTATATATATAGCCTGTTTTGGCTTCACAGAGCATGAAACTCTTCACACGCACGCAATGTCTGGCAATAACTCAAATACAACAGTTCTAATTTATGTACCGATATTTTTTAACCAATCAGAGTGTGACTGACATCATGAGTTAAAACAAAATCAATGAATCATAGACAAGCACACATATTTGTGCTTTCCGCAGGCTGTTATTCACGATAAATTCATGGTGCACATATATGTGTGCTCCGCAATATCTCATTGATGACCGAGTGCACAAATATGTGCGCTCCGCAGTTAAGAGGTTAAATGATTTTTATATCCCAATTTTTTTTTTTACTTTTCGACTTAATTTGGGTATGAAAGGGTTAAAAATAAAAATAAATCCTTTTTTGGTTATTTTTTTATTTCACTCATAAATTTACAACCCATAGAGACTATTAGGAGTATTAAAACAGCTGTGATTGGTGTAGAACTAAAACTTTTGAAAATGGTAGTCGTAAAAGTGGGAGGAATTGATGCAAGCTTCAAAATGGAGCCATGTTTAAGCCCTTGTAACTCAGAAACTATTTGTTCCACAGCCTTTTAGCTTGCAAAATTGAAAAGCCCACCAGAAGTTGTATTGGCATGACAAATTTGAAGCTTCTACTCCTATTAGAAGACACTTTTCAAGGCCTCTCAAAATGAAGGCTTTGGCTGATCAAGCCTAACATGGGCATTTTTTGTCGAAGGTGGGGGCCATTTAAGCGACCATAAAATTAAACAGTTTTGACTGAGGAAGCTAAAATTTTAGATTTAAGCTATTGAATGGTGTATGAATCAACCCTGAAAATTTGAAGAAAACCGGAGATGGTCACCCGACCAACTTTCTAAAATCTGTACCAGTTGAGCTGGAATGACTCCTCTGTGAGGTTGCAATTCGCATAAAAGGGCTATTACCTGAAAATCCTGAACCACAGGATGAAGATATGAGTAGTAAGTCCCTCTCATCCTCTTCAAATGATGAAGAATTAGACTTTCAAAAATATTTAGATAAAATTGAACGCTCAAAAGCAAAGCATCGCCGCTTAAATGTGCATAGGCAACCTTTTGATGTTAAACTAATGAAATTTAAGCAAGATTTTTTTGATGGCCTAAAAGAAGTGGAAAAATATGATCGCTCATCTAAACTGACAATACAAGAAGTCATCCCCGCACATCCAGAGATTTTAAGAGATACAGCTTTGATAGTAACAGCCATGCCACCCACTCAGGTCAGTGTGGAGACACTGTTTTCCGCACTGAAAATAATTAAATCAGATTTAAGGGCTTCAATGAAAGAGGATCTGGCAGAAGCAATTCTGTTCCTAAGAACAAGTTATTCGTAAATTTTAGCTTTTCACCCTTGGCCTTAGTTTAATAAATTTTGTAGGAATTTGTAGGAATTTTTGATTGCATTTAATGAAATTTTTATTTTGTCTCAGTCTTAAATTTAATTTTTTTTTTGTTTTATGCTCGATGAATTTTGTTTTTTCATAAATAAAAAATAAAAAAGCCATAATGGCATCACTACAACCATTAGACTCAAACTTTGCAGGTTATGGGTTTAAAAAGTAGCCTGATGATTCACATGGTGGTGATGAAATGCCTCTTGTGTAATTATCATCATAGCAGATTTGGAATTAATATACCTTCGGAGTCGGACAGACAAAAAATTGAGGAGTCGGAGTCAGTTTTTTATGTGCCAACTCCACAGCCCAGCTTTGTAATGCAAGATGAAGTACAAAGCTTTCACTGGAATAATTTGATGGCTACCATACATCCCTTTGTGATGTATTACATGGATGGAACAAGGGATAACATTGCACACAAAAGTTTTGTGATCACTTCAGAATGCAATGTTCATGACACGGTAGCAGTACACCTGTTTCAAAAATACTTAAAAATTACATCAAAGAGAACATCACCAATCCCAGCAAAATCATATATTTCTCTGATGGATGTGTTGGACAGTATAAAAATAGGAAAAATTTTATTAATCTTTGTCATCATTTATAAGAGAGATTTTAATATTGAGGCTGAATGGCACTTTTTTGCTACTAGCCATGGAAAAAGTCCTTGTGACAGTGTTGGAGGCACTGTAAAACAATTAGCCCGCGAAGCAAGTCTGCAGCACCCATATGATGACCATATTCTTACCCCATTACAGCTTTACCAATTTGCAATTGAAATGATCCCAAACATAAGGTATCAATATACAAATGTAAAAGAATATGAGGATGAGAGATTTTCATAATGTAAAACAATTGCTGGTACTCAGAAACTCCATTATTTCAAGCCAATTTCTCAAACCACCCTAGAAGTGAGAGAATACTCTTCCTCGCCAATTTCAAGAATAGAAGCTTTATCTTTTGAAGTAAGAGATAAGCTGAACATCAAGGGATGTGATAGTTCTCTCACTGTTGTATATAATGGATATTGGTGGTTGGCGGTAATTTTAAATACAGAAAGCCAACCTGATGGAGAGGTCAGTGAGCTTTCTACATCCACATGGACCTAACCCATCTTTTGTTTACCCTCAACCTCCAGACATATGAATAATGAGCCAATGTGATGTTTTAACTAAGGTGGAACCAACAACAAAAACTGGAAGAACCTACATTCTGACAAATGTGGAACAAAGGAAAGCAGCAAATACCCTCAAGGAACACTCCAAAATTTAGACAGGCGAGTTAAATTATATCAATAAAATACCGTACAGTACTGCATATATATACACTACCGGTCAAAAGTTTAAGTACACCTACTAATTTCCAATGTTTTGCTGCTTAGCTTATGACAAACTTCAAATGTAAACTCAACAGGTACTAGAGATGAATTTGCTTACCTGGCTTTCATATTGTATGCTTCAATGCATCTGCCCTATACAGTGTGTTGTAACACAGAAGCTTCTTCAAAATAGCCTTCAAAATGTGTTAATTGACATCTAGCATGCAATCTAAAACTAATGCCATTAGCTCTGCACAAAGGTCCAAAAACAGTTTAAAAGTCTTTACTGGGGTAGTGTGTTTCTTCAGGAGTATGTTAATACGTGTGTTCAGTTATTAATATGTGCTGCAGGTCTTTATATATAAAACCCTTGCAGAGGAACTAACCATGTAGTTTAAGGTATATGTGTGTGTTTCAAAACTCAGTTAACAACAGAAAAAAGAGAGTCGATTGTAACTGAGAAATGAGGGCCAATTACTGAGGCAAATTGCAAAAAAATTAAAGTTTCTGTGAATGCGGTGGCTTGTGCCATTAAATGGTACGAAGAAACTGATTAAAATAAGGACAGAAAAAGGTCAGGGTGACCAGGAACTACAACAGATTCAGAGGAGAAATATATCTGAGTCACCAGTCTATGCAACAGACAACTCACAGCACCTGAAATCAAAGCCCAGCTGAACAACTCCAGAAGTACAACATTTTCAACATCAACTGTTCAGAGAAGACAAAGAGGCATGATTAAAAGGATGAACTGCAGCAAAGAAACCAATGCTGAGACTCCAGGACAAAAAGAAAAGGCTAGCCTGGGCTAAAAAACACCAAAAATAGACTGGTGAGTGGTGGAAATTTGTCCTTTGGATTGACGAATCAAAGTTTTAAACTTTTGGACCCAAACACAGAGTATTTGTGCAGCACAGAGCGGATGAAAGAATGACACAGCAGTGTGTTGTGCGAACGGTGAAGCACGGTGGAGAAAGTGTGATGATCTGGGGATGTTTCACAGGGGAGCAAGTTGGAGATCTCCACAAAGTCACTGGAATACTGAACCAACATGGCTATCACAACATTCTACAGCACCATGCCATCCCATCTGGACTGCAACTAGTTGGCCAACAGTTCATAATGCAGCAAGACAACAATTCTAAACACACTTCCAAGCTGTGTCAAAATTACCTGGAGCAGAAAGAATGGCAACGTCAGCTCACAGTTATGGAATGGCCAGCACAGTCCCCAGATCTGAACACCATTGAGCTAGTGTGGGATGAACTGGATCAATGAGTGAAAGCCAAGCAACCATCCTCCAGTGCTCAGAAGCTCTGGGAACTCTTACAAGAGTGCTGGCAGCAGCTTTCACCAAACTACCTTCTTTCTCTTGTTGAGCGCATGCCTTGAATTTGTTCTGCTGTAATTACTGCAAGAGGAGGCTATTTTGATGAATCTAAAATTTAGATTTTGCTTTTGGTAAATTGTCCTGATTTGTTGTTATTTAAGTTCCCATGTTTGTACTTATGAATTTGTGTCATGATAACTTGGTTAATAAATAAAAAACTTTAAACAAAATTTGAAATTTATGAATATTTCAGGGTGTAAAACTTTTGACCAGTAGTGTACCTATAGTGATGTAAAAAAAAACCTTTTTTTTTGTCGTTTTTTTTTTTTTTTTTTTAATAATTAATATAGATATTGCCAATTTAATTATAAGGTATACTTTTGCAATGATATATATTATAAAAATAAATAAATAAATAATAAAATAGGCCATATGGTACCAGTATAGAATGTCCTTTTCAGCCTATTTACAGAAAAAACTGGCCTCTTTCTTGCACTGAAAGTCTTGTATCTTGAGATCCATTAAACTTGCGAGAACACTGGCTGGGAGCTGACTGCCCATTGTCCAACCTTCCCAGGACTCTCCCATCCATGCCTCGGATTTTGAATCTCCCACTTAACTATCCTTTAGACCCGCGATGACATATTCCCCCCCCCCCCCCCCCACGAGACCATCCATATATATAATATACATACACATACACCCATATACATATATACCAATATATACATAAATACTTATACACACATTTATATCTATTGTATACCCCATACACATGCATTAGGGTGCATCAAACGCCCTTAGGTTCTTGGATTTTAATGTCTATTCTCTCAAATGTTACACTTGTTGCTAGAAGTGTGTATGCCAGAAATTAATTAAATCGGAGGTGGTCCTGGGTGGCCACCGGTCACTTTTATATTTTCACGGCAATTTTCGGGGGCCGCGCTATGTAAAAATATCTATTTTTTTTATTTACCAACCAGTTGACTACTTACATTGTTTCTTTTAATATAGAGTTGCTAAGGGGTGATTTACATAACATTTGAGAGAATAGACATTAAAATCCAAGAACCTAAGGGCATTTGATGCACCCTAAAGGGGTGATTTACATAAAACATGTACCATAAACGAAACTTCACTTATAGTCTAATAATATCCTTTATTGTCTTTCAGAAACAATGGAAACTGTAACAATGGAAGCTAAGAAGACCAGATTAGCAAGTGCCATTTTTGGTCTTGGCAATGCTCTTACAGAAGGAGATGGTACATTGACAGGAGTCCGCCTCCCAACTTGCTGGCAGGTTCTTCGATGCGTGATGTGGCACATCCAGAAAGAAATATATGAAGGCAAACAAACACAGCCACTCAAATGGAAATCTGCCAGCATAGTCCTTATCCAGCTGAAAACATTCTATACTAAAGCAAATATTCCTATGCTTTCAGACCATCAATACTGCAAACTAATACTTGACCTTCTTAATGACAATAACAAATTGCGTCAAATACCTGTTTCTCGCAGAGAATCTCCAAACACTTTGGCTAAGTTGCAATCCATGAATGAACGTCTTGATAAGACCTTTGGTGTATGGACAAAAGATGCAATGACAAACATTAAGAATGAGGAAGATAGAGCATTTTTAGAGTCAATGAAATCTGACAGAGTAGCCTCATTTGGTAGTGTTGACAAGAAGAAAGCTGATAAAGATCGTAGAAAAGAAAAATGCATCTTAGCGGAAGCTTCAAGACGAGAACGTCATGAATCATCCAGTGTACAAGAGATGAAAAGTTCTGTATGCTCTGATGATAGTGCCTCTGCAGATAGCTTGGAAGAAACTGAAGAGGAGGCGATTCCAGAGCTTCAAAGGAAGCGTAGTCACCACAGATCAACATATGCAGGTACGTTTGCCTTTATTCCTCATGATATTCTGAAAAGGCCTTCAGTCGTGTCTGTTGCTACTCGACTAAACATAACTCCTGTTCAACAGGCTGTGCTCACCAAAGCTGTAATACAAGAGGCAGGAGGTGATCCACGTCATGTGGCCAAGTCGTATGCAACTGCTGATAAGGCTCGACGATCAATAACAAGTGCTATCGCCAAAGATATTCGAGAAAATTGGATCGCCCCAACAGCTGCAACACTTCACTGGGATGGCAAGCAGATGCATACGCTCACAAACAAGAATGGCAAGGAAGAAAGATTGCCAGTGTTGGTTGGGAATGCCACTGATGTAAAGCTACTGGGAGTGGCTAGATATCCTCGTGGAAGTGATATGTCATCAGGTGACATCATTGCCGAGCACACTTACACGTTTCTACATTCATGGAAGTGCAAACAGTCAGTTGTCAACTTATGTTTTGACACAACAGCATCAAACACTGGACACGTTACAGCTGCCTGTGTTACCATTCAATCAAAACTGGGCCGTGCTCTTCTGTGGTGTGCATGTTGCCATCATGTTGGAGAGGTAATCCTGGATCATGTGTTTGACGCTCTCAAAATTGAGACATCAAAGTGTCCAGAAGCATCTTTGTTCCAATGATTCCAGAAGAATTGGGAACGCATATCGCATGCAAAGGATGAAAGTTTAACCAAAATTGACATTTCAATGTACAATGACGATGCACAACTGCTTTTATCCTGCAAAAACAAGGTTTTAAGCACAATCCGCACAAGCGCTTCATACTGTAGGGAAGACTACAAGGAAATGGCACAACTCTGCCAGGTAGTCCTCGATGATGATGTCACAAAACAAGGAACACTCCACAGACCTGGGGCCATGCATAAAGCAAGGTGGATGTCAAAGATTCTTTATTCCATCAAAATATGCCTACTTGAAGAGCAAATTTCTGTACTACCTCGAGGAACTGTAACAACACAACATCAACAGGAAAAACTGAAGGAGTTTGTTGTTTTTGTTGTTTATATTTATTGTGATTGGTGGCTCATATGTCAGTCTGCTTCAAATGCCCATGGTTTGATTTGTGCTTACAAGACTCTGCTCAACTATAAAGCTGTCAACTCAATCATTTCAGTCAGCGCTGTGAAAGCCTTTGATAGACATTTGTGGTATTTAACCCCAGAACTGGTTGTTTTGGCACTGTTCAGCAATGCAGTACCTCAAAGGAGCGTCGTGCCCTTGCAGATGTGTTACTGGCCATACAACCAGATGAAATGCCAAGCACTCCAAAACACCGCTACGATTCTGGATATGGCAAACTGTCATTTCCAAAAATTACAGAAGCGACAACCCTGGCTGATCTTGTGAACGAGGACTCGTGGTTTACAGTGAACTTCTTCACCTGGATATGACCTTCCTAACAGAGGATGTTGACAATTGGCAGAACAATGACCACTTCAAGGCAGCCAAGTCCATTGTGGATGGGTTAAATGTTGTGAATGACCCTGCGGAGAGAGCAGTAAAGCTCACAACTGATTTTGTCTCAGCTGCAAGAGGAGAAGACCACTTCCAAAATCTTCTTCAAGTGGTTGAATGTGACCGCAAAGCGAGGCCAAATTTGCAGAAATGAGCAAAGTTGAAGTAGTGACATTGGCGTTGTGTTTTATACATTTTCAACTTTCAATCAATGTAAGTATAGTAATACCAAATATTTGTATATTAGTATTATAACTAATACCGAATATTTGCCGAATATTCGGTGCATCACTACTAAATATATAAAAGTGGCCGGTGGCCACCCAGGACCACCTCCGATTTGATTTATTTTTTGCATACATACTTCCAGAGCTGGGCACTTGCGTTTTTTTTTGCGGTACTGCGGTACTACCGTGTTGGTCGGTACCGCGGAAAGTACCGCAGGAAATTTGAATGCGGTAGCAGTACTGCTGTACTTTCAGCGATCCTTTGCGGTACTGCGTTATGCGGTACTGGTTTGGTAGTGCGGTAGTAGTACCGCAGTACCGCAAAAAAACGCAAAAAAAACCGCAAGTGCCCAGCTCTGCATACTTCTACCAACAAGTGTAACATTTGAGGGAATAGACATTAAAATCCAACAACTTTTTGAAAATCATGGGGCGTTTAATGCACCCTAACATGCATACATCCAGAATTCCAGATACATACGCATGCATACTCACATATATACCTACACAAACTCATACACCTCTATTTCGCCCTTTCATTACCTCCGAGATCATTTAGCACATACAGTAATATCCATACAGCCAAAAGAAACCAATTAAGCACAGACAGAGCAGCAAAGCTAGTATTTATATCCCAAAATGCAAAATTCCAAGAAAGTGAAGTAAAACATGGTGCTACATTGGCTTCGTCAACATCCAAATCTGCAATAAATACCAGTACCTGTGATATTGAAACTATTTGCTTTAATCAATCGAGTGATAATGATTCTTCAATGGAAATAGAATCAGATAATGAAAGTTAAACAGCATTAGGTTAACACAAAGGTTAAAGAAAGATGAATATTTATATTTTTTTTATTTTTCTATTTGGAATATATATATATATATATATTATATATATATAATATATAATATATACACACTGGTATTCTTGCCAATCACAATTATATCTATTGTTTTATACCAGTATTATGGATATTATACCAGTACCTGTGATATTGAAACTAGCATATATGCTCTACCCAATCTAGTGATGATTCTTCCATGGAAATGAAGGTTAACCAACATTAGGTTAACAAAAAGGTTCAAAAAAAGGTGAATATTTTTTTTTTCAATCTGGAATATATATACTGGTACTCTTGCCAATCACAATTATGTATATTGTTTGAAATGAGGAAGAATGTTTTATGTTCTAGTTAAAAAATATAGGTATATACATATAAAAAATGAGGGTTTGTTTTTCCTTTCTATTATATACTTTTTGTGTGATTCAGTTTTTCTAAAAGATGACTATATACTGTACATATACTAGGTATAACCGTATAAGCATGGTAGTATAGTAAATTATAGGTAATACTAATATACTTATTAGATTAAAGGAAGAAAAATATGGAATAAGTTTAAAACAATAAAAACAAAAAAAACAAAAAAAACAGACTATCTTCGTTTTAAAAAAAAAACGACAAAAAAAACAAAAAAAATGACAATAAAAAACGACACATCACTATGTACCTATAAAATTTATTTATGGTCCAAAACTTCAATTAAACTTTGGATAGAGCAATTTGGTATAATGTAATATTAAATGGACTAGATTTTATTTGCAAGCTAGAAGAAAAAATATTTTCTAAACATTGAAAAAAAAGAAAATTTTTAGAAGTTAAATTCCTATAATTAGTTGATAACATTGTTATTTTCGGTTACACAAGAATTTCTATAGAGTAAAGATGATAGATATTCATGACATCTACAAGATGTTAAAAACATCATTTTAAGTTCAATGCTTACCAAGATATTAATTTCTGAAAATTAGCACTCGGGGGCATGGTACATTTTTTGACAAAAATGGTCTCATTGGAATGGATGTAACTTTTTTATTATGTCTTGGCCAGTTATGAAGCTTTTAGGAGGTTGTTAACCACAGTGGATGGCATCCAAAAAGAATTTTTATTTAAAAATCAGAGATGGGCAATTTTTTTATAAAGGTAAAATGTGAAGGTCAATGGTCATCTTCAAACTTTTTAATTTTTGAGGATGTTTTGTTTAATAAAAGTGATAGAGCTTTCTTTTCTCTTTAATTTAACACCAAAACCACTTTTCTATCTTTATTGATTCCTGAGATGCATGCATTTGAAAAATGGCACTCGGGCCAAAGTGCCAATATTTTGCGACCCCAGAACATGTGCCAGGGGTCAGCCAGGTCTGAAAATTATTTTCTGGACATATCTCACATAGCCCTCCATACAAAAAAAAATTCAAGGAAATCAGGAATGGTCATGCCCAGAGGTATTTGAAATGATACGTAATGACCCCCAGGCATTCAATTAACCTAACGGGTTAATATTGGTTACTTCACCTAAATATCTTCTGATCTTTTCATATTACGCACTCACTGTCACATTTCAGGCAAGTTAAAGATGAGAGAATAACCCTGATTGATAAAAACATCCAATGCTGTCTTCATCTAGGCCTACATGGCAAATCAGGTCCTCAAAGTCAAAATCATACAAACAGCAGGTCCATAATTCTATCACAAACACCACCAAACTGAATCCAATTAGAATAAAAAAAAACTAGCCAGAACTTGAAGCAGTAGCCAGAAATAAGAAAAAAAGTGACAAATTGACCAAAATAGTATATACATACATACATATCAAATGCCAAAAAATAGCAATCATAATTATTATTAAGAAATAATATTAAGACCAATTTGCACAAGATAAGATGGATATTTTCTTAGTCAGTTTTTAATGGCAATTCAAGATAGAGTACTTGTTCAACTGCTTGTGACTGGGAGTAAAATCAAATATCAACCAATGTACCTGATGTAACTCGGACTAAACCAGACAGGCCTCAAAGAAAGACTGCTTTGAAAGCCAGAAAACTTTTACAAGAAAAAATTAAGACTGGTGACTTATAAACCTTACACAAATAATGAGCAAAGTTAAAATGTTCAATAATTTTACTTTAATTTCCTACAGCTGAGGGAAATCAAACTGACTGACATAACTTCAACTAAACTTGAGAAGTTGGCCTCTTGAACTTTTATATTTAAATAGGTCTTCAGTAACCACTCTCTTTCTAAGTTCCTACTTTATTCTTTTTAACTCGCTTCACATGGTTTAAACCACACTGTTTATTAAAAAGTTTATTGTATAACATACAAGTTTTTTCTTTGGGCCCCACCAGTATATAGAAAAACTATACATTTTTACAATATGGTACTACAGGCCTGTTCAAAAATCAACTTTTTCTTATTTTCATAGGTTTCTGTACATTTTTCCCATGCCTTTTGACCTGATAAAGCCAAAAATCAGAACTATTTTGACCTAGGATGTTGGGAAGCATTGCCGCATGGAGCTTTAAATTTTCTGCCTTGAAATCGGCCAAAGTGCCAATTCCAGGGTCCCTTGAATTATGTTTTGCACTTTAACTTTTGATCTAAACAAGATAGAGCAACAAATTAGGTATCAAATGAAAGAGCATAAAATTAATAAATAATAATAATAATAATAATAATAATAATAAATAAATAAATAAAATAATAATTAATAATTAATAATAATAATAATAATAATAATCATTTTTCAGGAAACAACAGAAACTCAATCAGAATCTAGAAAACCATCTACAAGTTACAACTTCACAATGGCATTAAGCAAGGAGCTGAGGGAGCTCCGTGGGCGCACAGTTGATATCTCAGAACCTCCACGTACTGTCCACAGGCAGGTGTCAACTGGGCCATCTATCAGATCTCTCACTGAAACTTTCCTGGTTGGATACCCTTCAGCTTTTATCAGTGGTTCCCAGCTTCCCACCAACAGACAGGCATTCCAGTATTTCCTTAATCTTCAGAATTTACCGGAAAATGCAGGGAGGCCCATGGTTCAAGACCTTGCATATGAAACAATTGAATCTATCATCCCATTCTGGCAGATGGCTAGGATCAAGACAATGACCAAGTACAACGCAATGAAGCTCTTCATGAAACTACATGAGAAACATCGTGCTCTGGTGAAAAGCAAAGGAAGAGCAAGTAACCCTGGAGGAAAAAGAGGAGCATTTGTGCTGGCATTAGACAGCCTGTTCGATATAGGAGCTCCAGATGCAATCCAGGAAATACAGAACAACAGACTGTTATCCAGAGAGAAGAAAGATGAGGATAATCAGGTTCTACGAAGACCAAAAGACTGAGAGGAAAGGTCATATGTCTGGTCATGACAAGATTTTTGAGACAAGATCCCTGCAGTAAGCAGCAAGGAATGAAAGACTGCATCATAGACAAGAACAAGGTAAAACTAATTACTTTGAACGTCACAAAAAGTTTTAAGTTTTACTCCATTGCGATATTTAGCATGTACTTAACAATTACTTCTTAACATGATGTACTATTTTACAGCTGCAGCAGAACAAGAGGCAGTTGTTCATGTGGATGACATTACCTGGGGTGACTCAACTTACAATGACGCTAACACAGAGGACATGGATTACCATCAGCCTCGTCCTGGATGTTCTCACCATCAAGACACTGTGACTAGTGTGACTTTGACGTTTCCAAGGAAGGTCATGGAATGTGATGTCATCTGCAATACAGCTGATCGTCTTGGTTTATCAGACAATCAAGTTACTGCCATGGTTTCTGCCACCTTGAAAGCTGGAGGGGCTGATCTGGATAACTTCGTCATCTCAACCTCAACAACACGTTCGCAACAGAATGCTGTCCAGGTATAATATCAGCCAGAGTCACATGTCCAGTTTTGTGAAAAACCCCCCACAGTACGCTGCCTTACACTGGGATGGAAGTTGCTCAAAGATGTCTTGGGCAGTGAACCTGAAGTACCTCAGAGACTTTAGCTGTGCTAGTGTCTGGTCCACCTTCATACACTGAAGGAAAGTTATTGGGAGTACCTGTCATCGACAATCTTCTGGCACAGCTCAGGCTGAGGCTTCAATGGATTTACTGGAGACATGGGAACTTACGGATAATGTTACTGCCCTTGTTTTTGACACTACATCCAGTAACAGTGGAGTTCACAGAGGAGCTGCCAAACTGCTAGAGAAAATGCTGAACAAAAAGGTGTTTTATCTGGCCTGTCGACATCACATCCTGGAAATCCTAGTAGGAGCAGTTTGGGAAGGTGAAGGGGCTAGATAATCCCTGGTTTGAGCATCTGAAGGATGTTTGGACGGACTTGTCCAAGGAAAACCCAAAGATGCTAGCTATCAACAGCAAATGGCTGAAGGAAAAGAAGAACAGTGAAGAAATACTCCAAGACATTCTAATAGCAGAAAGGCTTCCAAGAGCCGACTACAGGGAAATGGCTGAACTGACAGTCATTGTTCTTGGAGGAACGCCTCCTCGAGGTATTCACTGGAGTCGACCAGGCGCCATTCATCAGGCCAGATGGATGGCCAGAAACCTGTACTCCATGAAAATGCTGATGTTTGCAGATCAACTTGAGTACAACGAAGACACTGTATCAAAGCTGGAAAGACTCAACACCTTCCTTGCGCTGTTCTACACTCCTGTATGGATGATGTCAATGTCTGCTGCAGATGCTCCCGTGAATGATCTAAGTCTAATCCAGGACATGTTGAAGTACAAGAAAACTGACCCAGAGCTTGCTGATGCAGTACTTAATAAGATAAGATGGAAAACCACAAATGGTACCTGACGCAGGAAGTCGTGCCATTTGCCCTGTTCAGCAGTAGATTGAGTGACACATTGAAGCACGACATTGCTGCCCAGTTACATGCCACTGAGAAGCCAGACAGCTTCAGAACAGGAAAGCTTCTATTCCAGAGTGTCACAGCTAAGACCACCCTGGTTGATCTCATTGGCCCAGAATCACATTTCCTGCTGGACACACTGAACATTAGATCTGAGTGGCTTCTGGAACCTGTCACGTCTTGGCCACAGAATGAGGACTACAGAAAAGCGTTGGACTATGTTAAGAATCTGAAAGCGGTGAATGACATTGCTGAACGTGGTGTCAAGATGATGAGCGACTTTGCAAATGTCATAACAACAGATGCCAAGCAAAGGGACTATCTCCTTCAAGCTGTGGAGTTCAACAGACGCCGCTTTGACAGCTTCAAGAAACACTCTCTCAACAACTGACTGTGTAAATGTCATTATGAAATTAATCATCATGTAATGCTTTCACTTCTTGATCGATTAGACTTGTGACAAAATGTTAATCTCAAATTTGTATCATGAATAAGGCGCCTTCTCTGCCTTGAGTGTGAGAAAACGAATTTTGTGATATTTCTGAAATCTTTGTATGTACCAATGTGCCATTTCTTGTTCCAAGACTATCATAGTTGTATTAAAAACACTTTAATTTGGTGCCTATTTTGTTGCTCTATCTTGTTTAGATAAAAAGTTATAGTGCAAAACATGATTCAAGGGACCCCGGAACTGGTGCTTTTGGCTGATTTCAAGGCAGAAAACTTAAAGCTCCTTGCGGCAATGCTTCCCAACAACCTAGGTCAAAATGGTTGTGATTTTCGGCCTTTTCAAGTCAAAAAGCATGGGAAAAAGTACAGAAACCTATGAAAATAAGAAAAAGTTGATTTTTGAACAGGGCTAATGGTACTAGTATCATATGTGATACCTTTATTTCTTAATTAAATACAAATTATTAATTTATTTTATTAAATAACTTCAAAATTGCCTCAGGATTGGTAACATAGCCTACTGGGAATTAAATTAATTACTATACACAAAACCTCATACGTAGGCATTGGGCCTGCATGACAAGAAAACCAAAGTTATTGGTTAATATTGAGGCATTCCATGTCAAGTGTACACACTTTTTGGTGATTTCTGCAACTCATCTCAACAATTTTAATGATTTTTTGGTGTGGTAGTTGGGTATGATGAGTAATGAAGCGTGACCAAATTTTAGCCACTTGGGTCAAATAGTTTAGGAGTAATGACCCCCCCAAATTTGAGGTCAGCAGCATAACCTCATGATTCTGAAATGTCATAACTCAGGATCTAATGGATGGATTTTAATGATTTTGGTGTTAAAATGCTCAGAAAAGACAGCAAAATAACTTTAATTTTATGCACAGAGTGCATACATTCCATTAAAAAAAGGCTGCATTTATATTTCACCTTTGACCTTGACCTCAGGTCAGAGTTCAAAATTCAAGGTCATGAAAATTGGCATAAGTAAAGACCTTTAGATGAAGCATATTCAAGCAAAAAATTCGAGTGGGATCTCCATAAGTTTGCTTCCCACAAGCATTTGAAATTGTGCATGTTGAAAATTTTGAGCATTTTATTTAAGATACCGTATATGCTGGCGTATAAGATAACATTTGAAGCTTAAAAAAAAATCCCCCAAAACTATGGATCATCTTATACACTAGGTATAAAATACGAACCTGGTGATGGTTGATGGTGTGTGTATGCTGTATGGTAGGCTAACCCCCACCTCAGTAAATCCTGCCACAAATATTACACTTACAGTAGCTGATTGTGTTATCGTTAAGTGTAGATTGTGGTAGTTAATTGACAATATCTTGCCATAAAAAGAAGGGAATTGGCCTTGTATCAACTAATCAAAGCTATACCATAATACACTTTGCACTGATACTACATAAGTACCTATATATCTTTGTAGTTTCCATTAGCTTAGGTAGACACTGTTGCTTACCAGCACTGCTCCGCTGGTCAGTGACTAGTGGTAGGCCTAGTGAATGAAAGGACTATTGGAGCAGTAATTCCTCACTGGCTCATTTGGTTCCCCAAATCAAGTGCATGATTAGGGGGGAGTTGTCTTATATGGCGAATAGAGCCCAAAACCTACATTTTAACTTGAAAATTTGGGGGTCGTCTTATATGCTCAGTCGCTTTGTACGCCACGATATATGGTAACTTCACAAATAGTTCATATATATACATATAATATAGCTACATACATGATTTGATATATACCTATAGGTAAGCATCAAGATTTTTACAAACAAATTATTTGGTTCTCTAAAAGTATCAATCATTTTTATCACAAGTCCTATATAATTTTTGCAGTTAAAAATAACTTGAAATTTAGGTGTTTGAAGTTTGAACAGTGAACAATGACTAACTTGTACAGGTATTTCTGATGAATTAACACTTCATATTGCCGTGCTGAACCTGAAAAATATAAATTTTATACCTATTAAAAATTTAAGTAAAATTATCATGAGGAGGAGTTGTTTAAAAAATGAATTAGCAAGGTAGGTAGTTAAACCCCTTAGTTACCTCCCAAGGCCTAGGTGTGTACCTCGTTCCAACTTCCAAAGGACCTAGGCCACGATACTATGCAGGGTGCCAAAACAGTTTTTTTTTTTTTCATTCCGTATTAGTTTAGAGATCTTATATATTCTACTGTATGGCAGAAACAAGCATAGGCATTGGGCACACACTTGTAGAAAAAATTAATTTTCTAACCTCTAAGCTACTAGGATTCTAACCCAGGACCATTTATTCAGTCACAGGCTCTAACAACTAGAGGGTTAGAGGGATCTCCACTATTTAATAATAATAATTTAATATTAGGAAGCTGTACAATTTAAGATAGACTAATACTTAGAACTGTATTCATAAGTGTAATTATTAAAATATAATTAGTTACAGTATATAGGTGTACATGTCAATAAGCAATTTAAATAGCAATACTCACATTTTCCATGCAGTTATATGCCTGTGATTATATGCTTTTGATTATATGTTTGTATCCAGTTTCTTTATTACTTTTTAAGATGATACTTTTTCAGGATCATATTGGCTTTGAACATTTGTTTCCTTTTTTGTGATTGTATATGTTCTTCCAGTAGCTGTCATTGGGTTTATGATTGTGAGGATGTTGGACAAATCTACTCTAAGTATATCAGGATTTTCAGGATAAGTAAGTGACTTGTTTGGGCCACAAGGGTGAAGGAAGTTTACTTTCACTTCACCCTCACCAGGATATATTTCCATCACACCCAATCCACCAGTGGTTATCATACTCCACTGTTACATATCCTGTGACATTTTCAATTGAGTGGCTTGTTAGGGGGAAGCGAATTCCTTTCAACTGAGGCGCTGTACATTTGTACTTCTAAACAATTTTTTGTCAGTGGTATGAATGAATGTAATTTTTGAGTTCCTGGTATGGTTCTCACTTTTGATAAAATTGGATCTAAAAATTCTCTCTCATTTAAGTATTGTTCTTGTGTTGCAAAGCTAAAAGACATTTGAGTCAATTTTAAGGAACAGAAATCAAAAAGATCTTTTGGGGACAGAATTTGATTTTCATATGGCCTACAAAGACTTTCTTTTGATGCTTCCCTTTTGATGGTTCCTCCGACACCATCCAATGGTCCCTTGCCATGGCTGGTAGCAAAAAAATGCCACTCAGCCTTAACTCCAAATTCTTCATTGTGGTGGCATAAATTTAAAAAGTTTTGCAGTTTTTGTATTGACCTGCGCATCCATTGGTAAAATAGATAATTCTCTTTAGTAGCTGAAAATTTGACTTATGATGATTTATTAAAACTTTTATGAATAAATGCACTGCAACAGTATCATCTATATTACACTGAGATAATAATTAGAGATCTGTGATTTACTTTTTCTTGCTCTTTGTAATAATAAACCCATGGATGAAGAGTCGCTTGGCAATTATTACAGTGAAATCCTTGAGCACAATCTTGGACAACAAAGGAATAGTTTTCAGAAAAGTCTCCAATCACCAAAAAATTGCCTTCATCCACTTCATTTTTTTTTTCTTTTTTCTAAATACTTGTCTTGTTGTTTGGCAATGAAATCATGATGCCTTAGTTGAGTTAGTTGAGAAACAAATAGGGGTGCACTGGATATGAATTTTTCATATCCAGCCAGATACCAGATATGGCCATATCTATCCAGCCATATATATATTATTAGGTACTGTAGTATTTTTACACTCATATTGCTATGTTTTGTTTTGCACTCGGGGCAAGCATCTCCCCCCCCCCCCCCAATATAAGATAATTAATAATTTAAGTATATTCAGATGTTTAATTGTTTTGTTCTCTTTCAGATTCTTGTGTTGTATTAAACTATTAAGTAATAATCATGACAAGTTTTGTGTGGTCACTGTATACAATAAATGATCCTAGTGATATTACTGCAAAGTGTAATATTTGCCAAAAGATTATCAAATGTGGGACAGAGAAAGGTGGCCAAAAGTCTTAGCACAGCACCTCTTCATAATCATTTGAAGATTAATCAGTATGCTGAAGCCAAAAATGAAAATGACAAAAAAAGAATCAAAGGAAATAGGCATAGATAGAATATGGGCCAGACCATCAACTTCTACTGGTAGTACTCTGAAAGAAAAGAAAATGGACCAAATGAGTAAGCAGATCTTAAAAGAGAGGAAAGCTTTTCATCTAAAAACATATGAGACATCAATGACTCTAGGTCTGTGATGATTCACCATAAAATGGGCATGATGATGGCTTTGGACAACCAGCCATTTACTTTAGTTGAAGATGATGGTTTTATTGATCTAATGGCCTACCTCCAACCCAGATATCTCTTACCAAGCAGAAAGTACTTCTCTGATACTATAATTCCTCATCTTTATAATGAGTTCAAGTCTAAAATTGCTCAGAAGCTAGAAGAAGTAAAGCATGTCAGCTTTTCTTCAGATATATGGACATGCACAACCTCTCAAGAAAGTTTTATATCATTATCAGGTCACTGGATAGGTAAAGATTTTGAAAAGTGCGATGCTGTGCTACATGCCTCTCATTTCTCAGGGTCGCATACTGGCAAGAATATATCTGAAAAGTTTTGTTCTATGTGGGATCATTGGGATCTTGATGCAAATAAGAGGAATTTATTGGTGATGGATGGAGCTAGTAATATGGCTCTTGGTAGTGACGTGGCTGAAATACCTTCAATACACTGCAGCATTCATTTACTCGAACTGGTTATTAGTGGCTCAATTATGGTTCAGAGGAGTGTAATTGATATCCTTGCAAGAAGTCGCTGCCTTGCAACTCACTTTAATCATTCTCCTTTGGCTTGTAACAATTTCACACACATTCAAGGGCAGCAAAATCTTGAGCTTCTCCTACTGGTTCAAGATGTCCCAACACGTTGGAACAGTACATATTTGATGCTAGAAAGATTATATAAATAAAAAATTCCAGTGCAACTGTATTTGGCTGATCGTAGTGAATTACCTACCATCACATCCTTTGAGTGGACACTGATATGAAATCTCCTTAAAATATTAAAACCATTCTTCCAACTAACTCAGGAAATGAGTTCGGAAAAATCAACTTTGTCTTCCATAATCCCAAGCATTTGTATTTTACAAAGATTTCTTTCAAAGATTGGCCATGATGACCAAGGTGTTCAAACAACAGAGAGAGAACTCCTGACTTCTCTTTGAGCGCATTTCTTGTCAGAGAGTAATGACGAGAGGTCTTTGGACATAATGAAAAACAGGGCTTATGTGACTGCAACTGCAATAGATCTGTGGTATAAGTTATCTTTCTTTCAACAAGATCAAAAAGAGCAGGCTAAATCCTGGCTGACTGAAGAAGTCATAGGTATTGAAAATGATAATGGTAATGATTCTAATGAAAATGAAAGTGAAGGTAATGAAAGTGGAAGCAAAAGAAGCTCAAATTCCAGTTCTCCTATGTGAAAGAGGAAAGACGAAGAGGACATTCTTGAAGCATATTTTATGGAGATCATAAAAGGAGAGCAATCTGGGCAAGCTAGCTACAAGAGAAGGTTGAAAAAAAAGACTGCTCCTGTTCTACTGATTGCAGGGGAGTTAGACCAATATGCATCTGAACTTCTTGTAGATAGGAAACGCTGCCCACTTCAAATTTGGAAGCAGGAGGACCAATTTCCTCTCCTTGAAACTATTGTTTCAAAGCTTCTCTGCACACCCGCAGTCCCGCATCCTCTGTATTTTCAGAGAGAAAGTTTTCTGAATATGGAAATATCTATGAAGCAAGGCAATCCCAAATATTGCCTAAAAGAGGAGAAATACTCTCGTTTCTGCACCACAAAGGAAAAAAGTTCTAAATCACTATTGTTGAGTTTTTTTAATTCTGAAGACCTCCAGGCTGAATGGCGGCATCTGACCTACACAATACTTCCCTTCATTCATTGATTTCATCCCAGGCATTTTATATTGTCTTCAATGTATTTTACATTTGTCAAGCTTGTAATGTTTTGTATGAGGGACGCACACACAGAACCTAATCAGACCGTGATCACTCCCGCCCAATGATTCGTCAACGGTGAGGCCAGTGACAAGGTTGTCTTCAGTCGTGAATACTAAGTCTAAAACGCTTTCGCCTCGTATAGGCTCATTGACCCACTGAGTGAGGAAGTTCTCATCAGCAAAGTCAACTAGCCTCCTGCCTTCAGCATCAGCAGTCCTGTCCTCCCACTTTATGCTATGACAGTTGAAGTCCCCTAAAACTAGAGATATATAGATAGAAATATAGATATAGATAAATATACAGGGTGTCCCATAAGTCCGGCATCATAGGAAAAATAATAAAAAAAGGCAAAACAAAAGCTTTTATTTACAGAACGTGCTCAATATGTCCACCATTGTTTTCAATACACAAATTTAGTCGTGATACCCAGTCAGCAAGCACACGGTGAATGATGTCAGGAGTAATGGTGTTACATGCCCCAATAATGCACTGCCGCAAATGTTCAGCACTCCTAATTTTCTCTGCATATACCAGCGCTTTCAAGTGGCCCCAGAGATAAAAATCTAGTGGCATGAGATCTGGGCTTCTAGCTGGCCATTCCACAGGCCCTCGATGTCCTATCCAATGACCAGGGAATTGTTGGTGCAGGTATTCCCCTACTTAGGTGCTGTAATGTGCAGGAGCACCATCTTGCTGGAACCATGTTGGGAAATTTCCTTCATTCAAGATACTGGGAAATGCTTCTTCCTTGAGCATACGTAGGTAGGTGCCTCCAGTGACATGTTCATCGAAAAAGAGGGGGCCTATGATGCAATCCTTCCAAATGCCACACCATACCATCACCCAAGATGCACCTTGCTCCTTTGAAGAGGTATACCAGTGAGGGTTGTTTTGTGACTAGTAGCGGGTGTTCTGTCGACTTACCTCACCATTTCCATAAAAAAGCCTCGTCACTGAACAGAATGGTGAATGGGAAATTGGCATCCTGAGCATAAGAAAAATATGAATTATGGTTTGTAGAAATAGAAAAATATGAATTTCTCCTATGATGCCAGACTTATGGGACACCCTGTAGATAGATATAGAATAACCTTCATTAATAATAATAAAATAAATTTCTTTCAATTTATAATGACATGAATAATTGTGAAGCTCGACTTTATTTTATTTAATTTGGCCCTTAAGCTTTAGGCTTTACTGGGCTCTTATTAAAAATAAGCAGCTAGTTGTTATAAATTAATAATAAATAAATAAATATGTAAATAAGTACTATTAATAGTTAAAACATGTATTACAATAATAAACAATATTAGTGGACATTAATCCTAGATTTTTGTTAGTATGCCTTTATTAATCGGGATTTCAACTTGTTTTTAAACAAATTCACATTCACAATATTTTTTATATTGGCATGCACAAGTCATTCCATAGTTTCAATCCAATGAAAATGGGAGTTTTTGAGATGAAGACGATCTAAATTGAGGTATAACAAGCTTTGATCTATTTCTGGTCTGATATGAGTGGATTTCTTGAGTTACAAAATATCTATTTATCCATTGCAAATTAATGAATTTGCTCTTACACTTTTAAACAAAAATAAAATGTGCCAGTTTGGTTATATCATTGAGCTCTTTAAATAATGCACTAGAGTGATCAAGGAAATCAGCATCAGATAATAACCTTATTGCTCATTTTTGGATGACAAAGATACTAGTGGTGGAGTGGATGTCAGTTTTTCAACATCTGCGGATGCAGATGTGGATTTTTAATTTCAATATCCGTGGATGCGGATATTTAATCTATCAATATAATATAGAATTATGAATATATGGCAATTTTTCAAATTTCATGATATTACTACTATGGCAGGCAATGCATAAGAATTAAAATTAATATTAATGTTTTCATTATGATAAAAATAATAACTTTCTCAAGAGTTTCAGCCATATAAAATTCAATGAAAAGTTTCATTCAATTTTCTGTGTTAGCAAGTACTTATATTTTGAGATTTATATTTGTTTGTTCATTAATAATTAATACTTTACATGAAATGTGCATGACTGGGCCTTATAAGCTACTTTATAAGCTAATTTAATTGTAAATTGCATAATTTATTAGAAGTAATATCCGCAGTCGGATGTTAAAAATTGATGCGGATGTCCAGTCCACCACTAAAAGATACCATTTAATGCGTTGTTAGCAGAGTTTCCCCAAACAAGGGTGCTCGGACAGTTTGTCTACATTTGATAGACTTGGCTCTTGAGGAATTTCACCTACCATATCTGTCTCTCTTCTTACTGAACTTTGTATTTTGGCCATTTTTGTTGGGAGGTATGCTTCATTTCTTTGAATCTTGCACTTGACAATCAGACTTTCCCCAATCATGGCGATTGTCTCATTCATTGCTGACAATTCAACCTCCTTGTCAACAAAATCATCATCTGATGACATGGTTTCCATAGTAGTATCAGACGAGAACATAACTTTTGGCCTGGCTTCAAATGATTTCGAAATTTTTCTGTCAGTGATTGTGAAGCAGGCTGAAGATCCAGAGATTTTAATTTCTTGTGGGAATTGAATGGATCACAACAATATTTTGATGACATTTTATCATCATATAGTCAAAACCCGAACACACAGAAATTTAACATGATTAAATATACAAATTATATAGGTACTGTGATGAAAATTCTTCTTTTAAAGCAGCAAATACCTTAATAATTTAATATTTGCAAAAATCTTAATACATACAGTTTATTTATTAAACCATGAATGTAGCTATATTTATACATATATACCAACAGTGGCCAAACCCCAGCTCGCAAGGTTGTTAACTGCAGCTCACGAGACAATTTTGGTTTTTATTGTACTCATCATAAAAGACAAAATTCATAATACAAATATAATTTTTTTTTCAAAAAAAAAAAAAAAAAAAAAAAAAAAAAAAAAAAAAAATTTACAATAAAATGCATCATGCATACGACAATTTCTTTTGTGTGACAGGCACTAAGCGGGCTAATTACGTAATTAACACCAATCGCCACTCACCAGTGTCCAGTACCCATTGTGGTGGGATTCGGATTAACCTAACGGCTGCACCACGAATAAGAATTTTTCTTTTGTTTAAGACCTCCACAAAACCAGGCTGCTTAACTTGAAGGGTTGTTGGATCCAGGCTCACCGCCCAGACCTCCGATTCCACGACTGCTGGCTCGTGCCACCAGCAATTTCTCACGTGTTTCACAAGTCTTGCCAGAATAGCTTCCTTCTGTTAGTGTTTCAATATCTCCGGCATCCCCTTCCTAACAGAACTTAAAGTTCCCTTGGTCCAATAATGGTCTTCAGCCTCTCAGACAAATCCAGCCTGAATTTAGTTTCCTCCATTATGTTCTTTATTTTCTCTTGTCAAATTACACACTTAACCCCTTAGCTGTGTGAGGCTCCGAATGAAAACGAACGCACAGTGCGGAGTCATTTTCCCCAAATTTACAAAATTTGGGGTTTACCGAAATTTTGTTTGTTGTGTTGCTTATATAGTTTTTTTCGATGATGTATCAACATTTATTATTGTTCAACTTGATTTAGACTATATATATGAGGAAAATATATTTGTTAAATACAGAAAAATACAGAAAATTTTTAAATGAAAAGTTATTTACTTACTATTTTTAGGCGAAGTTGACTTTTGTGTGGTAATCTTCAAAGCATTTTGTAGGGCAAATGAATACTTTGCATTGTTTACATAAAAACTCTACTACTTTTCTTTGTTTTCTTTTCGCACATACAACACATTGCCTTCTTTGGTGTCCTGATGCAATAATAGAAAAGACTTCCAAAAAATGATGGCCAGTCAGACGAGCTGGAGTTGGATCATTTGTAGGCCCGCTACTAGAATGGGAACTGTCAGTGCTGTGTCCATATTTTTCAAATAAAGCTGTAATCACTCTCTCTTTGAACTGCAGAAAAGTAAGACTACCGCCTAGTTTTTTATGAATTACGTGTGCATTCAGTACACTTATATCCAAGAAACGTAAATAAATCTTATAATACCTCTTCAGATGAGATCTTGCACAGTTTGTAGCCGAGAGAAACTGATCCATCAAATCAACCCCTGCCATATTATGTTTATAGTCTATGCAAACTTTTGGCTTTTGCTTTTCTATACCACCTCTTGCTGTTATGGTTTCCATTTTTGCATCATGAATAGTACTCATGACAAAAACATCTTTTCAATATTTCTACCTCATGACCATCAATTTATTTCTGTATCAAACAGCTGTTTCACCTTTCTTCAACTTTGCTGATGTCACTTCCTTTGGCAGTCCTTTTCTGTTTTTTCGCACAGTTCCAATGACATCTGTTTTGTGTGACACAAGATAATCAAACAGAAATATACTAGAATAGTAATTACCTAGGCCTAGGAAGTACCCTTTATCCAACATATTTTCCATAAGTGAGATGACTATGTTGGTTGAATGGGACTGTTTTGTTTCATCTACATCACTAACATTTATAGGAATCTGTGTTCCTTTACCTGTATATATAATAAAGTTATATATATAGCCTGTTTTGGCTTCACAGAGGATGAAACATTCCACTCCAAATCTTGCACATTTGAGGGGAATATACATTTTCCAGCTCAACCTTCCCTTCCATAGTAATAAGCTTTCATCAATTGAAATGTCACGAGAAGGGACATAAGCTTTTTGAAAGCTTTGTTTATATAAGTCTAACACCTCATCAATTTTGCACAGTTTATTGCTTGAATCGGTACTGTCTGAGAAATGTAAAAACCTCATCACCAATAAAAATCTATCCCTTTTCACAATATTATAAAATATGGGCGTATCTAGTAGAGGTTTTCTAGAAAAATATGATTGTAAAGTTGTTTTTTGTACAATTCCCATCAAAAGCAATATGCCTTCGAAAAGCCTTATTTCTTGCACAGAAACATCACTCCAGTCATGAAGCCTACTCCATTTAGGAATTCCAAATGGTTGCCCTCTCTTTTCTGAAATACACTTTTCAGCATATTTATTTGTCTCATCACAAATAAGTTTTATTATTTCATCAGTAACTATACATTCATAAATTCCTAATACATCATTTGCTTCTATATTATTACTAATTTTAGGGCCACTATCACCCGTAAATGGGAAAGGATTGCGCACATTACCATTTGGACGCCATGAATCTGCACTTGAATTGGCTATATCCTCAGATTCACTCTGATCAGAATTAGATTCAGTATCGGAATTGAAATCATCATCACTATCTGTATCAGAAAGACGCAAACTATAATCATCATATTGTTGTAATAACAATCGCAAATCACTATCACTTAGAGGTTTACGTTTTGCCATTGTCACAAATAAGGGAGGCAAAAAAAAACACTTCACACGCACGCAATTTCTGAAATACAACAGTTCTAATTTATGTACTGATATTTTTTAACCAGTGTGACTGACGTCATAAGTTAAAACAAAATCAACGAATCATAGATGAGCACACATATTTGTGCTTTCCGCAGGCTGTTATTCACGATAAATTCATGGCCCACATATATGTGTGTTCCGCAATACCTCGTTGATGACCGAGCGCACAAATATGTGCATTCCGCAGTTAAGTGGTTAAACTATTTTATTTTTCTATTTACATTTCTACACATGCGCCAATTGGTTCCCCCACTTCTCAAAACTTGAGTTTTGACACACACACCGACACTTTTAAACCTCAGAAGCGTCTCTTTTACTAAATTTGTTTATTCTTTTTTTTTTTTTTTTTTTTGCTAAAATGTTAACATTAAACAAGTACTTTATTATCCATTTACTAACAGGGTTTAACAAGCGACCGTCCAACTCTCACTCTTTTTCCCATACTAATTTAATAAAACTGTTTTATTCCTCATTCCTTTGTTTACAAGTTTACCATTTCTTTATATATAACTTATTGTTTATTCTTTTCATTCATTAAAATATTAACATTAACATATCATATAACATACTTATTCTTTATTTATTTACTTCTTACTAGTTATTGATTAAAATGTTAATTGTTTACTTATTTAATAGTTATTCATTCTTTACTATTTATATGTATTTAAGACTTATTGGTTATACTTGCTTTTCTTTTTTTAAAACATTTACATATTGACATATAACATACTTATTCTTTTTTTTTTTTTTTGCTGGAAAGAAAGAGAACCATTAAAATCCCATCTATAACAAGTATTTCATTCAAAAATCAAAGAAATTTAATATATAAATAATAATAATCAAGGCCAGGGGGAAAGGGCTGAGAACTAAAAGGGGAAAGGGTTCACCCTCCATATCTCCCGCCCCCAAGCTCCTTTCCACCTGTCTTGCCAGCCATACAGCCTACACACCTACTACATTATCCTAATATGGTTCTCTCTTCCTTTCCTTACGATCTTTATACAAAAATATTTATTAACAAATTATTTACATAGAAATCCCCCTTTTTTTTCACTTTTTTTTTTCCCTCACAAAAAATAATTTTCAAAAATTTTTTTTTTTTTTTTTTTTTTTTTTTAAATAATTGTTTTCAATTTTAAATCATTTAAATTATTAATTACATACATGGCTAGCATAAGAATAACAGATATTTACAAATTTACTTTATAAATCATTCATTTATTTATTTAAATTATAATTCAGTTATTTAATAATCTTTATATTTAACAAATACAGTAAACATTCAAACATTCAATATTTAGGACTAACAGCTCTGGCTAACAATTACTTTCTCTTTAATAATTTATGTTATACTAAAAAATATATCTACAATTTCATTTTTTAATATTTATTTACAATAGTTATTTACAATACCAGGAATGAGGTTGAAACCTGCAAAGTGGCAAATCACCAGAGGCAGGGATCAGCAGGTCTGGGAACTCACCCAGGAACCTTCCTCCTTCAAGCACAGCCCAGCTTCTGGCCTCAAAATGTAGGCTGCCACCTGGTTGAATTTCCAACCATTCACTCTTTCACACATCATACAATACTACTATTTTTTTTTCCTACAGAACACTACACCAATACTTTATACTGCATTACCATCACCACTCCCTAAACCAGGTTTGGCAAGAAACCCACTTTTTTTGAAAAAGCCCAACCCAGGTGGGTTTTTTCGGGTTTTTTCACCTAAAACCCGAAAAACCCCGGGTAAAATTGGGTTTTTTCATATGTCCATATGGTAGTTCATATTAGACCTACCTATTCTTATTTTTATAATAATACTGTACTGTACCGTACACTATTAATATAACATTTGTCTTGTTTTTAGCAAAAAGGTTGCCTTCCAGGCAATTAAGCATAAAAAGTTATTTTCTCAGATTGAGCTTCACAACAAAATTTGGAAAACATGGACCAATTTGAACTAAATTTGATGTGGTAAATTATCCTATTTGTTAGGCTATACTTCCTATGGAAGACAGGCCCCTGTGTCTTCTGCTGGAAGTAGATGAATTACAGCTGGAAGTAGATGAATTACAGCTCCCAAAGGGAACTTAATTCAGCTAGTTATATCTATTTAATTCATATTACTGAATATTTTTTCTTTTATTTCACAGTTAAATAAAACAAACTGGCAACAGCATATTTATCTTTACTGCTAGCCTACAGAATTAGTCTGTTTGAAGTTATAACTGCATTAAATAATGCCAAAGACCTTTGGATCAGGAAGAAAATCAGGGCATGAATGGAGTGAAGTCAATATTATTGATGGGACTAGTAAAGTTAGATGCAAACATTGCAGTAATGAAATAAGTAATAAAATAGAGCGAATAAAAATGCATTTAATGAAATGTTTGAAACACATGGAATCAAGAAACAAGACTGACAATACTGCCAGTACATCATCTTCATACTGCCATGACATAGACCTCTCAGATGATCCAGACTCATCCTCACCACCACTGACACAATTACAGATGAAAAAAGAAAAATTCAAAAGAAAGTAAGCAATTTTGGCATGACAACAACAACTTTGCAGAAAAATGTCATTGATAACAAAATAGCCAAATTCTTTTATGCAAATAATATTCCATTTCTATGTGCAGAGTCTAAGTATTTTATTGAAATGATAGAGACTCTAAGACCAGGCTACACTCCACCTTCCCGTCAAAATTTGTCTGGTCCACTTTTAAATACAATCCATGAAGAAGTAGAAAATTCCTTGAAGATGCAGTTGACTGAAGAATCAGGATGTATAACACCCTGATTGGCTGATGTCTACACTCTATAACCTGCTACCTCACCCAAAGAGTTATACCTGTAGGTCTATTTGTTGACTCATGTTTGCTTGCTTTGCATGTAAAATCATTATAGGCGCCTATATGACAATTTTTAAAAATAATTGCATATGCACTTCTTAAGTTTCATGAAAAAACCCACAAGTGGGTAAAATAGTGGGTTTTTTCAAGTGGGTTTTTTCGGGCTGGGCCCACTAGTGCCAACCCTGCCCTAAACACTGTTGCACTTTATCATTCTAACCCATCTATTTCTAATATCTTCTCTAATACTACTTGTTAATTCTACATCTAAGCTTTTATTAAACACGTTTTCTTCTATTTCAAGCAATAACATTCTCACTTCCTCACAAAAATCAATCACATTCATTCTCTTCCTCATTCTTTCATTTATACTTCCTTCACCTCTATCTACTCCCCATTCATCCCTCACACTTTCCATTAAGGTCACAATACTTTGCTCAATTACACTCCTTTCTCTCTCACATACATTTTCCCTTTCACTCTCAAGAATTGTAAATCCCACTCTCTTAATGCCCCCTCCCTGACACAATCTTTCCACTTCTGAGTAAAGATGATTTCCCTTCTCCTCTTCTCCTCCACCCTCGGAAAATCCCAGAAAAGAAAGGCCCTCAAGGTCTGGGTCCCCAAAACCCTCAAACGAGAATTCCCCGGATGGACCAGGCTGGCACCATGAACCACCAAAGTCCCGAACATCCCATTCTAACTCTGCCTCACCTGTGGCTGTTCCAGAGTCCAACTGGGAATCCTTCAGCTCATATACTTCACCTATCTGCCTGGCTTTCTCACCTTTCATTCCCTTTCTTCTTGCACGCTTTGACACAATCAAGAACTCCAGATCTGCATCCATCCATTCACCCTGGATTCCCATCATGTTCTTGGTTTCTAGCGCTTTCTTTTGTTCCATCCTCACACACATATCATACATTGGGTGACATACGATGTACTCCGGAGGTATTTGCCATTTGCGCAACTGCTGATGATGTGCTCTTACTTCTTCACACTGTCCATTCTCTTGCTCCCTCTCAATCACATACGTTACCCCATTCTCCCATACCTTTTTCACCACAAATGGACCCTCAAACTTTTGTGCCAACTTATACTCATTCCTTCTTCCAGTCTCATGCACCTCTTTCAAAACAAGCTCACCAACACCAAATGACCGAAAATGCATACCAGCCTCTCTCCATCTATCACACGTACTCTCATTTAATCGTATCTCCTTTTGCACAAACCTTCCAAATGCAGACACATACCTTCTTGGGGAAGTTTGAATGGCTGAGTGGTATGTTGAATTGTTAGCACCAGGCAACTCTTGCCAACTCAGCATCCCACTCAGCCCCTTCCTCAGTACATACACGCAGCATTTCACTTATCATTTTCACCGTTCTCTCAGCCAAACCATTCGAAGCAGACATATACAGAGTTATTCTAACATGCTCTATCCCATTCTCACTCAACATTCTCTCAAAACTAGCACCCCTAAACTCAGGCCCATTATCTGTTAAACACTTACGCGGCCTTCCAAGCATCATTGGTAACATACTCTCTCTCATCACTCTCGCAACATGCTCACTTGTTTTATTCTCTAATGCAGCAACATACACAAACTTACTCTTGTGATCGACCCCTACTAATATTCCAACTTTCCCTCTACTCATTCTCGGCATACTCACAATATCAAACACCACAAGCTCCCAGGGTTCTTTCACTTCAATCTTTCGCACTGGGGGGCAGCTATACTGGGACTGGTATTTTCACTTTTGGCAACTCTCACAAGTAGTTGCCACTTCTGCAACAACCAGTCCCAGCCTAGGGTGGAAAACCATTCCTTTCATCAATTCCCATAACTTGTTTTTTCCCACATACCCATACATCCTATGTGTAATAATCACCAATCCTACCATACCCTCAAATGTCATCAGTGGCACACACACTGTCTCACCCACCTTATTTACCCTCATATAATATAGTACTCCCATCCATACAGCCAACTTTTTCGCATACCTTTTATACTCTTCCACCTCTTTTGACCACTCTCTCACATCTGTACCATTATACACATATTCTCTCAACTTGCATATCACCTCATCTCCCTCTTGCATATCTAAAATATCTTCATCTCTCAACACTTCACACTGGTCTTCCACCTCTAACTCAATTGCTCCCACTAACACAGCATCTATACCTGTGCTCGGAAACATTCCCATACTGACCACATGCTCTCCTCCTCTCATTACTGAGCCCTGACCAACATCCACACTCAAGTTCATATTCTCAAGGAAATCAATTCCCAGTAGAAAATCCCAAGGCATTGATTCCCCTTTCAAGACTACGAACTTGTGCTCCCATACCTCTTTACGTGCACCTAATCCCACCCTCAACTGCACAGCTTCATGTGACGCGACTGTTCCCCCTCCTATACCACGTATTCTCACACCCACTCTTTCTCGGGATACAGGCACATTCTCTTCATCTAAATCACACAACACTCGCTCATTCACCAGACTGATTTGGGCACCTGTATCCACAAGACCCCTGTAGAGCTCAATAGGACCTTCTGGAACCCTTACAGGTACAACAGAAGGGCTGAGCTCTACCTCATCCACACAGTCACAGTCACGTATCATCCATGGCCCCTCTAACATACCTACTTCCATACAACCCTCTCCCTCTGACTCTCTCTGTGCAGCTCTAACTTCATCCAAAACCCTTTCCAAATTTTCACCTGGCACTATGCTTTTATACTAGTGATGGGACAATTAATCGGAATCAGAATCGAGAATCGGAAGAATCGAGCATTTTTCAGGAATTGGAATCGGAATAATTGTACCATGATTTCCGATTCTTAAAACGATTCTTTAACTTTTAATTGAACCAGTTTTGCAATGTAAACTTTAAAATTTAAATGAAAGAGGATAACAAATTTATTTTTTATTGTATTGTAGCTATACATTAAAACATGTATATCCATGATGTGTAATCAAGAAGATTAAAATGAATTGTTACAACTTACAGTTGATTTTTATTTTTAAACCAATCTATTATAATTTATAATTTATATTACCATACTCATAATGTAAATAGTTAATCTTACCAGAGTAAAATATGACAATTTCCAGAAAAACAAGTATAGAATTATATTTAAAAATATTGAGAATCGGAATCGGAATCGAGACTTTTTAGTGGTATCGGAATCGGAATCAGAATCGTTAAAAATTTTGGTATCGTCCCATCACTATTTTATACCTCTTCCTTTCACTTACCCAATTGTAATGTACACCACTAATACACTGCAAATGCAAAATCAGGGCTCCTTTCTCCTCGATCCTTTCATCTTTATGCACAATCGGATGATCATTACCATAATGCACATACACTTCAACACTAAAAAATGAGCTGACCACCATGAGGACCTCTTGAAAAGGAAAAATACCTGGGCTCCCCATGACTTTCAGCTCATATACATAATTGCGGACCTTACAAACACCCATCCTTTCTGGTTTCTTAATCGCTTCATTCATAACCAAGGTCCACAATTCATTCACACTCCCTGGTATTCTCATTTTTAACCCATCCAATTTCAAATCTTTCAACCCATACCATACACTTTCAAACAAACTGTCGCCACCCCCCCTACTTTCATGCAACTTTACTATTCCCACTGGCAAATACTCAGGGTCGACCACCTCTTTCTCACACCTTTCATTCACCCCAGGTATTCTTGACATCAGGTCAGCCATACAATTCCTTTCCGCTGGCACATACTCAATCTTATAATCAAACTCACTCAACTCAAGCAAAGTTCTAGCAATTCTTCCATCCACAACTTTCATTCTCTCCATATATACCAAGGGCTGATGATCAGTCTTTAAAATAAATTTCATTCCATACAAAAATGACTTGAAAGCTTTCACACAAAACCTCATTGCCGCAAGTTCTCTCTCAATTGTACTGTACTTTCGCTCTGCCTTACTGAATGCTTTAGATACATACCCAATTACTCTCCTTCCTTCCTGTCCTTCCTCTCCCTGCAACTGGCACAAGCACCCACCCATACAAAATCCACTCGCATCTGTATACAATTCTAGCAAACTCGCTCCTTCACTCAGGTCCGGATAAGCCAACTCCACATCTTTCGCTGCTTCCACTCTCAATTGCTCAAACGCTTCATTCATCTTCTCCATCCACACCAACTGAGTACTACCTTTCATTCCAGTCACTTCAGTCAGGGGTTTCGAAATCCCAGAGCAGCCCACTATAAATTTCCTCTGAAACTCTACAAGTCCCAGAAAAGACTTAAGTTCATGAACTGTCCGAGGTTTCAGGAACTCCCTGACTTTTTCCATATACTCCCCTCTCTTTCATATACCACTCAAACTCACCTTGTGCCCCAGAAATGCCACACTTTCCCTGAACCACTCACACTTACTTGGTGGTTTCACTCGTAGTCCAACTTCATCAACACTTGCAGTACCTCTCTCATTATCTTCAGGTGCTCCTCAAATGTGTCTGTCATAATCAAAATGTCATCTATAAAACAGATGACATTTTCCCTTGCAAACTTACCAAGAACACGATTCATTGCTCTCTGAAATGCAGCAGGTGCAGCTGTAAGTCCGAATGAGAGAGCACGGAACATATAATGATTCCTGGCTGTGGAAAAAGCAGTTATGGGACGAGACTGGCTCAACCGGCATCTGGTAATATCCCCTCAATAGGTCCAATTTACTAAACACCCTCTTTCCATGCAAAGAGTATACACTTTCATTTATCAAGCACATCGGAAACCTGTCTTTCACTATCCTTTCATTCACCATTCAATAGTCCACACACAAGCAAATCCTTCCATCAGGTTTCTGCACAGGCACTATTCTACTATTCCACGGACTTGTGCTCTGTTCAATCACTCCCATTCTCTCTAATTCCTCACACTGCTCTTCCATCTCATTCATTACTGGTGGGGAGAACCGTCTTGGCCTTTGGTAGATCAGAGTCTCATCCGTTAACTGGATCCTGAAGGGAGGTAGTTTTGTTAAACGGAGGTCATCATCTCCTCGGGCCAATACGCTCCTTTTCTCTTCTGCCAACTGCCACACCTGCATTCGCTCACTCTCACTCAACTGTTCACCAACAATCACCTCCTTTCTGATTTGTTCAGTCGTCCATTCCTCCCCACATTCTTGCCCTCATTCATCCATTTGTATTCCATTTTCTCCCTCCTCACATAATTCCTCAATCACTGTATACGCTCTCCCTATCACATCCCCCTCATTTATTCTCTTTTGCCATGCACCCCCATCTTCCCTAGCTTGCACACAAATCCATGGGTTACTCTCATCAATTATACCATCATACACATGCCCAACTCTTTTCACTTTATAGGATGCATCCATACCATTCACAAAAATCATGCCTCCCTACTTTTTTTTCTATCATCACTCACTGGCCACTCAACATGCACCAATACTGGGGTTCCCTTTTCCAGATATACACTCTCAGATGCTCTCACCTCATACCCTTTTATTACCCTCATCCAATCCGATTCACTTCTCCTCACATAGAATTCACACTTACCCAACTCATTCTTCCACTCAATCATACGTCTAGCAGGATGGATCACCAATCAATTCTTTTTCAAAAACTCATACCCCAGAATCATGTCATACTTTTCACTCTCCTTATCAACCACATAAAGCACACATTCTTCCATTTCACACCCAATCACTTTCACTTTAATCTGCACCTCTCTCAACACTCGTACTGGGATGTTCCCAACCCCTTTAATTTCCCCCATTACTCCCCAATTCACTCTTCCTAATTCATTCTCTTTACACAAACATCCAATTCCTTGCTTACTTATTAAATTAGGTGAACATCCTGTATCCACTAATGCCCTCCATACACTCCCTCCCCATTCAACAGGAATAACCATACACTCTGCCTTTTTCTCACTCGCTCTCACTTCCTTATTCACTTGACACCATCCTGCTAATGCCTCAAATACACATTCATCACTCAGAGAAGCAGGGACCCCAACCCCAACGCGAAGCCCCTGCCCTATGCGTTTCCCGTACTGGGACCAGCCTCGCCATTTCCAGTGACAGCACCCCCTTGAGGGCCCTGCCTCTGAGGTTGAGGAGCTGGCATGGCTACTGGCTAGTGATGTGAGTCGTTTTTTATTGTGTCGTTTTTTTTGTCGTTTTTTTTATTTAAAACGAAGGTAGTCTGTTTTTTTTGTTTTTTTTGTTTTTTATTGTTTTAAACTTATTCCATATTTTTCTTCCTTTAATCTAATAAGTATATTAGTATTACCTATAATTTACTATACTACCATGCTTATACGGTTATACCTAGTATATATACTATATAGTCATCTTTTAGAAAAATTGAATCACGCAAAAAGTATATAATAGAAAGGAAAAACAAACCCTCATTTTTTTATATGTACGGTATATATATTTTTAACTAGAACATAAAACATTCTTCCTCGTTTCAAACAATATACATAATTGTGATTGGCAAGAGTACCAGTATATATATTCCAGATAGAAAAGGAAAATATTCACCTTTTTTTTAACCTTTTTGTTAACCTAATGTTGTTTTAACCTTCATTTCCATGGAAGAATCATCACTAGATTGGGTAGAGCATATATGCTAGTTTCAATATCACAGGTACTGGTATAATATACAAAATAAAAAATACATAATACTGGTATAAAACAATATATATAATTGTGATTGGCAAGAATACCAGTGTGTGTATATATATATTCCAAATAGAAAAATAAAAAAAATAAAAATATTCATCTCTTTCTTTAACCTTTGTGTTAACCTAATGCTGTTTAACTTTCATTATCTGATTCTATTTCCATTGAAGAATCATTATCACTAGATTGATTAGAGCATATAGTTTCAATATCACAGGTACTGGTACTTATTGCAGATTTGGATGTTGACGAAGCCAATGTAGCACCATGTTTTTACTTCACTTTCTTGGAATTTTGCATTTTGGGATATAAATACAAGCTTTGCTGCTCTGTCTGTGCTTAATCAGTTTCTTTTGGCTGTATGGATATTACTGTATGTGCTAAATGATCTCGGAGGTAATGAAAGGGCGAAATAGAGGTGTATGAGTTTGTGTAGGTATATATGTGAGTATGCGTGCGTATGTATCTGGAATTCTGGATGTATGTGTATGTATGGGGTATATAATAGATATAAATATGTGTATATAAGTATTTATGTATATATTGGTATATATGTATATGGGTGTATGTGTGTGTATATATATGGATGGTCTCGGGGGGGAAAATATGTCATCGCGGGTCTAAAGGATAGTTAAGTGGGAGATTCAAAATCTGAGGCATGGATGGGAGAGTCCTGGAAAGGTTGGACAATGGGCAGTCAGCTCCCAGCCAGTGTTCTCGCAAGTTTAACGGATCTCAAGATACAAGACTTTCAGTGCAAGAAAGAGGCCAGTTTTTTCTGTAAATAGGCTGAAAAGGGCATTCTATACTGGTACCATATGGCCTATTTTATTATTTATTTATTTATTTTTATAATATATATCATTGCAAAAGTATACCTTATAATTAAATTGGCAATATCTATATTAATTATTAAAAAAAACAAAAAAAACAAAAAAACAATAAAAAACAAAAAAAACGACAAAAAAAACAAAAAAAACAACATGGACATAAAAAAAACGGTTTTTTAACATCACTAGGCATGGCTGACACTGGCAGATTTCCTGCATGAGACACAGGACTCCCTCCCACTGGTGCTGGAGCACCCTGCTGTCGGACTTGACAGAACTGGGCAATATGCCCAAAGTTCCCACATGCCCTACATTCATACGCCATGTGTCCCATCTGCCCACATGCAAAACATGCACCCACTCTTCTTCTACAGGTCTCTATACTATGTCCCCCTCTACCACAATATGCACTCCCTTTTACATTCCCCATATTCCCTCCATTCACTGGCCCTCTTTGCTCGTTCATTCTTGACTGGCCTTGAGGCCCTTGCCTTCTATACATTTGCCCCAGCATTGGACCATTCATTCTGGGACCCGATGTGGGAGGAGGCCCTGACTGTTGCATGGCCAACCCTCCATACACCCTTGTGAATTCATTCACAAAGTTAGCCAGCATTTCCATTGGGTTTTGGGCCCTGGATGCTTGGCTAACTGGAGGTTGCCCTGGCCTAGTATTTCTTAATGCTTCCGCATAACTAGGAAACAGGTACTTGTTCCTCCCTCATCACTGTCCCCATTCGCACATCTGCTTCCCTATTACACCCAATCCCACTCTCATATACTCGGTCCTCTAACAATTCCAAGATTTCATGCCACTCCAAACGTGTCCCTCTCACACTTACACACTCTTTCCTCTTAACATTCAAAAACTCCCTCACACTCTCAGGCACTGTCTCAATCAACTTTCTTACCAACCTTTTATTCTCATCTATCCCATCATCTCCAAATTTCTTTCTCGCCAAAGTTTCAAGTCTATATACATACAAATCAATACTCTTCCCCTTCTGCATCCTTGCTCTCTCAAAATCATCCTTCTTTCGATATTTCACACCCCCTCTTATTCTTAACACTTGCTCCACCAATCTCTCCCTTAACACCTCATACTTCACAGGCACTCCTGAATTTATAACAACATTGTAAAACTCTAGCAACCTACTTTCCAAGCAGTCACCCATCTCTTTCACCCAATACTCAGGAGCGTCTGGATACTTGCTCTTACAATAACATTCATACTCTTTCAAAAACTCTTGTACATCTCTCCCACTATAAACATTAAATTTTGCAACCTTCGGAATCTCCCTAATTAAGATTCCCTTATGCACTCTTACACCCTCACTCGTATCACTCTCAGTTTCAGTCTCACTCATACTATCCTCAATGCTGGAATAGAGGGAGTCATCTGCGCTAACGCAGCATTGAACCTTCTGAGAAGCCCTCTTACCAGATGCCCTCCGAGCCCCCTTCATTCCCGCCTTGCCCCTCTTAGCCTGCCCTTCCATCCTCTTACCTTTCTCCCTCTGAAGCTTCTTTTTACCCTCCTTAGGGGTGGAATGCACCATCACCCTGTAAGGTCTTTCTTCTTTCCTCTCACTCACACTTTCACTCCCTTCTCCTTCCAGGCCCCCTACTGCTACGTCTTTTGGACGTGCCCCTTTCTTACTACCAACACCCTTACTATTTTCCCCTTCAAAACCCCCCTTCCCTTCCTTTTTCTCTTTCCCATCAAGCTTGCCCTCCAACTCACTCATTCTCTTAACCATTGCCTTTAACCCATCATCCATCTCTTTCTTACTCTCAGTCATCCTTTCTTCCATCTCTTGACGACAAACTACTAATTCTTTACTCTGTTCCTCTAATCTACTTTGCAATTTCCCCAAAACATTCTCTAACTCTGCCTTATGTAACTCCAACTGATGGTTCCTAGCCTTTTCTACCTCTAATGCTTCCTCCATCTCCCTCAACCTCCTTTCTAACTCCTCCTTGGTAGGCATCTCTAAAGATGCTACCCTACTTCACTTCTACTCTACTACTACTACTACACCCAACCTACAACTACCCTTTCACTCTTCTTCTATACAACCCAACCAGGAAACAACCCACTTTTCTGAGTGGAAGTCCCTGTTCAGGCGCCACTTATTTTATGTGGTGGGATGTGGTGTTTAAGACCTCCACGAAACCAGGCTGCTTACCTTGAAGGGTTGTGGATCCAGGCTCGCCACCCAGACCTCCAATTCCACGACTGCTGGCTCGTGCCACCAACAGTTTCTCACGTGTTTCACAGGTTTTGCCAGAATAGCTTCCTTCTGTTAGTGTTTCAATATCTCCGGCATCCCCTTCCTAACAGAACTTAAAGTTCCCTTGGTCCAATAATGGTCTTCAGCCTCTCAGACAAATCCAGCCTAAATTTAGTTTCCTCCGTTATATTCTTTATTTTCTCTTGTCAAATTACATACTTAAACTATTTTATTTTTCTATTTACATTTCCACACATGCGCCAATTGGTTCCCCCACTTCTCAAAACTTGAGTTTTGACACACACCGACACTTTTAAACATCAGAAGCGTCTCTTTTACTAAATTTGTTTATGCTTTTTTTTTTTTTTTTGCTAAAATGTTAACATTAAACAAGTACTTTATTATCCGTTTACTAACAGGGTTTAACAAGAGACCATCCAACTCTCTCTCTTTTTCCCATACTAATTTAATAAAATTGTTTTATTCCTCATTCCTTGTTTACAAGTTTACCATTTCTTTATATATAACTTATTGTTTATTCTTTTCATTCATTAAAATATTAACATTAACATATCATATGACATACTTATTCTTTATTTATTTACTTCTTACTAGTTATTGATTAAAATGTTAATTGTTTACTTATTTAATAGTTATTCATTCTTTACTATTTATATGTATTTAAGACTTATTGGTTATACTTGCTTTTCTTTTTTTAAAACATTTACATATTAACATATAACATATTTATTCTTTTTTTTTATTTTTGCTAGAAAGAAAGAACCATTAAAATCCCATCTATAACAAGTATTTCATTCAAAAATCAAAGAAAATTAATATATAAATAATAATAATAATCAAGGCCAGGGGGAAAGGGCTGAGAACTAAAAGGGGAAAGGGTTCACCCTCCACACCGTCGAGCTACCCCATGGGCTGCATGTAGTAATGAGTGTTTTAAAATTGGCTTCTTAGGTCAAATAGTGGCTATTTTTCTCAGCTATACAAGTGAAAGTTATACAACCCCTTAGTTGATTAAAATGACTGAGCAGACAAAGTGTAAGAAATGGAAAAATGAAGAAAATAGAGTTTTTAAATAAGAGTTGGGGAAGAGCTTTGCCTTTACTGTTAAGGGTGGGAAACCTGTGTGTCTTATCTGCCATGTGGCACTCAATCACTTTAAAGCCAGCAACTTAAAGCATCATCATGACACTAACCAGAAAAATTTTATTACAGAATTTCCTCCCAAATCAGAATTGCGGAAGACTAAGTTAACAATATTGAAATCTAGCCTAGTTGCCCAACAAACTGTACTTTTATCATTGTATAAGACAGCTGACTTAACTACTGAAGCTAGTTTTGTTATGGCATGGAATATTGCTCATACTCAACTTCCCTACAGTAGTGGAGAATTTGTGAAGAATAATATTGCCGATGTTACTGCAATTCTCACTCCAGATAACACAAAGCTTCAAGAGCAAATAGCAAGTATTTCTATTTCCCACCACACTACAGAGAGACGTATTTCCCAGATCAGTGCTGAAATTACATGTTCGTTGCAGTGTGATTTGAAGAATTCTGTTGCATTCAGTTTGGCCCTTGATGTATCTACAGATATTAAAGATAACCTTCAACTGGCGATATTTGTTCATTGACATAAAGAATGCACTTGAGGCATTATCAAATGCTCAAGTACCATTGAATAAACTTGTCAGTGTTGCTACAAATGGAGCACCAGCTATGGTAGGACAAAATGTAGGCCTAGTTGGGCTCTTGACACGCCATCCTAAGTATCCTGTCTCTCTCTCTATTCACCAGGGTCATTTGGTAAGCAAGTACTTTAGGTATGACAGTGTTACGAAAGGTATTTTAGAAATTGTGAATTTCATTCGTTCAAATGAAAAAACACACCAAGCATTTAGAAATTTTATCGAGGAGCTGGATCTTTAAGATAAGCCAGATGACCATACTGTATTGTAAGGTGGTTATCAACTAGTAATCTCCTGAATAGGTTTGTTGCACTGTTGCAGCCTATCATTGATTTCTTGAAAGAAAAGGGAAAGTCATACCCACAACTAGAAGATCACAAATGGGTGCAGGATCTGATGTTTTTTACTGATGTAATACATCTTCAAAATCTAAATATGGCACTTCAGGAAAAGGATCAGGTCATTTCTGACTTTACACAGACAGTTTTCTGTTTCCAGAATAAAATAACGCTCTTCCAAAAAGATCTAGTAACAAAAAAATTTGACCACTTTCCCCACCTGAAGAACTGAGCAAACACTTTTCCTGATATTTAAATAAAAGATAGTACATTGGAGAAATACAAGGGTAAATTAGAGGGACTAATTGATGATTTTCAGTTCAGGTTTGATGAACTAAAGAAGCTAAACCCATGCTTCAAATTTCTTGTAAATCCTTTCCTGATTGATGTCGTCAACAATGGCTGTCCTGTTACCACACCTTTTGTTACAGAAGCTGCTTCAATACAAACAGAACTTTTGGAGCTACAGGAGGACGTGGGTTTAAAGTTAATACATAAAAGCTTATCTGCAGTTGAGTTTTGGAAACAAGTACCAGAGACAAAGTATCCTCACCTCAGGAAAACCAGTCTCCAACTTCTCAGTTTTTGGGACAACATATTGCTGTGAAGCACTCTTCTCAGTAATGAAGTTTGTAAAGTCAAAACATTGTGCTGCCCTCACTATAGTACAAACACCTGACAGCTTCTTCATACTGCCTTAACATCACATCAGCCAGACTTTAAACAATTTAATAACGTGAGTATAACTATATGTACCGTATATGTTTTTAATAATTAAATTCTTTTTAAAATATTTTGTGGCTCTTGTACATCTGAAAAATGTCATATGTGGCTCTTGGGTCCAGGAAACTTGGCCACCCCTGAATCATATACATATATACGGTACATACATATATATGAACTATTTGTGAAGGTAAATAAAATGCTCAAAATTTTCAACATGCACAATTTCAAATGCTTGTGGAAAGCAAACCCATGGAGATCCCATCCAATTTTTTGCTTGAATATGCTTCATCTAAAGGTCTTTACTTATGCCAATTTTCATGACCTTGAATTTTGAACTCTGACCTGAGGTCAAGGTCAAAGGTGAAATATAAACAACTTTTTTTAACAGAATGTACGCACTCTGTGCATAAAATTAAAGTTATTCTGCTGTCTTTTCTGAGCATTTTGACACCAAAATCATTAAAATCCATCCATTAGATCCTGAGTTATGACCTTTCAAAATCACGGTTATGCTGCTGACCTCAATTTGGGGTGGGGTGGGGTGGGGGTGGGGGTGGGGGGTGTCATTACTCCCAAACTATTTGACCCAAGTGGCTAAAATTTGGTCATGCTTCATTAGCCTACTCATCATACCCAACTATCACACCAAAAATCATTAAAATCAGTGAGATGACCTGACATAAGGTGTGTGCACTTGACATCGAATGCCTCTATTAGATTTTATTCCCAGTCACAAGCAGTTGAACAAGTACTACCGTATATATTGAATTGCCATTAAAAACTGACTAAAAAAATATATATCTTCTGCAAATTTGTTAAAATGGACTTTTAATAAAATATATTTTTTCTGTTCTGGCTATTTTTTTTTTTCCTAATTGGATTCAGTTTGGTGGTGTTTGCGATAGAATTATGATGTGCCATTCATGTGATTTCAACTTTAAGGACTTCATTCGTTGTGTGCCCAAGATGAAGACAAAGTATTGGATGTTTTTATCAATTATGGCATTATTCTCTCATCCTTAACTTGCCCAAAATGTGACAGTGAGTGCCTAATACAAAAAGACCAGAAGAGGTTAGGTCAACTGAATGCCCGGTTAGTAGTGATGGGACGATTAATCAGAATTGGAATCGAGAATCGGAAGAATTGAGCATTTTTCAGGAATCAGAATCGGAATCGAGAGAATTGTACCATGATTTCTGATTCTTAAAACGATTCTTTAACTTTTAATTGAACCAGTTTTGCAATGTAAACTTTAAAATTTAAATGAAAGAGGATAACAAATTTTATTTTTATTGTATTGTAGCTATACATTAAAACATGTATATCCATGATGTGTAATCAAGAAGATTAAAATGAATTGTTACAACTTAGTTGATTTTTATTTTTAAACCAATCTATTATAATTTATATTACCATACTCATAATGTAAATAGTTAATCTTACCAGAGTAAAATATGACAATTTCCAGAAAAACAAGTATAGAATTATATTTAAAAATTTTGGTATCGTCCCATCACGCCCGGCTAGGTGACAACTGAATGCCCGTGACAACTGAATGCCCGTGACAACTGAATGCCCGTGACAACTGAATGCCCGTGACAACTGAATGCCCGTGACAACTGAATGCCCGTGACAACTGAATGCCCGTGACAACTGAATGCCCGTGACAACTGAATGCCCGTGACAACTGAATGCCCGTGACAACTGAATGCCCGTGACAACTGAATGCCCGTGACAACTGAATGCCCGTGACAACTGAATGCCCGTGTCAACTGAATGCCCGTGTCAACTGAATGCCCGTGTCAACTGAATGCCCGTGTCAACTGAATGCCCGTGTCAACTGAATGCCCGTGTCAACTGAATGCCATTATATCACAAATGACATGGCCTGAAGTTGAAATAAAAAATATATTTTTCTAGTACATTTTGATGTGCTCTGTTCAAATATAACCTTCATTTCCTGTGCAAATGGAAAGCAATATGATTATTTATACATTACTTCAGAGTCATATTTCTTCATTTCTGGTCATGTGAATAGCAATATATTAACCAAAAATTATGAACACTAACTAAACCTAACCTAAACAAGGGGGGCTCCACCCCCTTGACCCCTGCTAATAACCTAAAGTTTGTTCCTGATATGATGAAATATGACTCCAAAATAATGTAAACAAATTCTTATTTCTTTACATTTACATAGGAAATTAAGGTTATATTTGAACAAAGCACACCAAAATACACTAGAAAAATATATGTGTTGGGAGAACTTCATGTTCCTTGAAAAACGTTAATGACACCTGATCACTATGGCCAAAATGTTCAACTGCCATAAGGTAGGACAACTCACACCCTTCACACATCATACAAAACTGATCTGCTACATTCGGACTGAAAAACATGAGAATGGTACATAGAAAATGTCATCATCACTATTTCCCTGTACAAATAGCACAAAATTATACTCATCAGACCAAAAATGAGTGTATTTATATATAGGTATATATTATCAGTATCATAATTTTCACCATTAATATGCATTTGCACAAAAATGAGTGACAAATTTGAATAAAGCAACTAAAACTACCTCAAAAATTATTTTGATTTATAGGTCCAGCCCATGTCATTTAAAACATATTAACCCAACTGAGTGCTGGGTTACATCAACTGAGGGTAATTTTTTACTATCAGTCCGGTCTCTGGAAACTGAAAATAAAGTTTACCATAAGACTCTTTACATTTTTTTAAACAACTTTTATTAAGTACAATATGAAGGCAAATGCCGATTAAAGCTATAAAATTAATGGTAATAAAAAATTTTTTGAGCGATAAAATCGCGGATCATGTTTTTGGGAGTGATAAAATGGCTGATCCCACAAAGGTTAGGAAGGTACCGCTAACAAAATTGGGTGGTTTGACCTGAACTCATAAGATTTTAGTGTCACAATGGCGTCGGTTTGCGATGGTTGTAATTATTCAGTGTGTTTAACTTCATGCAAATTTTTTGGTGATGAAGAGGCTGCATTTAATTTTTATGTAGAACACGGTGTATTGCTAAAAGAATTTATTTGCCCTAAGAAAAACAAGGAAGATATTGTTTGTGGTAGTAAGTGTGTGTTCAATAAAAACAGAAAAGCATTTCGTTGCCATAGGTCAGTGCGTGATAAGAAATGGAGAAGGGGAACACGCAAGGTTAGGTTAGGTTAGTAGTGTTTAGTTTTACGGTATATATAATATATACAGTGAATGGATCTTTTCCGTTTGACTGCCGCCATTGAAACATAAGAGGTGAGTGCCCCCAGCCTTCTTTACTTAGCCTTATAAGGCTAACTAATAAAAATATCACGACCTAACCTAACCAATCGTTAGGTCAACTGTACGACCTTGACGATTGTTAGGTCATGATATTTTTGTTAGTTAGCCTTATAAAGCTAACTAAAGAAGGCTGGAGTTTAATTATGTTTCAATGGCGGCAGTCAAACGGAAAAGATCCCAGTGAATATATACAGTGTTCGTTTTACTACATATATAAATGTATATATATACCTTTTAGGTCACTCATGTTGGCTGTTTCTACAATTTCCATAATTTATATATCAATGGATTTGTTTTTACATCGCGAATGCCCCCTAGATAGTCTCTACTAAAGGAATTACCCGCATTTTAGGGTATTTTTTCACACTTATACCCGAAAACAAACTTCGTGTCCTAACTTAGTTTTGGGCCAGTTCCCTCACTTGAGACTATCCAAATCGCATTTCTGGTGTAATAACGAATCCATTGATCTATAAATTATGGGAATTGAAGAGACCGGAGTGATAGTAAAAAATTACCCAACTGAGTGCCCTTGATTGGTTAGGTTAAGTCATGATATTTTCGTTAGTTTAAACAAAAATGATGAGCAAACTTTTCTGGTTAATTTTGAGGTGTTTCGCACATTTCCTTTAGTAATGCTCCATTTATGAGATCTTGTAACATGAACATATCCTATATGTTTATGTTACGATATCTCAAAAACTACGCATTTGCACAGGAAACCAATAGCAGATTCATGCAAAGCACCTCAAAATTGACCAGAAAAGTTTGCTTATTATAAAACCAGACTGGGAATAAAATCCAATATTTACCAATTAATTTACTTTGTATTCAACATTTTCCACTACTGACTCATGAAAATTACATCAAGAGAAGAGGCAATGAACTTTGTAAAATCAGCAGATTCTTATGCGAACGATTTATATTTTGCAGCATTCCGAGCTGCTTATGTTACAGTGATGCTTTAAGCAAAGAAGATGTACTGGTGAATTTGTAGTTTCAACCAACCACAGAATTTTTTGATGAAAAATACATCATTAGAGAGCTCTTCAAATTCTGAACAACTTTTTTATTTACTATTTTGCTTGCAAATGAACAATAGTTGAATATATTAAGAACTGTTGGTACTTGTGGGTTATCTGTCGCCACTTTTTAATATTTTTTTATTTATTTATTTTTATATATTAAGAGAAGAGGATTCTTTATACTGTACGGCATTGACGATTGGTTAGGTTAAGTCGTGCTAGTTTGGTTAAATAAAACGGTATTTAACCAAACTAGCACGACTTATATATGCTGCTATATGCATATTAAGTTGTTATAAGGTAATTTTTTACTATCAGTCCAGTCTCTGGAAACTGAAAATAAAGTTTACCATAAGACTCTTTACATTTTTTTAAACAACTTTTATTAAATACAATATGAAGGCAAATGCTGATTAAAGCTATAAAATTAATGTTAATAAATTTTTTTTTTGCGATAAAATCGTGGATCATGTTTTTGGGAGTGATAAAATGGCTGATCCCACAAAGGTTAGGAAGGTACCGCTAACAAAATTGGGTGGTTTGACCTGAACTCATCAGATTTTAGTGTCACGATGGCGTTGGTTTGCGATGGTTATAATTATTCAGTGTGTTTAACTTCATGCAAATTTTTTGATGATGAAGAGGCTGCATTTAATTTTTATGTAGAACACGGTGTATTGCTAAAAGAATTTATTTGCCCTAAGAAAAACAAGGAAGATATTGTTTGTAGTAATAAGTGTATTCGATAAAAACAGAAAAGCATTTCGTTGCCATAGGTCGTGTGCGTGATAAGAAGCGGAGAAGGGGAACACGCAAGGTTAGGTAGATTAGGTAGGTTAGGTTAGGTAGGTTAGGTTAGGTAGGTTAGGTTAGGTAGGTTAGGTTAGGTAGGTTAGGTTAGGTAGGTTAGGTTAGGTAGGTTAGGTTAGGTAGTTAGGTTAGGTAGGTTAGGTTAGGTAGGTTAGGTTAGGTAGGTTAGGTTAGGTAGGTTAGGTTAGGTAGGTTAGGTTAGGTAGGTTAGGTTAGGTAGGTTAGGTAGGTAGGGTTAGGTTAGTAGGTTAGGTAGGTTAGGTAGGTTAGGTTAGTAGGTTAGGTTAGGTAGGTTAGGTTAGGTGTTAGGTAGGTTAGGTAGGTTAGGTTAGGTAGGTTAGGTTAGGTAGGTAGGTAGGTTAGTTAGGTAGTTAGGTTAGGTAGGTTAGGTAGGTTAGGTAGGTTAGGTTAGGTAGGTTAGGTTAGGTTAGGTAGGTAGGTTAGGTAGGTTAGGTTAGGTAGGTTAGGTTAGGTAGGTTAGGTAGGTTAGGTAGGTTAGGTTAGGTAGGTTAGGTTAGGTAGGTTAGGTTAGGTAGGTTAGGTTAGGTAGGTTAGGTAGGTTAGGTAGGTTAGGTTAGGTAGGTTAGGTTAGGTAGGTTAGGTAGGTTAGGTTAGGTAGGTTAGGTTAGGTAGTTAGGTTAGGTAGGTTAGGTAGGTTAGGTAGGTTAGGTTAGGTAGGTAGGTAGGTTGTTAGGTTAGGTTAGATTAGGTTAGGTAGGTTAGGTAGGTTAGATTAGGTTAGGTTAGATTAGGTTAGGTAGGTTAGATTAGGTTAGGTAGGTTAGGTAGGTTAGATTAGGTTAGGTAGGTTAGGTAGGTTAGATAGGTTAGATAGGTTAGGTAGGTTAGGTAGGTTAGATTAGGTTAGGTAGGTTAGGTAGGTTAGATAGGTTAGGTAGGTTAGGTAGGTTAGATAGGTTAGATAGGTTAGGTAGGTTAGGTAGGTTAGATAGGTTAGGTAGGTTAGGTAGGTTAGATTAGGTTAGGTAGGTTAGGTAGGTTAGATTAGATTAGGTAGGTTAGATTAGGTTAGGTAGGTTAGGTAGGTTAGATTAGGTTAGGTAGGTTAGATTAGGTTAGGTAGGTTAGGTAGGTTAGATTAGGTTAGGTAGGTTAGATTAGGTTAGGTAGGTTAGGTAGGTTAGATTAGGTTAGGTAGGTTAGGTAGGTTAGATTAGATTAGGTAGGTTAGATTAGGTTAGGTAGGTTAGATTAGGTTAGGTAGGTTAGGTAGGTTAGATTAGGTTAGGTAGGTTAGATTAGGTTAGGTAGGTTAGATTAGGTAGGTTAGGTAGGTTAGATTAGGTTAGATTAGGTTAGGTAGGTTAGGTAGGTTAGGTAGGTTAGATTAGGTTAGGTAGGTTAGATTAGGTTAGGTAGGTTAGATTAGGTTAGGTAGGTTAGGTAGGTTAGATTAGGTAGGTTAGATTAGGTTAGGTAGGTTAGATTAGGTTAGGTAGGTTAGGTAGGTTAGGTAGGTTAGATTAGGTTAGGTAGGTTAGATTAGTTAGGTAGGTTAGGTAGGTTAGATTAGGTTAGGTAGGTTAGATTAGGTTAGGTAGGTTAGGTAGGTTAGATTAGGTTAGGTAGGTTAGGTAGGTTAGGTTGGTTAGGTTAGGTAGGTTAGGTAGGTTAGGTAGGTTAGGTTAGGTTTTAGGTTAGGTAGGTTAGGTAGGTTAGATTAGGTTAGATTAGGTTAGATTAGGTTAGGTTAGGTAGGTTAGGTAGGTTAGATTAGGTTAGATTAGGTTAGGTAGGTTAGGTAGGTTAGATTAGGTTAGATTAGGTTAGATTAGGTTAGGTTAGGTTTAGGTAGGTTAGATTAGGTTAGATTAGGTTAGGTTAGATAGGTTAGGTTAGGTAGGTTAGATTAGGTTAGATTAGGTAGGTTAGGTTAGGTAGGTTAGGTAGGTTAGGTAGGTTAGGTTAGGTAGGTTAGGTTAGGTAGGTTAGGTAGGTTAGGTAGGTAGGTTAGGTTACATTAGGTAGGTTAGGTTAGGTAGGTTAGGTAGGTAGGTTAGGTAGGTTAGGTAGGTAGGTTAGGTTAGGTAGGTTAGGTAGGTTAGGTAGGTAGGTTGGTTAGGTAGGTTAGGTAGGTAGGTTAGGTTAGGTAGGTTAGGTAGGTTAGGTAGGTTAGGTAGGTAGGTTAGGTTAGGTAGGTTAGGTAGGTAGGTTAGGTTAGGTTAGGTAGGTTAGGTTAGGTAGGTTAGGTTAGGTAGGTTAGTAGGTAGGTAGGTAGGTTAGGTTACATTAGGTAGGTTAGGTTAGGTAGGTTAGGTAGGTAGGTTAGGTAGGTTAGGTAGGTAGGTTAGGTTAGGTAGGTTAGGTAGTTAGGTAGGTAGGTTAGGTTAGGTAGGTTAGGTAGGTAGGTTAGGTTAGGTAGGTAGGTTAGGTTAGGTAGGTTAGGTTGTTAGGTAGGTTAGGTAGGTTAGGTTAGGTAGGTTAGGTTAGGTAGGTTAGGTTAGGTAGGTTAGGTTAGGTAGGTTAGGTTAGGTAGGTTAGGTTAGGTAGGTTAGGTTAGGTAGGTTAGGTTAGGTAGGTTAGGTAGGTTAGGTTAGTAGGTTAGGTTAGGTAGGTTAGGTAGGTTAGGTTAGGTAGGTTAGGTTAGGTAGGTTAGGTAGGTTAGGTTAGGTAGGTTAGGTTAGGTAGGTTAGGTTAGGTAGGTTAGGTTAGGTAGGTTTAGGTAGGTTAGGTTAGTAGTTAGGTTAGGTAGGTGGTAGGGTAGGTAGGTTAGGGTAGTAGGTTAGGTAGGTTAGGTTAGGTAGGTTAGGTAGGTTGTTATGTAGGTTAGGTTAGGTAGGTTAGGTAGGTTAGGTAGGTTAGGTTGGTAGGTTAGGTTAGGTAGGTTAGGTAGGTTAGGTTAGTAGTTAGGTAGGTTAGGTTAGGTAGGTTAGTGTAGGTAGGAGGTTAGGTTAGGTAGGTTAGGTTAGGTAGGTGGTGGTTAGGTTAGGTTAGTAGGTTGGTAGGTTCGGTTAGCGTAGGTTAGGTAGTAGGTTAGGTTTAGGTTAGGTAGGTTTAGGGTAGTAGGTTAGGTAGGTTAGTGTGGTTAGGTTAGGTAGGTTAGGTAGTTAGGTAGGTTAGGTAGGTAGGTTAGGTTAGGTAGGTTAGGTTAGGTTGGTTAGGGTAGGTTGGTTAGGTCGTTAGGTCGGTAGGTAGGTAGTTGGTTAGGTTAGGTTAGGTTAGGTAGGTTAGGTTGGTTAGGTTAGGTTGGTTAGGTAGGTTAGGTTAGGTAGTTTGGTTATAGGTAGTAGGTTAGGTTAGGTAGGTTAGGTTGGTTAGTTGGTTAGGTAGGTTTGGTTAGGTTGGTTAGGTTGTTAGGTTGGTTAGGTTAGGTTAGGTTGGTTTTAGGTTAGTTAGGTAGGTTGTAGGTAGGTGGTTAGGAGTGTTTAGTTTTACGGTATATATAATATATACAGTGAATGGATCTTTTCTGTTTGACTGCCGCCATTGAAACATAAGAGGTGAGTGGCCCCCAGCCTTCTTTACTTAGCCTATAAGGCTAACTAACGAAAATATCACGACCTAACCTAACAATCATTAGGTCAACTGTATGACCTTGACAATTGGTTAGGTTAGGTCATGATATTTTTGTTAGTTAGCCTTATAAAGCTAACTAAAGAAGGCTGGAGTTTAATTATGTTTCAATGGCGGCAGTCCAAACGGAAAAGATTCCCAGTGAATATATACAGGTTCGTTTACACATATATATAAATGTGTATATATATACCTTTCAGTCACTCATGTTGGCTGTTTCTACAATTTCATAATTTATATCAATGGATTCATTTTTACATCGCAAATGCACCCTAGATAGTCTCTACTGAAGGAATTACCCGCATTTTAGGGTATTTTTTACACTATACCCAAAACAAACTTCGTGTCCTAACTTAGTTTGAGCCAGTTCCCTCACTTGAGGACTATCCAAATCGCATTCCTGGGTGTAATAACGAATCCATTGATCTATAAATTATGGGAATTGAAGAGCCCGGAGTGATAGTAAAAAATTACCTGTTATAATAAGTGTTATGTCTCATGTAATAACAATATACATAAAATTGTCAGATAATTAATCAAGCAGTATGCTAGGTTAAGTGGCTATGTTGGCCTTATTTTTGTATTAAGTTCAGTGTACTGTATATGTAAGATTGTACGTGTATGTTAGGTTAAGTGGCTATGGATTGTGCATGATCCGCAATAAAGATGTTTTGTTTGTTTGTAGACAGCTGTTATAGACGACCATAATTTACACCCCTAAACTTAACATTTACCAAAAACTGAAGCAAAGCAGTTACTCATTGGGAAAACGCTTCATGTAAGCACAGGCCTATAGTGTTTACCATTAACTTAAAAAATACAAACCTTCTAATAATCGTTGAATGAGATTATCAACATCAAGTTCTAATTCAGCCATTATATTTCACGATCTTTCAATATCCTTCAGAGTAATATATGTATTAAATAACAACAGCTACCACAACTTTCAGTTCTACTCCTGCTATTTAATATTAATTAAGACTAGGGTATCGAAGTACAAACTAAATTTACGTCAAATGCATGCGAATTTCCTCGATACTTTTAGAGTTCTAAAGTCTATTAAACGCACTTTATCTACTTACGATGAACTAAGGCTATGTCACAGAGAGAACATAGTGACAAATACAGTGTTGAGCTTCTGGCATTTTTGGCGAAATCTGTTCGAGTCAGCGCTTAGTGACGCTTGACTCCATTCCCCCAAAGTAGAACCACTACTCCCCCGTTTTCTTTTTATGCCATTGCCATTTAAGTTATATATACAGATATTTTATCCGAAGGGGGTTATGTTTCTGGATATGCTTTCGGATAGCGATTTTTTGGATAGCAAGGGTCTTACAATATGGTTTAAAAAACACTATATAGGGTTATGGTTGGTTGCTGTCAATCTGATCCAGTGTCACGTATTCAACTGTCCGCTGTATTGAACTGCCCTCTGAGCACTTCTGCGCATGCGCAAAATCTAGCGGACAGTTCAGAATACAGGGTGTACATAAAGTCAGGATCTATTTTTGTAAAATAATTATTTTTTTCTATTTTTCTTTTCAGAAGCCCTTAGAATGAATACAGAAGAGCGTGTGGCAATAGTAATTTGGCGAATCGAGGGAAAGAAATACAATGACATCAGAGAGAAGTTTAGAAGGAGATTTCATGAGCCGGGGCCAATTGTTAGAAAATCTAGGAGAGGAAGAACCATTGTTGTCCCAAGGCGATATGATGACTAAGCTGATTGATGCAGCATTGCTTGTATATATTAGGTTAAGGTGTGTATATATCCATCTCATAATTGTAAGGTTAGTGAAAAATTAACTTAATTTAGAGCTAGCATTTTTGGGCTTTTGTGGCATCATGTTTGGCCACTGGTCATTTTGGGGCGCTGCGCGTCCTTTCTACTCGTTTGTGGATGTCGTACGTACAGGGTGTGGTCTGATAGAGAGCTCTCTTGCAATTCAGTTTGGTTGTTTAGATACAAGATTGTTGCATCGTGCAATAGTCCAGGTTGCGTTGTCAGCAACCCTGAGGTAGGACCTAATAGAATCTCAAGTCCGTAAGTTTTAATTTTAGCTTAACTTGGGCTGTAGGTAGAACTGGCCCTTTAGCATTTGGCCGTTTACGGCTCAGCTGGGATTTTGAACCCAATAAATAAGTAAAATAACATTGTCCTTCAGAACCAGATTCTAGCCCAAGACTGAGTCAGTGACTATTTTTCAGCAAAGTTCTGATTGTGCAAATTGTAGCCCAAGTTAGGCCTAGACGGGTTGAGCATTATTGAGTTAAGGTCCCAGGGTAGAAAGTTTGGTCGCCCAATTGCGAAACTTGGCCAGTCGTCTGTCGTCGTTTTTGGCCTACATTTTTACGGGTTTGGTTAATTTTGATTTATTATTGAATTAAGGTCCCAGGGTAGAAAGTTTGGTCGCCCAATTGCGAAACTTGGCCAGTCGTCTGTCGTTGTTTTTGGCCTACATTTTTACAGGTTTGGTTAATTTTGGTTTATTATTGAATTAAGGTCCCAGGGTAGAAAGTTTGGTCGCCCAATTGGAAACTTGGCCACTTGTCTGTCGTTGTTTTTGGCCTACATTTTACCAGTTTGGTTAATTTTGGTTTATTATTCGTAGGCGAAGGTTGCAGACTTCGGTGCGCCAGTAACTTGGGTGGAAAATTTGGTATTCCATACTGTTGGTTGGTTAGTACCCCACCCAGCAATTCAGTTTATTTGAAAAAAGCAAAATTTGCGTTTGATGAGTTTGGTTAAGTATTTCTGCCAATTCAGCTCATTTGGCATTGAGCCCAATTGTGGTTTGCATTGAAGATGAGTGCATCTGAATTGAACAAGTTTAAAAAAAGGAGAAGCGCCTACAAAGGTCTTATTACAAAGGTCATTGCCACAATAGATTCTGCCATAGAGCAAGAGGATTTACGCGTAGTGACTGCGCAGCTTTCCATATTAGAAACTAAAAAGGTTGCTCTAAGTGAAGTAAATGTTAAAATTGAGGCTCTTATAGAAGAGGATGAAATAGAAAATAACATAATTTACTTTGAAGAGATTATTGATGATATAATTAAAGTAGGCCACCGAGCAAAAGAGTTTAGCAGCTCATTACAGTTAGAGACCAGGTCTAATAATGAAACACAACACTCAACAAATGATGTTTGTGAAGTTAAGGTTAACAGATCTACAGTTCAATTACCGAGGCTTGTACTCAAAACATTTTCTGGGAGCATTCAGGAATGGCAAGGATGGGCAGACAGTTTTCAATCAGCAGTTCATTCTAGTCAAGTGTTAAGTGCGGTGGAGAAGTTTAATTATTTGCAGTCCCTCTTGGAAGGGGAGGCAGCAAAGACAATAGCAGGATTAGCATTAAAAGAGGCTAATTATAATGTGGCTTGGGATATATTAAAGAAACGGTTTGGTAAGCCAGAGATCTTAATTAAAAGCCACCTCCGTGAACTTTTAGCTATACCTCCTGTTAACAATCCTAATAGTGTTAAGGAGTTACGGCAGTTATATGATGAATTTGAAGTTAGAACTAGGTCCCTGGACAACTTGGGTGTAGGAATGGAAAGGTATGGTATAATGTTGGTTGAATTAAGTAAGGGACACTCTATATAACATGTGTACATCCCCCTTCAGCAGAAGTTAAGTCTTTTAGGCACAGAATTAGCAAGACGGGAGGGAATTGAGTTTGCACAGTGGGATGTTAAACAAGGGGACAAAGGCAGGCACAGCACCAAGGTTTCTACAAAAAGGAATAGCCCAGGTACAGTGTCAGCTCTACATGCATCCTCTGAGAATAAATTAAAGGGAATCAAGGTATGGAAAACTGATGAGTGGGTAGTTGGGAGGTAACGAAAATGGTTCACTGAGTAGGTAGGTAGTTAATCTAACTATGGAAAAACTATACGCGCTCACAACATGGTATCATATGTGGTACATTTATTTCATAATTAAATATAAATTATTAATTAATTGAATTAAATATCTATACAAAAATGCCTCGGGATTGGCGACATAGCCTATTGGGAATGAAATAATTGAATTGCCATACGTACAAAGAATCTGTATGTATGAATCAGCCTCACATAGCAACAAGAAAACCCAATTTATTGTTTAGTCTACCACAGGAGTAGACCAAACAAAAATTTTGCTAGTTCGGCAAATAATACACCAGAACCAAGGAACGGCTCTCAGGGCTGTTTATGTTACAGCGAACGCTTTAAACAGGGAAGACGTATAAAGTTTTCCCTCTAGTTCTGAGTGAATTCCTTATAATATAAAACCTAGTGACTATAAAAGGATAGGCCTATTCCTTCAGGGGTTTATATAGTGACTGCCTATATTAATTACCTTAAGTAAATTCGCCGCGTAACTCCATCGTGGCGGCCCTACACCGAAAATGATCGTAACGCCCTACATCGAAACAAACAAAGACCCAGCAAAAATAAGGTGAGGCAATTTCAGTTTTCATTAACATAAGGTTTCCCAACTCCCGACGCTAGAATTACCGTAATCAATATAAATATAAAGAGGTCCTTTAACAACCTACATATTTCTAACTCTCTAACGAAAAAGCATAGGGCTTTTGTCGGTAACCCTCCACTGAAGTCTGTTGGAAATTTCCAACGGATGAGGGCACAGGCAATCAACCCATAGCCCTATATAGTTTTTTCAAACTAACAATTATTAAATTCCTTTTATGTCAATAACTGGGTGGATGAAACCAATTGGTTGCTCACCAGAGTTATTCTCCACACTAGTATTTATATACTGTGTGACAAGAGCGTGCTCGGTAATAGATATACATTACCGATCAATCAACCGAGGAAAAAACCAACACGACGCTGGTGGAAAAAGTCCCGCGAAAAAAGGAGAACAAAGAAGAACGAAAACGAGGAACGGGGCGAGAGGACGCAACTGGAGAAGGGACAACAACAGACACCGAAGAAAGATCCCCACCAGCAAGTACGCTCTCGACAATTATACAGGAAGGAGAAAAGAGACTCTCTAATAACTAGCAGTAAGTGACTAATTGTGTTTTTAGCCCAGTTGGATCTTCTAACTTCTAACTTAGAAGACTCATTAAATTAAGCTGGGTCAGACAACTTAGGCGTACATTGTGGCCTAAGACCCAGCATCAACTCATAGCTTAACAAAGGTGAAGGTAGATTGCCCTAACCTAGTTTGGTGAGGAATCCTACTGTGGACCTCAATTTATCTGCCCGCTCTGGACCATTTCCGGAATCTCTAGGCTGACCCCTACAGGGCTAGACTTAATCTACTCTATAGTTAGACTGGAGATATAAGGGGTGGGTTAATTGTGGACCAATTCATACAGAGCATTTTTCACATTGGTGGTCCGTGTGTGGGGAATAAACAAACCTTAACCTTACTTAACAAAAATTGCAGAATTAGGCTAAATGGTCTAGCCTAAGCCTAAGCCTAAGCCTAACCTATACCTAATAACAAACTTGCCTAATTAGGTCTACAACCTAGGGCCTAACTAGGAAACATTTACATTTAAGGAGTCTCATTCTCTTATAAGCTTAGACCTGAGTGACACATAAGTACTTGGGGGGATTAAACCAAATTTAAAACTTGACTTTTGTCTGTGCTCTCTCTTCTCTGGTAATTTCTTCTTGTCCTCTATTTCATTACGATCCCCAGTTAAACAATTTTGACTTAAACATGGACAGTGCGGAATTGAAAAAGTTAAAAAAGAAAAGGGGGGCAAAGTTGGGAGCTGTTACAAAGGCTGTGAACACTTTTAACAATATTACACAACCAGGTAAGGAAGATTTAGAGTGTGTAATTCTTAAATTGGAAACTAAAAAGAAGGAAATAATAGCCATTATGAGAGTATTTCAGAGTTAGTTGAATCCGAAATGGCTGAAGAACAATTGATAGACCTTTACGCTGATAATGATGTCAGGTAATCTCAATTGAACAGCAAATAAGGAGACTACGGTCTCGTTTGACTGACTTAACACCAAATAAACCTAATTCTGATTTTAATCAAAGTAGAGCTAACCTTCAACAAAATTTAAGTGGCATGCTAAATCCTGAGTCACAAGAATTGAGGGCTCAGTTACCCATTTTGCTAGTACCAACATTTGAAGGGGACACGGTACAATTCCCATCTTTCATTGACAAATTTGAGAGTTTAATAGGTAATAAACCTTATATTTCAACTGTTGATAAGTTTAGCTACTTAACTAGTTTCCTTAAAGGCCCAGCCTATAACCTGATAGCCTATTTACCAGCCGTAGGGACTTCATATGAAGTAGCTATTGATCTCTTAAAACGTAATTACATTAATAAAGATGAGATTGTATATGAATTATCTCAACAAATTTTTGATTTTGCACACATAAAAGATAACCATAGTGATATGGAAATTTTTATACAAAATTAGAAGCTATTATAGGACAACTGGTTAGCAATGAGATAGATATTAAAGCTTCATCTTGGATTATACAAGGCATAGTTCTTAGGTGCCTTCCTTTGAGGGTTAAAGATATTTTAATTCTAAAGACGGGAGAAAATTATCCTAATCTTGAAGATATCAAAAACACTTCCCAATATCCTAACTAATTACAAATTGAGAATATTCCAACACAAAATAAGACCCAGACTATGGATAAACCAAAGACTGTTCCCAGAGACCAACTAGCTACAGCCAAACAGACAAAACTTGATACTGTAGAATCAAATGTGACCAACTGTAATACACGAACACCTACATTACGAACTTTAATGTAACTGCTGCCTCAACTTACACAATACATTGCAAATTTTGTGCAAGTAATGAACACAGTAGTACTGGGTGTGACAAATATTCAGACTTTAACCAAAGAGCTAAAAGATGTGAACAGTTGAACCTATGTAAAAAGTGTACTGGCCAGGGACATTATAAGAAAGACTGTAAATCTAGATTAAGATTCAAGTGTAAGTTTTGTAAAAGTTTACGACATGTCTCATCAATGTGTGATTCACCAAAGTGTCCAAACAATAGTACTCAAACTCAAAAGATACCTCCACCAAACAAAGGTAATCAAGAAAATGCCACTTTCATGGGACATTCTGTTTGCCAAACAACGTAACAAAAAACACTGAGATTCTTTTACCAACTATTACTTTGGACTTAGTGAATAGTGAGGGTAGCACCACTCCAGTGAGATGTCTTATAGACTGTTGTTCTCAACAAACATTTGTTTCACAAAATGTAGTTAATAAATTGGGTTTGACACCAAACCCGAATGAACAAAACTCAATATTGCATCCTTTGTTAAGGATAACTCGGACAAAAATAGCTATAAGACAATTGACCTGGAACTACATTTAGAAAATAAATTAGAGAAAATTGAAGTAGTTATTATTTCTAAAGTAGGACAAAACAACTGGTTATACCCAAACTAGAACAAACCATAAATCATTTGGGAAAACACTACAAAATAGCTGATAGACATATCACAACAACACAGTAGCTAACATTGAAATGTTAATGGGGGCAGATTATATTAATCTTATTCAGGGCATAGTGAGATAGGTAATGGTATAGCTATTCAGACTCCATCAGGGATAGCCCCTTTGGGTGACTATCCAAATACAACCTAGACCTAAACCAAAATAGTTCATGACCAACAAATACTATGTGCCTCAATCAGTCCTACATAACACCTGTAAGAATAGCAACACTTTGAATAATATTATCTCAACTGAGAACATTAATTCATCATTACACTAGGCAACAAATTTCAACTTTTTTTTTGTTACAGACACGTGAACTACTGATTCCTACTAAAGCGGTGATGCTGATTTCAGATCTGATATCAAAATTTCTCTATCACGTCCAGATTTTGTGTAACCGAAAACCCCTATTTTTCATTTTTTTTTCTCACCCGCTTCTATTACGAAAGCCGTCTAAGCTACTTTTCCGTGCCACGTTTTATGTTAAGCATACTTAAATAATTAGTGAACAGGGATGTCTTTCCTCCTTTATTCTGGCTTAAGACAGACAGCGGAATTCCGCTGCGGAGTTACCACCCCTGCGCCCAACCATCCACCCAAAGCGCGTTAGTATTTTGTTGTTACTACTGAAAGGCAAATTCCTGTTCTTAAGTGAAACTTTGGTGTGTCCTCTTCCTTTGTCGCTTGTAGGATGACGAGCTCTCCTTCTGCAGGAACCAACAATAATCTCCCATCATATTTGGGTTGAAATTACCTTGGTATCTGTTTTCCATAACTGAGATCTGTTGGTGGAAGCGCTCACCATGCTCGTCACTTACAGCCCCAAGGTTGGCCGGGAAGAAGTCAAGATGAGAATGTAAAAAATGAATTTTCAAAGACATTCTGCATCCCATTATTTCATAAGATTTAAGCATGTTTTCTACGAGTTTACGGTGGTTTTCAGCTTTGTGGTTTCCAAGAAAATTTTTGACAACTTCAACGAAAGATGTCCATGCTCCTAGTTCATTCTCATTTAGGTTAGATGGAAACGATGAGTCGTGGATGACACTGCGGATCTGTGGTCCAGTGAAAACTCCAGCTTCTAGCTTAGCATCTGTCAATATTCCTTTGAATTTATCCTTTAAATATTGGAAACCACTACCTTGATGATCCATACCCTTCACGAAATTTTTCATAAGGCCAAGTTTAATGTGAAGTGGTGGAAGATGTACTTTCTGAGGGTCAATAAGTGCTGGGTGTTTCACATTGTATTTACCAACAACATGTTCAGTTCTAGATGGCCAATCATGTTTTTTGTAGTGGTTCTTGTCATCTCTGCTGTTCCATAGACACAAAAAGCACATATGCTTTGTGTAGCCCAACTGTAACCCAAGAAGTAATGATACAACTTTAAGGTCGCCACAAATATTCCATGTGTGGTCCTTATATTTGATGAGTCTTAGCAGCAGTTTCATCGATTCATAAGTCTCATTAAGGCCAGTGGCATGTGCTACAGGTATTGAAGGTTTTTCATTGCCGTTGTGCAGTAATACAGCTTTAAGGCTAGCTTTACTAGAGTCAATGAACAGTCTCCATTCTTTTGGATCATAGCGACAGCCAATCCCTTGCATCAGACCACTGATATCGTGGCAGAAACAAACGTTTTCTTCCTGTAAGTAAAATGATGAAAACTGCAAATGGCGATGGCGGAAATGGGAAACTTTGGTGTTTGGTTGGAGAAGATTAAATTCTTGAAGTCTTGAACCAAGCAACTCTGCCTTTTCTTTTGGTAATTCCAAATCGCGCACTAAGTCATTTAACTCCGCTTGACTTAACAAATGTGGGGAAATATTTGCATCTGGAACATATATGCCATCTTTCCCTGTTTCTATATCACTAGCAGAATCTTCAGATGAACTGCTGTCTGTTATCGTTGCTGGTGGAACTGGTGGTGGATTTGTTTCATCATGTGGTACTGGTTTCATTGCTGATTCGCAGTTTGGGTACGTGATCTTTGATTTGTTTTTCTTTGTGAAACCAGCAATCTTTGTCAAACAAAAATAACAATCATTGAAGTGATTTTTCGGCTCACGCCAAACCATGGGGACTGAGAACGGCATAGCTTTTCTTTTACCATTCATCCAAGCTATTAACATTGCATTGCACTGTGCACAGCAAATATGTGGTGCCCAGTCCCTCTGTTGGTCTCCTAACTTACAGTCAAAATAACACTTGTAGGCAAGTTTAATCTTTGTTGTTATGTTTCTACGTTGTGGCTTAGGTGTATATTGTCCACAGACAAAGCAGAAGTTGTCTGGGTGATTTACACAAGCACGTCTATTTGATGCCATTTTGAATTACCATACAATATCTGAAAAAACGTAGAAAGTAATTATTACGATGTGCAAAATAAAAAACTACAACCGTAGTACAAAAAAAATGCTATAAAAACACACAAGTCACCACAACCTGTCACTTGCTCATCAGCAGAGAGCTTCAACAACCGTTCTGCTTGACTGTCACGTAGCGACTGACCGTTGGGCCGTTTCCCGTTACTATGCTCTTGACTCAGTGTTGCCAACTCGGGATAAATTTTATTTATCAAAATTTTTCGAATTTGTATATAGTTGGCAAAAAAAATTGCTTTAACCTTGAAAAGCAAGTTTCATATTACTGGCATTAAGCCGATTAAAACCAAAATCTGGACGTGGTAGAAAATTTTACTAAAAGTGATTTGCATTTTACACAAAATCTAGACGTGATAGAAAAAATCTAATTATAGATTTGAAATCAGCATACCGAAATTAGCTAGGAGCACCTATTTGGTCTTCTGTAACAAAATCTTTGTTGCCTAGTGTTATCAAATGAAACTTTGGATGAGGCAATTCAAACTTTATGGTTGCTAGAATCTGTGGGTATACATGACACAAATCAAACTTCAGAAGATCAGTTAATGGTAGAAAGATTTGAAGACACCATTCATGCAGACAATAGTTATTTTATTGAGTTACCTTGGAAAATAAATTGTCCAACTTTAAGAGATAATCTCAAAGTAGCTAAAGGACATTTATATAAAGTAATGAAAAAACTCAAACAAGATAATAATATTAAAAAGTACAGTGATGTCTTCAAAGAACAGCTACAGAAAGGCTTCATTGAAGAAGTAACAAATAACCCTTTTAAAAAAGATGGTTGTCATTATTTAACCACAGGGGGGTTTATCGACAAGATGCCCCAACAACAAAACTCAGAGTAGTATATAACTGTAGCCTCAAAGACAGTGATAAACACAGTTTGAATGATTGCCTGATTGAGGGTCCTAATCTCATTTCTGACCTTGTGAAGATCTTACTGAGGTTCAGGTTAGATAAATATGCCGTACAAAGTGACATTTCAAAGGCATTTTTGAGAATAAATCTTAAAAATGAATATGATAAGAACCAACTTAGGTTCTTATGGTTCAAGGATCCATTTGATTTGAATAAAGGGTTCATAACCTATAGATTTAATGTTGTGTTGTTTGGAGCCAATTGCTCACCTAGCCTATTAGCATTGACAATTGACATCATTTAACCAGTTTAATAACTCTTTAACATTGAACTTCCTTAAGGAACATTTTTACGTAGACAATCTAATAGGCTCAACAACAACAAAATCTGAATTATCTGAAGTCTATGAACACTCTCAAAACATTATGCAACAAGGTAACTTTGAACTTAGAGAGTGGATTTCAAATGATGAGGATTTAAACAAAAAGATTTTAAAGGATAATAATGGTCTTACTGAGCCATCAGACAGAGTTAAAACTTTAGGTATGAACTGGTATTTGGATGCAACTTCTAACAGTCATGATTCAATCTGTACTAAAGGTTTTAAACTTGATGAGGAAGCAAATACTAAAAGACAAATATTATCAGAGGCTTCCAAAATTTTTGATCCTATGGGTCTATTCCTGCCTTCAACAATAAAATCAAAGATTCTCCTCCAAGAAATTTGGAGGACAAATGTTGGGTGGGATGATCCAATAACAAATGAAAATCAAAAATCTTGGAAGAAGTTAGCTGCTGATTTAACAAAAGTGCAGAACATTAAAATTCAAAGGTGCTGTGGGTTTAGGGATAAGCCCCAGAGACTTCATGTGTTTGCTGATGCAAGCACACAAGCTTATGGGTGCTGTGCGTATCTTGTAAGTCCTACAGAAAGTCATCTAATTTATGCAAAAGGGAAAGTTGCACCTCTCAAACCTACCCGAACCATACCTCAATTGGAACTATTGGCTGCTGCATTAGCCATTAAAACCATTTCATTGCTTAAGGATGCTTACCATGATGTGAACATAACTCATATCCACATCTGGCTTGACAGTCAGATTTGTCTTGCCTGGATACGGAATGATAGCATTAATAGTAAGAATATCTTTGTAAGAAATAGGCTAAAAGAAATAGCTGAAGCTAATGAAAGCCTACAAGTAAACTTTCACTATGTTCCAACTAAACAAAATCCAGCAGACTTTCTGACCAGAGGTTTATCCTACAAGTTGTTGAAGTCAAACAAAACTTGGTTTATGGGACCTAAGTGGCTCTGTAATACAGACCAATGGCCTGTGGAACAAGTTAACTTGACATTAAATTTAATCTTTTCAAATGAAAAGGTTGAACCAATCACTAATTATGAACGTTTATTCTGATTTCAGTAAACTTGTCAGGGTCACAGCCTACTGTTTGAGGTTTGCTCACAACTGTTTAACTACAATTAACAACAGCTAAAATAAAAACAATCATAATTATACAGAAGTTGCAACCAAATACTGGATAGGGCCATGCACAACAAAAAGAGTACAATAAAGAGTTAGAATTCTTGACTAATGGGAAACAAACAAAAGAACCTGTACCATCAGTAGTTGTGGATCTAAACTTGTTCAGAGATGAGGAAGGCCTTCTAAGGTGTAAAGGGAGATTAGACAAATCAAAACTGTCATACAAAAGCAAACATCCAATCCTTTTACCTAGATTTAGCTATTTGACAACATTAATCATCAGAAAAAACACACAATGATGTATATCATATGGGGTACCACAGACACTAACTACATTAAGAAAAACTTATTGGATACCCAAGGGGGCACTGTTAAAACAGTCCTGAGTGAGTGTGTCACATGTAGGCGTATTCATGCTAGGCCCTATAGGAAACCAAATCCTCCTGCTTTGCCAGAGGAGAGAGTTACTCTCAACAGACCCTTTGAGACTGTAGGCATTGACTATACAGGAGCATTGACTGTAGGGTGGTTGACACTGAACAAAAAATGTACATTGTACTGTTTACATGTGCTGCCTCACGAGCTGTTTATTTGGATGTTGTGGAGGACCTTACAGCAGAATCTTTTGTTGCTGTCTTTAAGAGATTCTGTGCACGACATTCAGTACCCAAGACAGTTTGGACTGACAATGCTACATATTTCAGGCTGGTGAACAAGTCATCCACGACTTGTTAAGCGATGAACTCACACAATTATATATACAAAATTCAAACATAAGTGGAAGTAGTATATCCGGTTGCCTCTCCTTGGTATGGTTCTATCTGGGAGAGGAATATACAAACAGTAAAGAATGCTTGAAGAAAGCAATTGGTAAAAAACAGATACACTTTTTGAGTTGCTCACTCTCCTGGCTGAGATTGAGAACATCATCAACAATAGACCACTCACTTATGTGAGTGACAACATTAATGACCCGGAACCATTAACTCCAAATCATTTGATTCGGGGAGAACAAGTTAGTCTCCCCTGCCGTACAATATAGACTCTTCAAAGACCCAAACTGGACTCAACGACATGATGAGCTCCAGACTAAGTTACAACATTTAACTAGAGTTAAAGCTCATTTCATTAAACAGTGGAAAACTGAGTACTTGATGGGTCTAAGGGAGAGACATAAACAAATGACTAAGAAGGATTGGTCTGACACAATTAAGGTAGGGGACCTTGTTCTCATACATGACAGTACTCCAAGACAATACTGGCCTCTGGCTAGAGTTTCAGAACTCAGACCAGGGGCAGACGGGGTACAAGAGTGGTCAAATTAAGGACTTCAACGGGTGACACAACAAGAGACATTTCTCTTTTGTACCCTTTAGAGTCTGGACCCAAAACAATGGACTTTGGAGAACCTTCTCCACTGACAGTAACAACTGGAGACACTGAACTTCCAGTAACTATTCCTTTGACAGTAGGAGTGGTAACGCATCCTACTACAACATTGACAGACACAAGACCTCAGCGACAAACAGCATTAAAGGCGCGACTATTTTTACAACAAAAAATAGATAGCTGGGGAATTGTAATTTTATCTTCTAACTTTCACTTTTTTCTTTTCTTATGGTAAAGACCATAGACAGTTTTCATCCATGGATGTATATTTTTCTTCTAATTAAATGCTACACCTTCTCCATGAGAAGGTGAGGATAGGCACTGTTAATCAGATTAACAGGCATTTACAGTCAAATAGTTAGCTAGTCTACACTCAGATAAAAATGGTGACAATGACACCAAATTTTTATCTCCCGGGGCCCCCAGTATATGGAAAACTGATGAGTGGGTAGTTGGGAGGTAACGAAAATGGTTCACTGAGGTAGGTAGGTAGTTAATCTAACAATTATTAAATTCCTTTTATGTCAATAACTGGGTGGATGAAACCAATTGGTTGCTCACCAGAGTTATTCTCCACACTAGTATTTATATACTGTGTGACAAGAGCGTGCTCGGTAATAGATATACATTACCGATCAACCAACCGAGGAAAAAACCAAGACGACGCTGGTGGAAAAAGCCCCGCGAAAAGGAGAACAAGAAGAACGAAAACGAGAAGGGGCGAGAGGACGGAACGGAGAAGGGACAACAACAACAAAAAGATCCCCACCAGCAAGTACGCTCTCGCAATTAACAGAGAGAAAGAGACTCTCTAATAACTAGCAGTAAGTGACTAATTGTGTTTTTAGCCCAGTTGATCTTCTAACTTCTAACTTAGAACTATTAAATTAAGCTGGGTCAGACAAATTAGGCCTACATTGTGGCCTAAGACCCAGCATCAACTCATAGCTTAACAAAGGTAATAGATTGCCCTAACCTAGTTTGGTGAGGAACTCCTACTGTGGACCTCAATTTATCTGCCCGCTCTGGACCATTTCCGGAATCTCTAGGCTGACCCCTACAGGCTAGACTTGATCTACTCTATAGTTAGACTGGAGATATAAGGGGTGGGTTAATTGTGGACCAATTCATACAGAGCATTTTTCACATTGGTGGTCCGTGTGTGGGGAATTTACAAACCTTAACCTTACTTAACAAAAAATGCAGAATTAGGCTAAATGGTCTAGCCTAACTAAGCCTAAGCCTAACCTAGCCTAAATAACAAGCCTAATTAGGTCTACAACCTAGGGCCTAACTAGGAAACATTTACATTTAAGGAGTCTCATTCTCTTATAAGCTTAGACCTGAGTGACACATAAGTACTGGGGGGGATTAAACCAAATTTAAACTTGACTTTTGTCTGTGCTCTCTCTTCTCTGGTAATTTCTTCTTGTCCTCTATTTCATTACGATCCCCAGTTAAACAATTTTGACTTAAACATGGACAGTGCGGAATTGAAAAAGTTAAAAAAGAAAAGGGGGGCAAAGTTGGGAGCTGTTACAAAGGCTGTGAACACTTTTAACAATATTACACAACCAGGTAAGGAAGATTTAGAGTGTGTAATTCTTAAATTGGAAACTAAAAAGAAGGAAATAATAGCCATTGATGAGAGTATTTCAGAGTTAGTTGAATCCGAAATGGCTGAAGAACAATTGATAGACCTTACGCTGATAATGATGTTCAGGTAATCTCAATTGAACAGCAAATAAGGAGACTACGGTCTCGTTTGACTGACTTAACACCAAATAAACCTAATTCTGATTTTAATCAAAGTAGAGCTAACCTTCAACAAATTTAAGTGGCATGCTAAATCCTGAGTCACAAGAATTGAGGGCTCAGTTACCCATTTTGCTAAGTACCAACATTTGAAGGGGACACGGTACAATTCCCATCTTTCATTGACAAATTTGAGAGTTTAATAGGTAATAAACCTTATATTTCAACTGTTGAAAGTTTAGCTACTTAACTAGTTTCCTTAAGGCCCAGCCTATAACCTGATAGCCTATTTACCAGCCGTAGGGAATTCATATGAAGTAGCTATTGATCTCTTAAAACGTAATTACATTAATAAAGATGAGATTGTATATGAATTATCTCAACAAATTTTTGATTTGCACCCATAAAAGATAACCATAGTGATATGGAAAATTTTTATACAAAATTAGAAGCTATTATAGGACAACTGGTTAGCAATGAGATAGATATTAAAGCTTCATCTTGGATTATACAAGGCATAGTTCTTAGGTGCCTTCCTTTGAGGGTTAAAGATATTTTAGTTCTAAAGACGGGGAGAAAATTATCCTAATCTTGAAGATATCAGAAAACACTTTCCCAATATCCTAACTAATTACAAATTGAGAAATATTCCAACACAAAATAAGACCCAGACTATGGATAAACCAAAGACTGTTCCCAGAGACCAACTAGCTACAGCCAAACAGACAAAACTTGATACTGTAGAATCAAATGTGACCAACTGTAATACACGAACACCTACATTACAGAACTTTAATGTAACTGCTGCCTCAACTTACACACTACATTGCAAATTTTGTGCAAGTATGAACACAGTAGTACTGGGTGTGACAAATATTCAGACTTTAACCAAAGAGCTAAAAGATGTGAACAGTTGAACCTATGTAAAAAGTGTACTGGCCAGGGACATTATAAGAAAGACTGTAAATCTAGGTTAAGATTCAAGTGTAAGTTTTGTAAAAGTTTACGACATGTCTCATCAATGTGTGATTCACCAAAGTGTCCAAACAATAGTACTCAAACTCAAAAGATACCTCCACCAAACAAAGGTAATCAAGAAAATGCCACTTTCATGGGACATTCTGTTTGTCAAACAACGTAACAAGAAACACTGAGATTCTTTTACCAACTATTACTTTGGACTTTAGTGATAGTGAGGGTAGCACCACTCCAGTGAGATGTCTTATAGACTGTTGTTCTCAACAAACATTTGTTTCACAAAATGTAGTTAATAAATTGGGTTTGACACCAAACCCGAATGAACAAAACCTCAATATTGCATCCTTTGTTAAGGATAACTCGGACAAAAATAGCTATAAGACAATTGACCTGGAACTACATTTAGAAAATAAATTAGAGAAAATTGAAGCAGTTATTATTTCTAAAGTAGGACAAAACAAACTGGTTATACCCAAACTAGAACAAACCATAAATCATTTGGGAAAACACTACAAAATAGCTGATAGACATATCACTAACAACACAGTAGCTAACATTGAAATGTTAATGGGGGCAGATTATATTAATCTTATTCATAAGGGCATAGTGAGATAGGTAATGGTATAGCTATTCAGACTCCATCAGGGATAGCCCCTTTGGGTGACCTATCCAAATACAACCTAGACCTAAACCAAAATAGTTCATGACCAACAAATACTATGTGCCTCAACTCAGTCCTACATAACACCTGTAAGAATAGCAACACTTTGAATAATATTATCTCAACTGAGAACATTAATTCATCATTATCAAATGAAACTTTGGATGAGGCAATTCAAACTTTATGGTTGCTAGAATCTGTGGGTATACATGACACAAATCAAACTTCAGAAGATCAGTTAATGGTAGAAAGATTTGAAGACACCATTCAGTGCAAAGACAATAGTTATTTTATTGAGTTACCTTGGAAAATAAATTGTCCAACTTTAAGAGATAATCTCAAAGTAGCTAAAGGACATTTATATAAAGTAATGAAAAAACTCAAACAAGATAATAATATTAAAAGTACAGTGATGTCTTCAAAGAACAGCTACAGAAAGGCTTCATTGAAGAAGTAACAAATAACCCTTTTAAAAAAATGGTTGTCATTATTTAACCACAGGGGGGTTTATCGACAAGATGCCCCAACAACAAAACTCAGAGTAGTATATAACTGTAGCCTCAAAGACAGTGATAAACACAGTTTGAATGATTGCCTGATTGAGGGTCCTAATCTCATTTCTGACCTTGTGAAGATCTTACTGAGGTTCAGGTTAGATAAATATGCCGTACAAAGTGACATTTCAAAGGCATTTTTGAGAATAAATCTTAAAAATGAATATGATAAGAACCAACTTAGGTTCTTATGGTTCAAGGATCCATTTGATTTGAATAAAGGGTTCATAACCTATAGATTTAATGTTGTGTTGTTTGGAGCCAATTGCTCACCTAGCCTATTAGCATTGACAATTGACATCATTTGAAACCAGTTTAATAACTCTTTAACATTGAACTTCCTTAAGGAACATTTTTACGTAGACAATCTAATAGGCTCAACAACAACAAAATCTGAATTATCTGAAGTCTATGAACACTCTCAAAACATTATGCAACAAGGTAACTTTGAACTTAGAGAGTGGATTTCAAATGATGAGGATTTAAACAAAAAGATTTTAAAGGATAATAATGGTCTTACTGAGCCATCAGACAGAGTTAAAACTTTAGGTATGAACTGGTATTTGGATGCAACTTCTAACAGTCATGATTCAATCTGTACTAAAGGTTTTAAACTTGATGAGGAAGCAAATACTAAAAGACAAATATTATCAGAGGCTTCAAAATTTTTGATCCTATGGGTCTATTCCTGCCTTCAACAATAAAATCAAAGATTCTCCTCCAAGAAATTTGGAGGACAAATGTTGGGTGGGATGATCCAATAACAAATGAAAATCAAAAATCTTGGAAAAGTTAGCTGCTGATTTAACAAAAGTGCAGAACATTAAAATTCAAAGGTGCTGTGGGTTTAGGGATAAGCCCCAGAGACTTCATGTGTTTTGCTGATGCAAGCACACAAGCTTATGGGTGCTGTGCGTATCTTGTAAGTCCTACAGAAAGTCATCTAATTTATGCTTTATGCAAAAGGGAAAGTTGCACCTCTCAAACCTACCCGAACCATACCTCAATTGGAACTATTGGCTGCTGCATTAGCCATTAAAACCATTTCATTGCTTAAGGATGCTTACCATGATGTGAACATAACTGATATCCACATCTGGCTTGACAGTCAGATTTGTCTTGCCTGGATACGGAATGATAGCATTAATAGTAAGAATATCTTTGTAAGAAATAGGCTAAAAGAAATAGCTGAAGCTAATGAAAGCCTACAAGTAAACTTTCACTATGTTCCAACTAAACAAAATCCAGCAGACTTTCTGACCAGAGGTTTATCCTACAAGTTGTTGAAGTCAAACAAAACTTGGTTTATGGGACCTAAGTGGCTCTGTAATACAGACCAATGGCCTGTGGAACAAGTTAACTTGACATTAAATTTAATCTTTTCAAATGAAAAGGTTGAACCAATCACTAATTATGAACGTTATTCTGACTTCAGTAAACTTGTCAGGGTCACAGCCTACTGTTTGAGGTTTGCTCACAACTGTTTAACTACAATTAACAAACAGCTAAATAAAAACAATCATAATTATACAGAAGTTGCAACCAAATACTGGATAGGCCATGCACAACAAAAAGAGTACAATAAAGAGTTAGAATTCTTACTAATGGGAAACAAACAAAAGAACCTGTACCATCAGTAGTTGTGGATCTAAACTTGTTCAGAGATGAGGAAGGCCTTCTAAGGTGTAAAGGGAGATTAGACAAATCAAAACTGTCATACAAAAGCAAACATCCAATCCTTTTACCTAGATTTAGCTATTTGACAACATTAATCATCAGAAAAACACACAATGATGTATATCATATGGGGGTACCACAGACACTAACTACATTAAGAAAAACTTATTGGATACCCAAGGGAAGGATCACTGTTAAAACAGTCCTGAGTGAGTGTGTCACATGTAGGCGTATTCATGCTAGGCCCTATAGGAAACCAAATCCTCCTGCTTTGCCAGAGGAGAGAGTTACTCTCAACAGACCCTTTGAGACTGTAGGCATTGACTATACAGGAGCATTGACTGTAGGGGTGGTGACACTGAACAAAAAATGTACATTGTACTGTTTACATGTGCTGCCTCACGAGCTGTTTATCTGGATGTTGTGGAGGACCTTACAGCAGAATCTTTTGTTGCTGTCTTTAAGAGATTCTGTGCACGACATTCAGTACCCAAGACAGTTTGGACTGACAATGCTACATATTTCAAGGCTGGTGAACAAGTCATCCACGACTTGTTAAGCGATGAACTCACACAATTATATATACAAAATTCAAACATAAAGTGGAAGTATATTCCGGTTGCCTCTCCTTGGTATGGTTCTATCTGGGAGAGGAATATACAAACAGTAAAGAATTGCTTGAAGAAAGCAATTGGCAAAAAACAGATACACTTATTTGGGTTGCTCACTCTCCTGGCTGAGATTGAGAACATCATCAACAATAGACCACTCACTTATGTGAGTGACAACATTAATGACCCGGAACCATTAACTCCAAATCATTTGATTCGGGGAGAACAAGTTAGTCTCCTGCCGGACTACAATATAGACTCTTCAGAAGACCCAAACTGGACTCAACGACATGATGAGCTCCAGACTAAGTTACAACATTTAACTAGAGTTAAAGCTCATTTCATTAAACAGTGGAAAACTGAGTACTTGATGGGTCTAAGGGAGAGACATAAACAAATGACTAAGAAGGATTGGTCTGACACAATTAAGGTAGGGGACCTTGTTCTCATACATGACAGTACTCCAAGACAATACTGGCCTCTGGCTAGAGTTTCAGAACTCAGACCAGGGGCAGACGGGGTAACAAGAGTGGTCAAATTAAGGACTTCAACGGGTGACACAACAAGAGACATTTCTCTTTTGTACCCTTTAGAGTCTGGACCCAAAACAATGGACTTTGGAGAACCTTCTCCACTGACAGTAACAACTGGAGACACTGAACTTCCAGTAACTATTCCTTTGACAGTAGGAGTGGTAACGCATCCTACTACAACATTGACAGACACAAGACCTCAGCGACAAACAGCATTAAAGGCGCGACTATTTTTACAACAAAAAATAGATGCTGGGGAATTGTAATTTTATCTTCTAACTTTCACTTTTTCTTTTCTTATGGTAAAGACCATAGACAGTTTCATCCTATGGATGTATATTTTCTCTTCTAATTAAATGCTACACCTTCTCCATGAGAAGGTGAGGATAGGCACTGTTAATCAGATTAACAGGCATTTACAGTCAAATAGTAAACACTTGGTGACAATGACACCAAAATTTTTATCTCCCGGGGCCCCCAGTATATGGAAAACTGATGAGTGGGTAGTTGGGAGGTAACGAAAATGGTTCACTGAGTAGGTAGGTAGTTAATCTAACAATTATTAAATTCCTTTTATGTCAATAACTGGGTGGATGAAACCAATTGGTTGCTCACCAGAGTTATTCTCCACACTAGTATTTATATACTGTGTGACAAGAGCGTGCTCGGTAATAGATATACATTACCGATCAACCAACCGAGGAAAAAACCAACACGACGCTGGTGGAAAAAGCCCCGCGAAAAGGAGAACAAAGGAGAACGAAAACGAGAACGGGGCGAGAGGACGGAACTGGAGAAGGGACGAGAACAGACACCGAAGAAAGATCCCCACCAGCAAGTACGCTCTCGACAATTATACAGAAGGAGAAAAGAGACTCTCTAATAACTAGCAGTAAGTGACTAATTGTGTTTTTAGCCCAGTTAGATCTTCTAACTTCTAACTTAGAAGACTCATTAAATTAAGCTGGGTCAGACAACTTAGGCCTACATTGTGGCCTAAGACCCAGCATCAACTCATAGCTTAACAAAGGTGAAGGTAGATTGCCCTAACCTAGTTTGGTGAGGAATCCTACTGTGGACCTCAATTTATCTGCCCGCTCTGGACCATTTCCGGAATCTCTAGGCTGACCCCAGGCTAGACTTAATCTACTCTATAGTTAGACTGGAGAATAAGGGGTGGGTTAATTGTGGACCAATTCATACAGAGCATTTTTCACATTGGTGGTCCGTGTGTGGGGAATTTACAAACCTTAACCTTACTTAACAAAAATTGCAGAATTAGGCTAAATGGTCTAGCCTAAGCCTAAGCCTAACCTAACCTAATCAAGCCTAATTAGGTCTACAACCTAGGGCCTAACTAGGAAACATTTACATTTAAGGAGTCTCATTCTCTTATAAGCTTAGACCTGAGTGACACATAAGTACTTGGGGGGGATTAAACCAAATTTAAACTTGACTGTTTTGTCTGTGCTCTCTCTTCTCTGGTAATTTCTTCTTGTCCTCTATTTCATTACGATCCCCAGTTAAACAATTTTGACTTAAACATGGACAGTGCGGAATTGAAAAAGTTAAAAAAGAAAAGGGGGGCAAAGTTGGGAGCTGTTACAAAGGCCGTGAACACTTTTAACAATATTACACAACCAGGTAAGGAAGATTTAGAGTGTGTAATTCTTAAATTGGAAACTAAAAAGAAGGAAATAATAGCCATTGATGAGAGTATTTCAGAGTTAGTTGAATCCGAAATGGCTGAAGAACAATTGATAGACCTTTACGCTGATAATGATGATCAGGTAATCTCAATTGAACAGCAAATAAGGAGACTACGGTCTCGTTTGACTGACTTAACACCAAATAAACCTAATTCTGATTTTAATCAAAGTAGAGCTAACCTTCAACAAAATTTAAGTGGCATGCTAAATCCTGAGTCACAAGAATTGAGGGCTCAGTTACCCATTTTGCTAGTACCAACATTTGAAGGGGACACGGTACAATTCCCATCTTTCATTGACAAATTTGAGAGTTTAATAGGTAATAAACCTTATATTTCAACTGTTGAAAAGTTTAGCTACTTAACTAGTTTCCTTAAAGGCCCAGCCTATAACCTGATAGCCTATTTACCAGCCGTAGGGAATTCATATGAAGTAGCTATTGATCTCTTAAAACGTAATTACATTAATAAAGATGAGATTGTATATGAATTATCTCAACAAATTTTTGATTTTGCACCCATAAAAGATAACCATAGTGATATGGAAATTTTTATACAAAATTAGAAGCTATTATAGGACAACTGGTTAGCAATGAGATAGATATTAAAGCTTCATCTTGGATTATACAAGGCATAGTTCTTAGGTGCCTTCCTTTGAGGGTTAAAGATATTTTAGTTCTAAAGACGGGAGAAAATTATCCTAATCTTGAAGATATCAGAAAACACTTTCCCAATATCCTAACTAATTACAAATTGAGAAATATTCCAACACAAAATAAGACCCAGACTATGGATAAACCAAAGACTGTTCCCAGAGACCAACTAGCTACAGCCAAACAGACAAAACTTGATACTGTAGAATCAAATGTGACCAACTGTAATACACGAACACCTACATTACAGAACTTTAATGTAACTGCTGCCTCAACTTACACACTACATTGCAAATTTTGTGCAAGTAATGAACACAGTAGTACTGGGTGTGACAAATATTCAGACTTTAACCAAAGAGCTAAAAGATGTGAACAGTTGAACCTATGTAAAAAGTGTACTGGCCAGGGACATTATAAGAAAGACTGTAAATCTAGGTTAAGATTCAAGTGTAAGTTTTGTAAAAGTTTACGACATGTCTCATCAATGTGTGATTCACCAAAGTGTCCAAACAATAGTACTCAAACTCAAAAGATACCTCCACCAAACAAAGGTAATCAAGAAAATGCCACTTTCATGGGACATTCTGTTTGTTCAAACAACGTAACAAAACACTGAGATTCTTTTACCAACTATTACTTTGGACTTAGTGAATAGTGAGGGTAGCACCACTCCAGTGAGATGTCTTATAGACTGTTGTTCTCAACAAACATTTGTTTCACAAAATGTAGTTAATAAATTGGGTTTGACACACAAACCCGAATGAACAAAACATCAATATTGCATTGCATCCTTTGTTAAGGATAACACTCGGACAACTCGGAAATAGCTATAAGAAGACAATTGACCTGGAACTACATTTAGAAAATAAATTGGAAAAAATTGAAGCAGTTATTATTTCTAAAGTAGAACAAAACGAACTGGTTTATACCCAAACTAGAACAAACCATAAATCAGGGGAAAAACATACAAAATAGCTGATAGACATATCACTAACAACACAGTAGCTAACATTGAAATGTTAATGGGGCAGATTATATTAATCTTATTCATAAGGGCATTGGAAGATAGGTAATGGTATAGCTATTCAGACTCCATCAGGGATAGCCCCTTTGGGTGACCTATCCAAATACAACCTAGACCTAAACCAAAATAGTTCATGACCAACAAATACTATGTGCCTCAATTCAGTCCTACATAACACCTGTAAGAATAGCAACACTTTGAATAATATTATCTCAACTGAGAACATTAATTCATCATTATCAAATGAAACTTTGGATGAGGCAATTCAAACTTTATGGTTGCTAGAATCTGTGGGTATACATGACACAAATCAAACTCTCAGAAGATCAGTTAATGGTAGAAAGATTTGAAGACACCATTCAGTGCAAAGACAATAGTTATTTTATTGAGTTACTTGGAAAATAAATTGTCCAACTTTAAGAGATAATCTCAAAGTAGCTAAAGGACATTTATATAAAGTAATGAAAAACTCAAACAAGATAATAATATTAAAAAGTACAGTGATGTCTTCAAAGAACAGCTACAGAAAGGCTTCATTGAAGAAGTAACAAATAACCCTTTTAAAAAAGATGGTTGTCATTATTAACTCACAGGGGGGTTTATCGACAAGATGCCCCAACAACAAAACTCAGAGTAGTATATAACGTAGCCTCAAAGACAGTGATAAACACAGTTTGAATGATTGCCTGATTGAGGGTCCTAATCTCATTTCTGACCTGTGAAGATCTTACTGAGGTTCAGGTTAGATAAATATGCCGTACAAAGTGACATTTTCAAAGGCATTTTTGAGAATAAATCTTAAAAAATGAATCTGATAAGAACCAACTTAGGTTTCTTATGGTTCAAGGATCCATTTGATTTGAATAAAGGGTTCATAACCTATAGATTAAAATGTTGTGTTGTTTGGAGCCAATTGCCTCACCTAGCCTATTAGCATTGACAATTGGACATCATTTGAACCAGTTTAATAACTCTTTAACATTGAACTTCCTTAAGGAACATTTTACGTAGACAATCTAATAGGCTCAACAACAACAAAATCTGAATTATCTGAAGTCTATGAACACTCTCAAAACATTAGGCAACAAGGTAACTTTGAACTTAGAGAGTGGATTTCAAATGATGAGGATTTAAACAAAAAGATTTAAAGGATAATAATGGTCTTACTGAGCATCAGACAGAGTTTAAAACTTTAGGTATGAATGGTATTTGGATGCAACTTCTAACAGTCATGATTCAATCTGTACTAAGGTTTTAAACTTGATGAGGAAGCAAATACTAAAAGACAAATATTATCAGAGGCTTCCAAAATTTTTGATCCTATGGGTCTATTCCTGCCTCAACAATAAAATCAAAGATTCTCCTCCAAGAAAATTTGGAGGACAAATGTTGGGTGGGATGATCAAAATAACAAATGAAAATCAAAAATCTTGGAAGAAGTTAGCTGCTGATTTAACAAAAGTGCAGAACATTAAAATTCAAAGGTGCTGTGGTTTAGGGATAAGCCCCAGAGACTTCATGTGTTTGCTGATGCAAGCACACAAGCTTATGGGTGCTGTGCGTATCTTGTAAGTCCTACAGAAAGTCATCTAATTTATGCAAAAGGGAAAGTGCACCTCTCAAACCTATCCGAACATACCTCAATTGGAACTATTGGCTGCGGCATTAGCCATTAAAAACCATTTCATGCTTAAGGATGCTTACCATGATGTGAACATAACTGATATCCACATCTGGCTTGACAGTCAGATTGTCCTTGCCTAGATACGGAATGATAGCATTAATAGTAAGAATATCTTTGTAAGAAATAGGCTAAAAGAAATAGCTGAAGCTAATGAAAGCTACAAGTAAACTTTCACTATGTTCCAACTAAACAAAATCCAGCAGACTTTCTGACCAGAGGTTTACCTACAAGTTGTTGAAGTCAAACAAAACTTGGTTTATGGGACCTAAGTGCTCTGTAATACAGACCAATGGCCTGTGGAACAAGTTAACTTGACATTAAATTTAATCTTTTCAAATGAAAGGTTGAACCAATCACTAATTATGAACGTTAATTTCTGACTCAGTAAACTGTCAGGGTCACAGCCTGCTGTTGAGGTTTGCTCACAACTGTTTAACTACATTAACAAACAGCTAAATAAAAACAATCATAATTAACAGAAGTTGCAACCAAATACTGGATAGGCCATGCACAACAAAAAGAGTACAATAAAGAGTTAGAATTCTTGACTAATGGGAAACAAACAAAAGAACTGTACCATCAGTAGTTGTGGATCTAAACATGTTCAGAGATGAGGAAGGCCTTCTAAGGTGTAAAGGGAGATTAGACAAATCAAAACTGTCATACAAAAGCAAACATCCAATCCTTTTACCTAGATTTAGCTATTTGACAACATTAATCATCAGAAAAACACACAATGATGTATATCATATGGGGGTACCACAGACACTAACTACATTAAGAAAAAACTTATTGGATACCCAAGGGAAGGATCACTGTTAAAACAGTCCTGAGTGAGTGTGTTCACATGTAGGCGTATTCATGCTAGGCCCTATAGGAAACCAAATCCTCCTGCTTTGCCAGAGGAGAGAGTTACTCTCAACATACCCTTTGAGACTGTAGGCATTGACTATACAGGGCATTGACTGTAGGGTGGTTGACACTGAACAAAAAATGTACATTGTACTGTTTACATGTGCTGCCTCACGAGCTGTTTATCTGGGATGTTGTGGAGGACCTTACAGCAGAATCTTTTGTTGCTGTCTTTAAGAGATTCTGTGCACGACATTCAGTACCAAAGACAGTTTGGACTGACAATGCTACATATTTCAGGCTGGTGAACAAGTCATCCACGACTTGTTAAGCGATGAACTCACACAATTGTATATAAAAAATTCAACATAAAGTGGAAGTACAGTATATTCCGGTTGCCTCTCCTTGGTATGGTTCTATCTGGGAGAGGAATATACAAACAGTAAAGAATTGCTTGAAGAAAGCAATTGGTAAAAAACAGATACACTTATTTGAGTTGCTCACTCTCCTGGCTGAGATTGAGAACATCATCAACAATAGACCACTCACTTATGTGAGTGACAACATTAATGACCCGGAACCATTAACTCCAAATCATTTGATTCGGGGAGAACAAGTTAGTCTCCTGCCGGACTACAATAAAGACTCTTCAGAAGACCCAAACTGGACTCAACGACATGATGAGCTCCAGACTAAGTTACAACATTTAACTAGAGTTAAAGCTCATTTCATTAAACAGTGGAAAACTGAGTACTTGATGGGTCTAATGGAGAGACATAACAAATGACTAAGAAGGATTGGTCTGACACAATTAAGGTAGGGGACCTTGTTCTCATACATGACAGTACTCCAAGACAATACTGGCCTCTGGCTAGAGTTTCAGAACTCAGACCAGGGGCAGACGGGGTAACAAGAGTGGTCAAATTAAGGACTTCAACTGGTGACACAACAAGAGACATTTCTCTTTTGTACCCTTTAGAGTCTGGACCCAAAACAATGGACTTTGGAGAACCTTCTCCACTGACAGTAACAACTGGAGACACTGAACTTCCAGTAACTATTCCTTTGACAGTAGGAGTGGTAACCCATCCTACTACAACATTGACAGACACAAGACCTCAGCGACAAACAGCATTAAAGGCGCGACTATTTTTACAACAAAAAATAGATGCTGGGGAATTGTAATTTTATCTTCTAACTTTCACTTTTTCTTTTCTTATGGTAAAGACCATAGACAGTTTCATCCTATGGATGTATATTTTATCTTCTAATTAAATGCTACACCTTCTCCATGAGAAGGTGAGGATAGGCACTGTTAATCAGATTAACAGGCATTTACAGTCAAATAGTAAAATTGGTGACAATGACACCAAAATTTTTTATCTCCCGGGGCCCCCAGTATATGGAAAACTGATGAGTGGGTAGTTGGGAGGTAACGAAAATGGTTCACTGAGTAGGTAGGTAGTTAATCTAACAATTATTAAATTCCTTTTATGTCAATAACTGGGTGGATGAAACCAATTGGTTGCTCACCAGAGTTATTCTCCACACTAGTATTTATATACTGTGTGACAAGAGCGTGCTCGGTAATAGATATACATTACCGATCAATCAACCGAGGAAAAAACCAACACGACGCTGGTGGAAAAAGTCCCGCGAAAAAAGGAGAACAAAGAAGAACGAAAACGAGGAACGGGGCGAGAGGACGCAACTGGAGAAGGGACAACAACAGACACCGAAGAAAGATCCCCAGCAAGTACGCTCTCGACAATTATACAGGAAGGAGAAAAGAGACTCTCTAATAACTAGCAGTAAGTGACTAATTGTGTTTTTAGCCCAGTTGGATCTTCTAACTTCTAACTTAGAAGACTCATTAAATTAAGCTGGGTCAGACAACTTAGGCGTACATTGTGGCCTAAGACCCAGCATCAACTCATAGCTTAACAAAGGTGAAGGTAGATTGCCCTAACCTAGTTTGGTGAGGAATCCTACTGTGGACCTCAATTTATCTGCCCGCTCTGGACCATTTCCGGAATCTCTAGGCTGACCCCTACAGGGCTAGACTTAATCTACTCTATAGTTAGACTGGAGATATAAGGGGTGGGTTAATTGTGGACCAATTCATACAGAGCATTTTTCACATTGGTGGTCCGTGTGTGGGGAATAAACAAACCTTAACCTTACTTAACAAAAATTGCAGAATTAGGCTAAATGGTCTAGCCTAAGCCTAAGCCTAAGCCTAACCTAATCAAGCCTAAAGTAACAAACTTGCCTAATTAGGTCTACAACCTAGGGCCTAACTAGGAAACATTTACATTTAAGGAGTCTCATTCTCTTAACTTAGACCTGAGTGACACATAAGTACTTGGGGGGGATTAAACCAAATTTAAAACTTGACCATTTTGTCTGTGCTCTCTCTTCTCTGGTAATTTCTTCTTGTCCTCTATTTCATTACGATCCCCAGTTAAACAATTTTGACTTAAACATGGACAGTGCGGAATTGAAAAAGTTAAAAAAGAAAAGGGGGGCAAAGTTGGGAGCTGTTACAAAGGCTGTGAACACTTTTAACAATATTACACAACCAGGTAAGGAAGATTTAGAGTGTGTAATTCTTAAATTGGAAACTAAAAAGAAGGAAATAATAGCCATTGATGAGAGTATTTCAGAGTTAGTTGAATCCGAAATGGCTGAAGAACAATTGATAGACCTTTACGCTGATAATGATTTTCGGGTAATCTCAATTGAACAGCAAATAAGGAGACTACGGTCTCGTTTGACTGACTTAACACCAAATAAACCTAATTCTGATTTTAATCAAAGTAGAGCTAACCTTCAACAAAATTTAAGTGGCATGCTAAATCCTGAGTCACAAGAATTGAGGGCTCAGTTACCCATTTTGCTAGTACCAACATTTGAAAAGGGGACACGGTACAATTCCCATCTTTCATTGACAAATTTGAGAGTTTAATAGGTAATAAACCTTATATTTCAACTGTTGATAAGTTTAGCTACTTAACTAGTTTCCTTAAAGGCCCAGCCTATAACCTGATAGCCTATTTACCAGCCGTAGGGAATTCATATGAAGTAGCTATTGATCTCTTAAAACGTAATTACATTAATAAAGATAAGATTGTATATGAATTATCTCAACAAATTTTTGATTTTGCACCCATAAAAGATAACCATAGTGATATGGAAATTTTTTATACAAAATTAGAAGCTATTATAGGACAACTGGTTAGCAATGAGATAGATATTAAAGCTTCATCTTGGATTATACAAGGCATAGTTCTTAGGTGCCTTCCTTTGAGGGTTAAAGATATTTTAATTCTAAAGACGGGAGAAAATTATCCAAATCTTGAAGATATCAGAAAACACTTTCCCAATATCCTAACTAATTACAAATTGAGAAATATTCCAACACAAAATAAGACCCAGACTATGGATAAACCAGAGACTGTTCCCAGAGACCAACTAGCTACAGCCAAACAGACAAAACTTGATACTGTAGAATCAAATGTGAACAACTGTAATACACGAACACCTACATTACAGAACTTTAATGTAACTGCTGCCTCAACTTACACACTACATTGCAAATTTTGTGCAAGTAGTGAACACAGTAGTACTGGGTGTGACAAATATTCAGACTTTAACCAAAGAGTTAAAAGATGTGAACAGTTGAACCTATGTAAAAAGTGTACTGGCCAGGGACATTATAAGAAAGACTGTAAATCTAGGTTAAGATTCAAGTGTAAGTTTTGTAAAAGTTTACGACATGTCTCATCAATGTGTGATTCACCAAAGTGTCCAAACAATAGTACTCAAACTCAAAAGATACCTCCACCAAACAAAGGTAATCAAGAAAATGCCACTTTCATGGGACATTCTGTTTGCTCAAACAACGTAACAAGAAACACTGAGATTCTTTTACCAACTATTACTTTGGACTTAGTGAATAGTGAGGGTAGCACCACTCCAGTGAGATGTCTTATAGACTGTTGTTCTCAACAAACATTTGTTTCACAAAATGTAGTTAATAAATTGGGTTTGACACCAAACCCGAATGAACAAAACCTCAATATTGCATCCTTTGTTAAGGATAACTCGGACAAAAATAGCTATAAGACAATTGACCTGGAACTACATTTAGAAAATAAATTGGAGAAAATTGAAGCAGTTATTATTTCTAAAGTAGAACAAAACGAACTGGTTATACCCAAACTAGAACAAACCATAAATCATTTGGGAAAACACTACAAAATAGCTGATAGACATATCACTAACAACACAGTAGCTAACATTGAAATGTTAATGGGGGCAGATTATATTAATCTTATTCATAAGGGCATAGTGAAGATAGGTAATGGTATAGCTATTCAGACTCCATCAGGGATAGCCCCTTTGGGTGACCTATCCAAATACAACCTAGACCTAAACCAAAATAGTTCATGACCAACAAATACTATGTGCCTCAATTCAGTCCTACATAACACCTGTAAGAATAGCAACACTTTGAATAATATTATCTCAACTGAGAACATTAATTCATCATTATCAAATGAAACTTTGGATGAGGCAATTCAAACTTTATGGTTGCTAGAATCTGTGGGTATACATGACACAAATCAAACTCTTCAGAAGATCAGTTAATGGTAGAAATTTGAAGACACCATTCAGTGCAAAGACAATAGTTATTTTATTGAGTTACCTTGGAAAATAAATTGTCCAACTTTAAGAGATAATCTCAAAGTAGCTAAAGGACATTTATATAAAGTAATGAAAAAACTCAAACAAGATAATAATATTAAAAAGTACAGTGATGTCTTCAAAGAACAGCTACAGAAAGGCTTCATTGAAGAAGTAACAAATAACCCTTTTAAAAAAGATGGTTGTCATTATTTAACTCACAGGGGGTTTATCGACAAGATGCCCCAACAACAAAACTCAGAGTAGTATATAACTGTAGCCTCAAAGACAGTGATAAACACAGTTTGAATGATTGCCTGATTGAGGGTCCTAATCTCATTTCTGACCTTGTGAAGATCTTACTGAGGTTCAGGTTAGATAAATATGCCGTACAAAGTGACATTTCAAAGGCATTTTTGAGAATAAATCTTAAAAATGAATATGATAAGAACCAACTTAGGTTCTTATGGTTCAAGGATCCATTTGATTTGAATAAAGGGTTCATAACCTATAGATTAAATGTTGTGTTGTTTGGAGCCAATTGCTCACCTAGCCTATTAGCATTGACAATTGGACATCATTTGAACCAGTTTAATAACTCTTTAACATTGAACTTCCTTAAGGAACATTTTTACGTAGACAATCTAATAGGCTCAACAACAACAAAATCTGAATTATCTGAAGTCTATGAACACTCTCAAAACATTATGCAACAAGGTAACTTTGAACTTAGAGAGTGGATTTCAAATGATGAGGATTTAAACAAAAAGATTTTAAAGGATAATAATGGTCTTACTGAGCCATCAGACAGAGTTAAAACTTTAGGTATGAACTGGTATTTGGATGCAACTTCTAACAGTCATGATTCAATCTGTACTAAAGGTTTTAAACTTGATGAGGAAGCAAATACTAAAAGACAAATATTATCAGAGGCTTCCAAAATTTTTGATCCTATGGGTCTATTCCTGCCTCCAACAATAAATCAAAGATTCTCCTCCAAGAAATTTGGAGGACAAATGTTGGGTGGATGATCCAATAACAAATGAAAATCAAAAATCTTGGAAGAAGTTAGCTGCTGATTTAACAAAAGTGCAGAACATTAAAATTCAAAGGTGCTGTGGGTTTAGGGATAAGCCCCAGAGACTTCATGTGTTTGCTGATGCAAGCACACAAGCTTATGGGTGCTGTGCGTATCTTGTAAGTCCTACAGAAAGTCATCTAATTTATGCAAAAGGGAAAGTTGCACCTCTCAAACCTATCCGAACCATACCTCAATTGGAACTATTGGCTGCTGCATTAGCCATTAAAACCATTTCATTGCTTAAGGATGCTTACCATGATGTGAACATAACTGATATCCACATCTGGCTTGACAGTCAGATTTGTCTTGCCTAGATACGGAATGATAGCATTAATAGTAAGAATATCTTTGTAAGAAATAGGCTAAAAGAAATAGCTGAAGCTAATGAAAGCCTACAAGTAAACTTTCACTATGTTCCAACTAAACAAAATCCAGCAGACCTTCTGACCAGAGGTTTATCCTACAAGTTGTTGAAGTCAAACAAAACTTGGTTTATGGGACCTAAGTGGCTCTGTAATACAGACCAATGGCCTGTGGAACAAGTTAACTTGACATTAAATTTAATCTTTTCAAATGAAAAGGTTGAACCAATCACTAATTATGAACGTTATTCTGACTTCAGTAAACTTGTCAGGGTCACAGCCTGCTGTTTGAGGTTTGCTCACAACTGTTTAACTACAATTAACAAACAGCTAAATAAAAACAATCATAATTATACAGAAGTTGCAACCAAATACTGGATAGGCCATGCACAACAAAAAGAGTACAATAAAGAGTTAGAATTCTTGACTAATGGGAAACAAACAAAAGAACCTGTACCATCAGTAGTTGTGGATCTAAACATGTTCAGATGAGGAAGGCCTTCTAAGGTGTAAAGGGAGATTAGACAAATCAAAACTGTCATACAAAAGCAAACATCCAATCCTTTTACCTAGATTTAGCTATTTGACAACATTAATCATCAGAAAAACACACAATGATGTATATCATATGGGGGTACCACAGACACTAACTACATTAAGAAAAACTTATTGGATACCCAAGGGAAGGATCACTGTTAAAACAGTCCTGAGTGAGTGTGTCACATGTAGGCGTATTCATGCTAGGCCCTATAGGAAACCAAATCCTCCTGCTTTGCCAGAGGAGAGAGTTACTCTCAACATACCCTTTGAGACTGTAGGCATTGACTATACAGGAGCATTGACTGTAGGGGTGGTTGACACTGAACAAAAAATGTACATTGTACTGTTTACATGTGCTGCCTCACGAGCTGTTTATCTGGATGTTGTGGAGGACCTTACAGCAGAATCTTTTGTTGCTGTCTTTAAGAGATTCTGTGCACGACATTCAGTACCAAAGACAGTTTGGACTGACAATGCTACATATTTCAAGGCTGGTGAACAAGTCATCCACGACTTGTTAAGCGATGAACTCACACAATTGTATATAAAAAATTCAAACATAAAGTGGAAGTACAGTATATTCCGGTTGCCTCTCCTTGGTATGGTTCTATCTGGGAGAGGAATATACAAACAGTAAAGAATTGCTTGAAGAAAGCAATTGGTAAAAAACAGATACACTTATTTGAGTTGCTCACTCTCCTGGCTGAGATTGAGAACATCATCAACAATAGACCACTCACTTATGTGAGTGACAACATTAATGACCCGGAACCATTAACTCCAAATCATTTGATTCGGGGAGAACAAGTTAGTCTCCTGCCGGACTACAATAAAGACTCTTCAGAAGACCCAAACTGGACTCAACGACATGATGAGCTCCAGACTAAGTTACAACATTTAACTAGAGTTAAAGCTCATTTCATTAAACAGTGGAAAACTGAGTACTTGATGGGTCTAATGGAGAGACATAAACAAATGACTAAGAAGGATTGGTCTGACACAATTAAGGTAGGGGACCTTGTTCTCATACATGACAGTACTCCAAGACAATACTGGCCTCTGGCTAGAGTTTCAGAACTCAGACCAGGGGCAGACGGGGTAACAAGAGTGGTCAAATTAAGGACTTCAACTGGTGACACAACAAGAGACATTTCTCTTTTGTACCCTTTAGAGTCTGGACCCAAAACAATGGACTTTGGAGAACCTTCTCCACTGACAGTAACAACTGGAGACACTGAAAATCTTATACTCATCAGAAAATCTTATACTCATCACATAACGTACAAAAACTAAAAATTGCCGAAGCCTTTTACATTAAAATGAAAAAACCGAAAATCTATATTATAATAAGACAAAGTCACACTTCCCCAATGTTTAAAGAGCTAAATATTTTAAAACTAACTGACTTATACAAATTCAGTGTTGCTGTCGATATATTCAAAGTTATCAATAAAAATCAGCATACTTCACATTGAATTTTAGACATATTTCTAGTGAAAATAAAAGAAAGAGAAGAAACAGAGTCCATATTAGAGCAATTTAGCAGAGACGATGGCAACTCATTTTCAGAACTCCAACAAAGAGAGCAAGACAAAATTGCATATTTGTTTATAAAGATTTGTTTATAAAAAATGTCTGAACAGGTACAGTAGTTAGAACAACGTGAAAAAGGTGTTAGCAGCTGACGAGGAAGCTTCTAAACAGTGGCTGCATCCTCCAGCGCAGGACACGTCAACGCGAAGAAGCGACGTCAAACCAAAACATCAACGCGCTGGTGGCCAAACTTCCTCAAATCTCCGTGCAGCGGGCTGTCTACGGTTGGCTAGACTGGCAGTCGACGGCCTGTTGCGTGGCACGGTCAGAGTGCCGATCGGCTCCCGGGGCCGGACCTATTCTCAGCGTGCTATTTTTTCAATTACAGGGAACAATTGCGTGCTCCCCGAACTACTCTTACTCTCTGGCGACATTAAGACTAATCCAGGCCCCACTACGACTTACACATGTCACCATACACAAAGACATAGACACAATAGCACCATGAGACACATACAGAAGTATAATATTAACATATTACAGTACAACGTAGATGGCCTCACAAACAAAATCATGCAGCTTAGGGAATTCGTACACAAACAAAACATTCACATAGCACTTATACAAGAAACAAAACTAAAACGCACACACAAAACACCCACCATCCCTGACTTCACGGCGATCCGTCAAGATCGTACTGGGGGTAACGGGGGTGGACTCATCACTTACATACGTAAAAGCATTAGCTACACTGATGCTACCCAAAACATTACAAACACAATCCAAGCAGATAACACGATAGAAATACAGGCAGTTAACATTAAAACACGCGCAAAACACAACACCACACTAATCAACATTTACATCCCACCAGATAGTTCACCTCAGGTGCCAGCCAATTACAATCCACAGTTACACAATCTTGCCTCTCTCACTAATGTCATCTTAGGAGGAGACTTCAACGCCAAAGACACTAGTTGGTACCTGCACAACCAAAACAACACCAGAGGCGCCAACATAGCCACACAACTAAACAGCCTCTTCATTCTTAACAATACAGAAGAACATACACAACCCACATCAAGCAGGATACTCAAACTCCTCCCCAGACATAACGTTCTGTTCCCCCTCACTAGCAACACATACACAATGGAGAACAGAAAAACAACTGTCATCAGACCACCTGCCCATCATCATTACAACACATTCTACACTCTGCCCCAACAGCCTTAGGCACACTTACAGAAATTACAAGAAAGCTGATTGGGAACAGTTCAAAATACAGACTGAGGAACAATTCACCACATTAAACAGCACACCCATCATAAACATCGATACAACACTCAAGACATTTAATCAGATTATCAATAATGCAAACAAATACATACCCAAGGGCAACATTAGGAAATACAACCCAAATTACACTAGAGAAATAGCCCACCTCATAAGGCAACGTAACAACCTCAAATATAACACACAAACACCACACACAGAAGCCATAAAACAGCAGATACAACAGCTCAACACAGAAATAAACAACAAACTCAAAGAAAAACAAACAGAAACATTCAGGGAATTCATAACAACACTAAACCACTCCACAGATACATACAGGCTATACAAGACTATAAACAGCATTACCCACTCTAACAGCGGCATTCACACCTCACACGCTATCTGTCGCAGCCAAAATAATATCCCAACATACACACAACAAGCTAACATTCTAGTTAATCACTACGCAAAGATAAGTCACTTAAACAGAGACAACAACCAGAAACACGCAGACAGACAAACAGCCAGACACAAGAAAACCTACAGACTCGACACGACCATTACACCCTTCAATACAGACCAGACCACCAAGATCATCAAAAACATTAAAATTCGAAGGCTACTGGACCAGACAACATATCTAACATACACCTTAAACACTTGGGCCCACAAGGAATACTAGCTCTCACAAATATCAGCACATATTCATACCAACACTGTATTATTCCTGACATATGGAAACAAGGTAAAATTATTACACTACTCAAACCAAACAAAAATCCAACAGAACCAGCTTCCTATAGACCCATTACTTTACTATGCACACCTTCCAAAGTAACAGAAAGACTAATCTTACAAATCACCAACCCACACATACCACTATCGCCTACTCAACATGGATTCAGACCTCACCACTCAACCACGACATTACTCACTAACCTCACGCAGCACATCATGGATGGCATCAACTCTAAGAAGACCAGCTCAACGTACACTATTAGCAACAATAGACATTAGTAAAGCATTTGATGCTATCCCACGCTTCCCTCTCATAAACAAAATACTCAACACAAACATGCACATAACACCAAAAGGTGGCTGAGCAACTATCTTCAGGAGATACTCACATGTCACATTTAATGGCAAGTCATCCAAAAACAAGCTTTTTCCGAACGGGGTCCCTCAAGGCTCTGTTCTCTCACCAACACTCTTCAACTTATACATGCATGACATTCCAACACCCATAGATAACAAGCTTACCTTATCATCATATGCAGATGATATCACTCTAACATCCACCCACAACAACATCGACACCGCTACAAATAACCTACAAACATACATAAACAGTATACAAGACTGGCTCACACACAATAGACTCAAAGTAGCGCCCACAAAATCAACCATCACCTTGCTTACAAGCAACACAAAAGAACACCAGGTAATTCCACAACTTACACTAAACAACATCAACATTCCACACACTCACAGAACCAAAATACTAGGTGTCACATACAACACATCATTATCTTTTGCAAACCACATTCAGGACATTAAAACAAATGTACGTCAAGACTTAACACGCTTAGGGTACTAACAGGCACAAACTTTGGACACCAGCAGGAAACAACATCACTCATCTACAAACAATATATTCGCTCAGTTATGGACTATGCTAGCCCATGCTGGGCACCCATTATCTCAAACACACACATAAACACCTTACAAACAATACAAAACAACGCACTTCGTATCATTACAGGATGCACTCAAACAACACCAATAGAACACCTGCACACAGAAACAAAAATACTAAAAGTTAGGGAACATTTAGACATGAGGGGAACACAATTCATGGCAGCAGCGACAACTAACCCACAACACCCTTGCCACTACATGTACAATCATGCACCAACACCTCGCACCATTAAGGTAACACCAGAGAGATATTATAACGAAATACTCCATTCCATACCACGCCCCACAGACATCACACAGTACAGAAAACACATACACACACACTAACCCACAAAGCACTGACACGACTCGGTCCGAATGCGGTCCTAGGTGCGAAGCCGCCGCCCATTAACAGGTCAGAGATCAGCCTGAGCAGATCGGATCGAGTTAACTTAGCACGATTCCGATGTGGACATCACCCAAACTTACGGACATATAAACACAGACTAGACAACTCCATAGACGACACCTGCCACCTGTGCCAAGACACACCACAAACAATTGAACACATTATGACGGACTGTACCGCTCTAGCACAATAACGAACACAACACAACATCACTAGTGCGCTGAACCTCTGGTCCACTCCGGAGAGGGCGATCGGTTACCTGCGTGCCGCCGGCTTGCTCGATCAGGGTGGGCTGATCGGCTAAACAACAACAACAACAACTGGAGACACTGAACTTCCAGTAACTATTCCTTTGACAGTAGGAGTGGTAACCCATCCTACTGTACTACAACATTGACAGACACAAGACCTCAGCGACAAACAGCATTAAAGGCGCGACTATTTTTACAACAAAAAATAGATGCTGGGGAATTGTAATTTTATCTTCTAACTTTCACTTTTTCTTTTCTTATGGTAAAGACCATAGACAGTTTCATCCTATGGATGTATATTTTATCTTCTAATTAAATGCTACACCTTCTCCATGAGAAGGTGAGGATAGGCACTGTTAATCAGATTAACAGGCATTTACAGTCAAATAGTAAAATTGGTGACAATGACACCAAAATTTTTTATCTCCCGGGGCCCCCAGTATATGGAAAACTGATGAGTGGGTAGTTGGGAGGTAACGAAAATGGTTCACTGAGTAGGTAGGTAGTTAATCTAACAATTATTAAATTCCTTTTATGTCAATAACTGGGTGGATGAAACCAATTGGCTGCTCACCAGAGTTATTCTCCACACTAGTATTTATATACTGTGTGACAAGAGCGTGCTCGGTAATAGATATACATTACCGATCAACCAACCGAGGAAAAAACCAACACGACGCTGGTGGAAAAAGCCCCGCGAAAAAAGGAGAACAAAGAGAACGAAAACGAGGAACGGGGCGAGAAGACGCAACGAGAAGGGACAACAACAGACACGAAGAAAGATCCCCACCAGCAAGTACGCTCTCACAATTAACAGAAGGAAAAGAGACTCTCTAATAACTAGCAGTAAGTGACTAATTGTGTTTTTAGCCCAGTTGGATCTTCTAAACTTAGAAGACTCATTAAATTAAGCTGGGTCAGACAACTTAGGCCTACATTGTGGCCTAAGACCCAGCATCAACTCATAGCTTAACAAAGGTGAAGGTAGATTGCCCTAACCTAGTTTGGTGAGGAATCCTACTGTGGACCTCAATTTATCTGCCCGCTCTGGACCATTTCCGGAATCTCTAGGCTGACCCCTACAGGGCTAGACTTAATCTACTCTATAGTTAGACTGGAGATATAAGGGGTGGGTTAATTGTGGACCAATTCATACAGAGCATTTTTCACAAAGGAATGCATATTTTGTGAAGGCAACCACAAGTCATATAAATGTGAGGTGGCTGAGGCTTTACCTTTTGAAGAGAGAAAGGACAGGGTAACTAAGTCCACAGCATGTTTTAAATGTTTTTTGAAAGGTCACAGAGCAATGTTTTGTAAGTTTAAAATTTTGTGCAAAAAATGTCATGGTAGGCATCAGCCATTATTGTGTGAAAACACTCCTAGTAGGCCTACTCCAGAAGTAGAGACATCAGTGGCACATGCCACTGCTATGCAAGGGCGTAAAAGTAAAGGGGGATTATTGCAAACAACTGCAGCCTTATTAATTGGGAATGATGGAGAAGCTACTGTAAGAGTGTTGTTTGATAGTGGTAGCCAGTGTAGCTTTATTAAGACCAGAATTTCCAAAAAATTGAAGTTTAAAGAACTTAAGAGGGAAAATTTAAGAATTTCTGGGTTTGGGGGTTCCGTTCAAAACCGAACCAAATTTAAGAAGGTAGAAGTTCTGGTTAAGGGGTTGTTACCGCAAAGTCCCACTATCAAGGTCCAAGCTGTAGAGATTGAGGAACTTTGTGCTCCAGTCACTACTTGTTTAGATATGGCATGTGTCCAAGAATTGCAAGTTAAAGGAATTAATTTGGGCAATAATAAGTTTGAAGGAACAGAAGATATTAGTCTTTTGATTGGAGCTGACTATTATTGGGACTTCATCACTGGTAATATTGTCCGCACATCTCAAGGCCCGGTAGCTATTGAATGTAAGCTAGGCTGGATGCTACATGGTAGCTATTGCAATGAAATGGAAATTAAGGCTCTTTTTGTTAAGATTGAGGAGAACAGCCATGGTTTGGAAAGGCATTTGAAAGCGTTTTGGGAACTTGAATCTAGTGGCATAAAGGACAAACAGGCAAGTACAGTGAACAATGATGTTTTAGAGCAATTTGAAAAAGGGATTGGGTTTAGAGATGGTTGCTATGAAGTTGGCCTCCCTTGGAAGGATTCTTGCAAACCCGGTTCAAACCTTCAGCTAGCTAATCGGAGGTTGGAGACTTCATTGTACAGGCTAAGAAAGAATGAGGAGTTGTTAATTGAATACAATGAGTCCATCCTAAGCTATGTAAGGGAGGGCTATGCTGAAAGGGTGCAAGGTGAGCTGGTGAACCAGGAGGCACATTATCTGCCACACCATGCAGTGGTACGGCGAGACAAAACTACCACCAAACTGAGGGTAGTTTTTGATGGCTCAGCCAAGGACAAAGGTGGTATGTCCTTGAATGACTGTTTGGATGCTGGGCCAAATTTAAATGCAGATTTATTTTCCTTGTTACTGAGAGTCAGGTTTGGTAGAGTAGTATTGACTGCAGATGTAAAGCAAGCCTTTTTGCGGATAAAGTTAAAACCAGAGGACAGAGATGCAGTAAGGTATCTGTGGGTGGATACGAAAGACTTGTTGGAAAATGAACCTAAGGTTCAAGCATATAAAATGAAGTCAGTGTTGTTTGGCCTCAGCTCTAGTCCGTTTCTGTTGGCAGCTACTATGCAGTACCATTTTAAGAAATATTCTGAAGTCTATCCTAACACTATTGAACACATAAGAAAAAAATTTTATGTTGATGATTTGCTGTGTTCCGTGGATAATACAGAAATGGCTAAACAGATATTCATGGAGGCTAGAGCTATAATGAGGGAGGCTGGCATGGAGCTTAGAAAATGGCAGACCAATCATTCTCAATTACAAGAGTTTATGAGTCATTCCTGTGTAGTACCTGATGCAGCAGAAAGTACTGAGGATTCTGGTATTAAGGAGTTGTGGGCAATAGACGCAAAGGTGCTAGGCATTGTTTGGCAGCAAGATGATGATTTGTTTACCTTCAATGGGAAATCTTTAGTAGAGCTGGCTGAGAATAGACAAGGTGGACAAAACGTACAGCTCTTAGTTTGGCTTCAAAGGTCTTTGATCCTCTTGGATTCCTGGCTCCCTTTGTGATAAAGTCAAAAATTTGGTTTCAGAGCCTCTGGGAAATTGGACTTGGTTGGGACCAAGAGTTACCTGATCATATGGTGGTAAGGTGGAAATATTGGTTCAAAGAATTGGCACATCTTGGAGACATTGAAATCCCAAGATGGTACTTTGGAGAGTTGAACAATAGTCCAGACAATTTGGAGCTGCACATCTTTTGTGATGCAAGTGAGGAAGCCTATGCAACTTGTATTTATATAAGAGGCACATTGCAAGAGGAAGTAAGTTGCAGGTTGGTTGCTGCAAAGAGCAGAGTAGCACCTTTAAAAAGGCTTTCTATTCCAAGGTTGGAATTGATGGGTGCCGTTATTGCTAGTCGGCTTGCAGTTACAGTGCAAAAGTCTTTGGCCCTCTATGAAATTCCAAGCTATTATTGGACAGACTCCACTATAGTTTGGCACTGGTTAAGAAGTCAGGCAAGGAAATGGAAACCATTTGTTGCCAATATGGTGGAGGAAATTCAAGCGCACACAGATCCCAAGCAATGGAAGCATTGTCCAGGCACCCAAAACCCCGCTGATTTACCAACACGAGGAATTTCAGTGAAAGATCTTGCACAGTCAAGTTTGTGGTGGAATGGGCCAGAGTGGCTAAAACTTGGAAGTGAAAACTGGCCTTCTAATCAGCCTATTGTAGGAGAATGCCAGGCTGAAGAAGCATGGGTGAGTGAGGTGAGAAAATGCGCTGTGAACAGTTGTCAAGTTATGCAGCAAGACCCCATATTGAGGCTTGAGGACATTAGCAGTCTGAAAAGATTGTTAAGAGTGACAGCATGGGTATATATATTTACCAACAATATTCAGGGAGAAACAAGAAGGGAAGGAATTCTGAATAGTAACGAGATTCAGCAAGCCAGGAAATACTGGGTGGTATATGTGCAGAAGGAAAAATTTGGTGAAGAGAGAGAATTGCTCACCAGCCATCCATTACAGGTTCTACCAACACATTCTGCTCTCAAGGGTTTGGATGTGTTTTTGGATCAGGATTTATTGAGAGTAGGAGGTAGACTACAGTTTTCTGGGCTTCCAGAGGAGAAAAGACATCCAATTTTGCTACCTTCTGGGGGACACTTTGTGGACCTTTTGATCCTGGATACTCATCATAAGCTGTTACATGCTGGAGTTAGAGAAGTGATAATAAAGATCAGACAACAGTTTTGGATTCCCAAAATTAGACAAGTAGTAAAAAAGGTCGTGCATAAATGTGTGGTTTGTAAGCGTTGGAGTGCAAAGCCTTATTATGAAAAGGTGGCTCCACTTCCAAGAGAACGGTGTGTCTATACTGCCCCATTTGATGTAGTGGGAGTAGACTTTGCAGGGCAAGTCTATGTGTATGAGCAAGGGGAGTCTAACAAAGGTTATATATGTCTTTTCACATGTGCTACCACCAGAGCAATCCATTTGGAGTTGGTAAGCAACTTAAGTAGTGATGTATTTCTTTTGGCCTTTAAAAGGTTTGTGAACAGAAGGGGTTTCCCAAATAAAATCATATCAGATAATGCAAAAACCTTCAAAAAGGCTGCAAAGGAACTCCAAGAAATTTGGTCCTTGCTAAAAGAGGAAGGATTCCAATCCTACTTTTCACACCAAGGGGTACAGTGGGAGTTTATTGTTGAGAGAGCACCATGGTGGGGAGGATTTTGGGAAAGGCTAGTGAGAAGTGTAAAGTGTCCATTAAAGAAACTTTTAGCTAATGCTCATTTGAGCAAAGAAGAATTCTCTACTGTTTTATGTGAAGTAGAAGCAATGGTGAACAGTAGGCCTATCACTTTTGTTTATAACAGTATGCAGGATGCAGAGCCATTGACACCAAATCATTTTCTTTGTGGTAAACGATTAACATCAAGCCCCAGTGTGCCAGAAGACCTGCAGCCTATCCAGAGCACTCAAGGAGAGTTAACCAGACGGTTCAGGTACCTTGAAGAGCTACAAGATCAGTTATGGAAGAGGTGGCAGATGAAATACTTGCCAGAACTCAATTATTACCCATCAGGCAAGGTAAAGGGCTCCAATGCAAATTGTATCAAGGTGGGAGAAGTGGTAATGATTGGGGATGAAAGACCAAGGCAATGCTGGAAGCTTGGCATAATTGAAGAGTTGTTTGTTGGCAAAGACAATTTAGTTAGGTCTGCACTGGTAAAGACTTCAGGAGGAAAGTTAAAGAGACCTATACAAAAACTCTATGCTTTAGAAATCAGCAAAAACACAGATAGTCAAGATGAAACATTTGAGTTACAGCCTCATGGAGAAGGCTTGGCTAACCTTGCAGAAGGTAATGACAACAATGCCTCTTCGGTGGGGAGTGTTAGAAAATCTAGGAGAGGAAGAACCATTGTTTTCCCAAGGCGATATGATGACTAAGCTGATTGATGCAGCATTGCTTGTATATATTAAGTTAAGGTGTATATATATCCATCTCATAATTGTAAGGTTAGTGAAAAATTAACTTAATTTAGAGCTAGCATTTTTGGGCTCTCGTGGCATCATTGTTTGGCCACTCTGGTGGCATCATTTTGGGGCGCTGCGCGTCCTTTCTACTCGTTTGTGGGATGTCGTACGTACAGGGTGTGGTCTGATAGAGAGCTCTCTTGCAATTCAGTTTGGTTGTTTAGATACAAGATTGTTGCATCGTGCAATAGTCCAGGTTGCGTTGTTGTTGCAAGGTTGAGAAAGAAGACCATAAATAGTACCCCTTTTGTTTTTATCTTAAATTCATACAACTAAAGCCTAATGTAGGCCCACATCGAGTCAGCAACCCTGAGGTAGGACCTAATAGAATCTCAAGTCCGTAAGTTTTAATTTTAGCTTAACTTGGGCTGTAGGTAGAACTGGCCCTTTAGAATTTGGCTGTTCACGGCTCAGCTGGGATTTTGAACCCAATAAATAAATAAAATAACACCAATAGACAAGACAATACGAAAATTGGTGAACAAATTTAAACGAACGGGATCTGTAAATGATGAAGCAAGATCAGGACGACCGTGTATGTCAGATCTTACCGTGAATGCAGTACGCGGAATTATCACTGAGGAGCCACGTACGTCCGTTCGTGCTGCATCACACAGACTCGGCCTTCCGACGTCATCTGTGCACAAAATTCTGAAAGTTAATTTGCAGAAGAAAAGTTATCATTTGCAGGTTTTACATGATTTACATGAGGAAGATTTCCCTCGACGAAGTGCTGTGTGTGCTGATCTCTTAGAACAAATATGGAGTGATAATTTAATGGACAACATTCTCTTTAGTGATGAAGCCATTTTCCATACGTGTGGAAAAGTAAATCGCCATAACTGTCGAATTTGGGCAGATGAAAGACCGAATGATTTCGTCCAAAATTGGGAAAGAGACTCACCTAAAGTTAATGTCTGGATGGGTTTAACAAAATCTAAGGTTTATGGTCCTTTTTTCTTTGCTGAATCTACAGTTACGGGGCTTATTTATCTGGACATGTTGCAGCAATTCCTTGAACCTCAGCTGATTGGGGATAGGATTGTTGGTACCGTCGTCTATCAACATGATGGTGCTCCTTGTCACTATGCCAAAATTGTTCAGGATTATGTAAATGGACGTTTTCCAAATCGCTGGATCGGACGCGGAAGCAACAGACCTTGGCCAGCGAGATCATCAGATTTAACCCCTTTAGATTTCTTTGCATGGGGCTTTATCAAATCGCACGTCTATCAGACGAAGATTACGAGTCTTGAAAACTTACGTACACGTATACGAACTGCTGCAGATAACATAACCCCGCAAATGCTCCAGAATGTGTTTAGAAATGCTGCGGAACGATTTGAGCTGTGCAGGGATGCTGATGGGCGTCACGTCGAATCCTACTCTTAATTATTTAATAAATGTTACCACTTTATCATTTTATGATTGAATTCCATATAATTTCCAAGTGCTTCACAAAAATAGATCCTGACTTTATGTACACCCTGTATAGTACTCATGATTTGAAGTGACCACTGGTTTGAACCGTCCAATAGCATTTATGCGCATTCGTGAAATGATAAGCATGTCTTGTATAAATACTTAATTGAACTGCGTTTATTAATCAATTATGGAATTCATTTTGTAATATAAAAAATAATCTCGTGAATATTTACATGACTGTTGATTTTCATCGTTATTGAGAAATCAACCTTTTATTATTGCATTTATATGAAATTAAGATTTTTAATGGGAGGTGGCAGTGGCGCAGCCGGGGTTAGTAGAAGAGGGAGAGGCCTCCCACGAAAAAATTCCAAAAAATGCGATGGTATGATTTTGTTTTATATTTTGAATTATATAGTTTTTTACTATTCGACTATAATTCGACTATATTTTTTCTTTATATTTCGACTACACAGTTTTCGTACTACAAATACTTTTTCAATCTTTCCGATCTGTTCTGCATTTCGTTATTAGCCATTGCACAACTTCATTAAAATATTTTGGAAAACTGCAAATTGAATTAAAGCAACTAGTAAACCAAGAAAATTTATAAGAAACTATCTTAAAAATCGAAAATTAAAGCGAAAAAACTAGCAAACCAAACAAACAGCGGACTATTCAAACCACAAGCCGCCACAATTTGTGACATCTGTTTTGCTCATGCGCAGAAGTGCTCAGAAGTGCTCAGAGGACAGTTCAATACAGCAGACAGTTGAATACGTGACACCTGTCAAAATCCCTACGTCTTTTCGTTAAAAAGTTGTGTTTTTGTGGAAGTTTTCAAAAGACATCGTTAAGTAGTTTTTTGGTTAATATTAAATTTATTTGCCTTCGGTATTTAGCGCTGCCTAATGGGAAAAAGGAAATTACCATACTCTATTACTTTGTTGGATCTCGCTTCTGGTTGTAGGGCACGCGGCTGCCTATCGCGCCTCTCTTTCGCTGTAGACGATAGGGTTGCGAAAGGAATTTATTCAGTTTAATTAATATAGGCAATTCACTATGCCCAAATACCTGAAGGAATAGGCCTATCCTTTTGTGTTATTAGTTTTATTTTATTAGTTTTTCACTCAGAACTTGTAGGAAGATTAAATATGTCTTCCTTGCCAACATCAATGCTCGTAACTAGACAGCCCTGATATGAGCTAATATCTTTTTCTTAAATTCCCTTACTTTGCAAAGTCTCCAGACGTTTAATTTTTGTATTTTCATTATTTCTTCTCTTGAAGTAATTTTCGTGAATCAGCGATGAAAAATTTTGATATGAAAAAATGTTTTTTTTTTTTTGTTGTGTCTGCCCAATACCTACATATTGGGTTCTATGTATAGCAATTTTTTCCATTCTCAATAGGCTTTGTCGCAATCCCGAGTCAATTTTGTAGTTATTTAATACAATACATTAATAATTTGTATTTAATTATGAAATTAATTAAATTAAATTAAATTATTGAAAAGTGAATCAGGCAGAGGCCCAGAACATCTCGAATGGGACTCCGAGGCTCTTGAAGTTGGTGCCACTTTTTTTTTTAAAGACTGTGTAGTAGTGTGTAAGATGCATGTATAATTGTATATGTAGTGAGGAATAGGGAGAGAAGTGTGTGTTTGAGAGCATGCTTGACTGCTCACAGGGTAGATGAGACACGGGCAGGCCCACCGAGAGGGTGGGGATACCGTGAAAAAATCCTCTGGGCCCTGACCTCTAGGGGGCCCTGAAAGAGGGGAGATAAAATCTAAAAATATTAATAAAACAATTGATTAAATAACAGAGAGGAAATATAATTAATGAACATACATTTTATAGAGATTATCATAGTCAAACTGAAACAGATGAAATATTATCTGCGGTCCACCAATGCGCAAGACCGACTGACAGATCTAAGAACCATTGTAATTAATATTATCTGCGGTCCACGAATGCCCAAGACTGACTGACAGATCTGGGAACCATTGTAATTGAAAACCAGTTAGCCCATACTTTAAATTTCATCATAATCATTTATCACCTTGCTAGAGAGAAGGCCAAAAAAGTACACTTCTAATTATGAAAAGCTTGCGGTAAACAATTGTCTTGCCCGCATGGACTGGTACTGCATTTATAGTTTGTAAGGTGATCGAATTAATATAATTGATTCGAAAAATAAAATGGTCATTTTCTTCGGAGTTGTTTATTCATACTGTATGTGTTGAATAGTGACTTGGACATATAATCAGTTTGCTTGTTATGTACACAAAAAACATTCATAATAAAATACTGAGTAAATAGGGGGTCCCATATACCAATCCCTCCCCGGGGCCCGGGGCAGCTCTCGGCTGCCCTGGACACGGGAAAAGATCAGCTAAGGAGGACAGTGACAGGAGAAATAGGAGTTCCACCAGCACTCCCTATCTTCTGTCTAACGTCCCCCCCCCGGAGTACTTCCCTGGTCGATTGGTATCTACAGTATCCTCCTTCGTACGTGACTGCCGAGTGAACCAGATCCTGCATGCCAACTTCATATTTACCGCGCCAAGCAGATTCTACCTCATTTTCTCGATGCTGTACTATTTGATTGATGGAACTCCCACACAAGATACCTGCTTAGGAGTATCGGGAGTTCACAGCGAAAGGCTCTTTCACCATCCGGCGATCGAACTAGTCAATCAGATGTCTTACAGCCGGCATGGTCAAACAGCATTAATATTGTTCTCGCTTGAACGAACCTTTTGCGGGGGTTCCGGATTAGGTGATCGATAGTGCGCAGCAGGGCCGTTTCTAGCATTTTGGGGGCCATAGACAAGATATTTTTGGGGGGTTCCATCCCTATTAGCTGATCATTTGCCAGATATGCATCAAAACATCTGCCTTTTTATATATGTATAATGTGATATATATTAGTGATGTAGGTCACATCCGCATCCGCATCCGCGGAACATCCGCACATTTTCTCGCATCCGCATCCGCACTTTGGACTGCGGATGTCGTGCGGATGTGGACCGTTGAGATAAAATGTCATTAATAAGCGGAAATTATCAAATTCTACTATATTAATAGAACTAGTTCATTGTGCGCAAAAGTGATGCAAGCGAGAAGACGAGAGGCTGTTCTTGTATGAAGTTACTCTCTTGCAACCTACTTAGATCCACGTTACAAAGCTAAGTTATTTTCACCTAGTACATTAGAACGAGTTAAATCATCACTTGGCAAAGCAGTTGAAGAGCTTCAATCTCTTGAATCTGTCGCTTCGCTACCCACCAAAAGAATAAAAGTTTCAGTGACAGAACCAACACCTTCAACAAGCAAATCTATCACAGAATCTGTCTCTCAGTTTCTTGAGTCAAGCAGCAATGACGAGACTACGCGATGTCAAAAGATGTAGTAAAAATGATCGAGAGCTATCACCAAGAAAAACGCCTGGCTGCATGTGACAATCCTATTAGTTGGTGGAAAAATACGCAGAATATCTATCTATACTTGAGTAAAACTTGCAAGAAAACATTTAGCCTGTCCTCCAACAAACGTACCAAGCGAGAGATTATTTAGCAGTGCTGGATTAATATATGATGAAAAGAGAAACAGACTGGCAGCAGAAAAGGCAGAAAAATTAATGTTCCTTAAGCATAACCTTCCTATAATTAAGTTTGAACATTAAACGATGAACATCTTAGTTTACTTTATTTTAATTACTCATTTATAAATATGCCTAATAAAACTTTAAACTTAATATAAATAGTTATCAAGCTAATTAAAGATCTCTTTCTATAAGGGTGGAGGTTGGGGAAAGAGGTCGGTGGGGTGCATTTGAGTTGGGTTCACGTCCCGCATCCTGGTAACACAATTATGGTTTCTAATTGTGGCTGAAACTCAACAAAATATAACGAATTTATTTGCAGACGAATTCACTAATTGATTTCTATATTAGTTAGATGCTTCATATTATTTTATATGTTCAGAGAAAAGTACAGCAATTATTGTACAATTAATCAATTATACTACATTATAGCTACAGCTCTCTCTATATAATAACTTATTATATACGTTAAACACAACAAATCTCGAATATATCCTAAAAAATAACGAAAATGTAGACATCCGCATCCGCATCCGCGGATGTTGAAATCAAACATCCTCGTCCGCATCCGCATCCGCGGATGTGAAAAAAATGACATCCGCTACATCACTAATATATATATATATATACACACAGTGGTGTAGTGCTAAATAAAGAAGTGAGGGAACGCATTTTGAAAGTGTTACTCAGATGCGGGGGGGACAATGGCGAGCGCGGCGAGCCCATACAGCTGGGGGTCCGGGGCACTGTAAGCCCCCCGGGAAATCTTTTGAAATTTACCAATTTCAGGGATATTTTGAGGTCATATGCACTGGATATTGGGATATATTCCAAGGTTGAAGATGCAGTATTTCCAGTGTCATTAGATATATGACATCCAGTACGATCAATAAAAATAGCTAACAACTGGAATGATTAACTAAAAAAAGTTAACAACTGTTACGCCGTGGTGACTGTTTCACCAGATCTTTATAGGCTAGCATTGCCTCAGTCGAAGCTAAAAGAAATGAAAGAGTTAATGATTCTTTCTTATATTTCTTCTAGGGGTGGGAATTAAAATTTCATGACGTTAGAGATTTGTAAGTTCAAATTTATTTGAAATAGTGAGGGAACGCCGTTCCGTCTACCAAAAAAAGTAAGGGAACGCCGTTCCCACTCGTTCCCACAGCACTACACCACTGTATATATATATATATATAAGCGCCTCGGTGGTGTAGTGGTTAGCGTCGCTGACTACGAATCCATCGGCCCCGGGATCGAGACCTGGTGACGGCAGCCGGCGCGCAGAAAAACCCAGCTGTTCATCCTTCCACACAATAAAGAAAGTGGTTGGTAGATAAATGGTACTCTGGGTGGCCTAGTGGTTAAGAAGCTGGGCTGCTGGTTCGGATTCCACGTTAAACTGTAGGTCTAAGGTGGAGTGAAAAGCTTGACCTTCGTCAGAATGAATAATTCGGGCGGAAGCTAACCAAAGGTGTATATATATATATATATACATATATATATAGATCTCCAAATCAATATGGCTTCCGTAATAATAGAACAACGGAAATGGCTATTTTAAATCTTATGGAAAATGTAAATATAGCTAAGGAGAACAAAGAAATAATGATGTCAATATTTATGGATTTGAGTAAGGCGTTTGATGTAATAGACCATAATATTCTACTTAATAAATTGTATTGTTACGGCTTTAGAGGGGCAATCAGTGATTGGTTTAAAAGTTATTTGTCCGATAGATATAATTTTGTATCAGTAAATAAGGTTTGCTCCACTAAAGCGCTTGTCAAACATGGTGTGCCACAGGGCTCAGTGCTAAGTCCACTGTTATTTTTATTACATATAAATGACCTTCCACGTTCATCTGATATACTGAACTTCATAATGCTTGCAGATGATACAACTCTCTCCTTTTCTTGCAAAGATGTTAATACAGCTAAGAATATATTTCATTCAGAATTCATCAGTGTAATGAAATGGTTGACCACGAATAAACTCTTCCTAAATACCAGTAAAACAAATTTCATGATTTTTACTAATAAAAGAAATGTATATCTTGATGAAATCAATGTTAATGAAATCACCATAAAGGAGTGTACTGTAACAAAATTTCTTGGTGTAATGCTAGATAAGAATTTGCAATGGAGTGATCATGTAAATTATATCGCGAAAAAGATTTCAAGGAGCGTTGCTATAATGTTTAAACTTAGAAATGTAGTCCCTAAACAAGTTTTATCGACTCTTTATCATACTCTTGTTCTTCCTTATATAACATACTGCACCCTTGTTTGGGGAAACTCCGCTAACAACGCATTAAATGGTATCTTTGTCATCCAAAAACGAGCAATAAGGTTATTATCTGATGCTGATTTCCTTGATCACTCTAGTGCATTATTTAAAGAGCTAAACCTACTAAAGCTCAATGATATAACCAAACTGGCACATTTTATTTTTATTTACAAGTGTAAGAGCAAAATCATTAATTTGCAATGGGCAAATAGATATTTTGTAACTCATCAAGAAATCCACCCGTATCAGACCAGAAATAGATCAAAGATTGTTATACCTCAATTTAGATTGTCTTCATCTCAAAAACTAGCCATTTTCATTGGATTGAAACTATGGAATGACTTGCATGCCGATATAAAAAATATTGCGAATGTAAATTTGTTTAAAACCAAGTTAAAATCCCGATTAATAATGGGATACTAACAAAAATCTTGGATTAATGTCCACTAATAATGTTTTATATTGTCCATTAATATTGTTTAATATTGAAATACAGGCTTTAACTATTAATAATACTTATTTACTTATTTATTTATTTTATTATTAATTAATTTATAACGGCTAGCTGCTTATTTTTAATGAGAGCCCAGTAAAGCCTAAAGCTTAAGGGCCAAATTAAAAATAAAAAAATAAATAGTCGAGCTTCACAATTATTTATGTCATTGTAAAAATTGTAAGTTGTAAAAAGACTACTGTATTTATTTTATTATTAATAAAGGTTATTCTATTCTATTCTATTCTATTCTATATATATATATATAATATATATATACACACCTTTCAACCTTTCAAATGTTGCTGCGATGATTCCTCATTTCACGAAGGTCAAGCTTGTCACCCGTCCTCTCGAGTTGGCCTGGTGAGGCAGTGAGTTGGTTTCTTGTACTTTCCACCTCACATAGCGAGGTACGCCCGGCTCATCGGGGATTGTTCTGAGTCATGCGCCTAATCTTCTTTTGAAGATGTCCCAGGCCCGGATCCAGACCAGTGCTCATAAATTTTGGCATCGTTTCGCACTGGTCAGATTTTTTTTAAAAATAGCGCCCCCTAGCGAGACTACCTTGAAATGATACTCTCTGCTCGATTTCTGCTGGAAAATGCATCGGAACTTATACTTCGCGCATGCGCCGTACACTTTTTAATTTCTCAAATGTTTTCAAGCGCCATCTTTGTATGTAACAGGTATTTTGCAGTGCAGCTCTAATTTCACTTTGAATAATCTATCTTTTGTATTTTTTGTGTTATAATATTTTATATGCTAAAGTGAATCTGAGTGACGTCGAGGTCTACAGAAAAATGAAGAAGGTACAAGCAAAGATCGGGACTTTCTTCAATACCAGTCGGTAAGTCGGATCAGACAATGATTTATTTTATGCTTGGAAAATCAGTCAAATTGTAGAATAATATATTCAACTCTACTCCTCCCTTCTGGGGGTCTCACAATGTCACCTTATCATTATTCATATTATTGGTCATTCTTTTCAGGGAAGTACCACCAGTACCTTCTTGCTCAACTGACATCTTAGACGATTTGGGTGACAGACCATCGCAGAAAAGGAAGTTTGATGAAATCAGATATGACGCAGATGATCCAGTGTGCAAAATACAGAACACAGGCACGACATGTGGTAAGAATTGATTTCTTATATTGTTGCCGTTAACTAAAAAATATCCCATTCATTTATTGTCATGAATGTAGTACAAAACAAGTTTGAACAAGATGTTCTCTACAATTTATATTGAAACTAATCATAAATTGATGGTTTTATGACTGGGATTAAAAAGAATATTGTTTTGAATTTTAGGTGAGGACATAATATCATCAAACCTCAGGAATGACATCGGCCTGTATTACCAGTGTGTGAGCGATTTGAATGATGACAAGAAGTATGAGCTTTTGACTTCCCACTGGCAACCTCCTGCAAGATACAAGTTTCCAGGTACCAACAATTATGGCAGGAAGCGATTCTTCAATGGAGAATGGCTAAAGATGTATCCCTGGCTGGTGTATTCACCATCAGAATGTGGCGCATTTTGTTTAACCTGTGTGCTGTTTGGTATAGCAAGTGGCCACAACGGCAGCAGGTTGGACAAGCTGTACAAGTCACCTTTGACCAACTAGGTAACAGCTACAAATAAATTTGCCGAACATAATAGCAAGTCAGATTTCCACAAACACGCAACACTTTTTGCTGATAATTTTCGCAGAATCATGTCCAACAAATCACAACCAGTGAATCGACTTATTTCATCAGCAATCAGCAAACGTGTCGCAGCAAACAAACAAAAAGTAGCATCAATGATGAAGACTGTGATCTTGTGTGGTAGACAGAACTTCGCTCTTCGAGGGGACCATGAAGATGCTGAAGACGACTCGAAGAACAGAGGCAACTTCTTGGCACTGTTGCAGTTCCGCGTGGATGCTGGTGATGTGGTCCTCGAAGAACACTTGAAATCAGCTCCCAAGAATGCAACATATACATCAAAGACAATACAGAATGAACTGATCTCCGTCATCGCTGTCCACATTGAAGACGAAATTGTGAAGGAGATTAACAAGTCCTCTGTTCTCCATTCTTGCAGATGAAGCTACTGATGTCAGGAACAAGGAACAACTTCCACTTGTGTTGCGTTTTGTTGACAACACAGATTCTATTCGTGAAGAGTTTGTTGGTTTTTTGAATGTGTGAATGGTGTCACTGGCAAAGCCATTGCTGACTCGCTGTTGCAAGTGGTTAGTGATCTCGGCTTAGATATGAGGAAATGCAGAGGCCATTGCTATGATGGAGCAGGCAATATGGCTGGACAAGTCAAAGGTGCAGCAGCTTTGATAGCACAGCAGTATCCAAAGGCACCTTATGTCTACTGGCAGTCTCACAGATTGAACCTGTGTGTTGTAAAAGCCTGTGCTTTACAAGAAGTACGCAACATGATGGGCACGTTGGAGGAAGTGGAGCGTTTCTTCAAGTTCTCACCGAAAAGACAGCTGCTGCTTGAAGAACAGATCAAGGTGTGTTTTTTTCTTGGTATAGTCAGTACATTTTCTATTGTAATGGCTGTGTGTTGTAATAGTGAATTTAATGCTGTGAAATTTGTTTTAAATTATTTTATTTTTTCATACATCTAATCTGAAAATTATTGCTTTCTGTTTTTGTCACTCAGGAGGAGTGTCCCGCCTCTAGTCATCATAAGCTGACCGATATTTGCCGAACTAGATGGGTCCAGCGTTTGGATGCCCTAGATGTATTCGAAGAGCTACTGCCCGCCGTGGTTTCAACCTTGACGTGCATCGAGGATAACGCCACTCATAACTGGGACAGTGAGTCATCAACAAAGGCCAGTGGTATTCTCCACCAAATTGGAACATTCCAGTTTATCTTCACTTTTGTTGTGACAAAGAAAGTTTTGTCATACACCCGTGGTATCACAGTCAAGTTGCAGGTGAGGAGTCTCGACACAAACAAGGTATATGACAATTTATTGAAGAATTTATTATTTAGCTTGAGAGAGATTATTTTTATTTAGGTGTAATATTAAGGTTAAGTTTACTTTAAAAAGACACAGTAATTATAGAAATAATAATGGCCTATTTAGACACTGTCAACATAGCTACAGACTTTTTCACTGTAGGTTGCAGTGGTTTTCAGGTTAAAATTTGGTCAGCAGCCAGATTACTAACTATGGTGAAGCTAAATTCATTAAAATTAATTTAGACTTACCAAAAATGAAGTTGCCAGTTGAACGTTACCCTTTCTGTTTCTAACTAATCCATAAGTTTCATTTAGTTTCCAGGTTTGAATTTTATTTGTTAAGTTTTAAGTTATTATTTAACACACTGCTAGGTTATTTATTTGTAGGGGCTATTTCCCAGACCTAGGTTTTGCAGGTTAAGTTAGGCTAGGGCTGTATTGCCCTTAAGTTTTTGTTTTTAAAGGTTTAAGGTTTAAGGTTTTGAAGGTTTTACTCAAGTTAAGTTAGGGCTATATTGCCTTTAGGTTTTAATAGGGGCTATAACAGCCATTTAATTATTGAGTTAGGGCAGTTGTAGCCCGGTTCGAGTTTCTTCTAGGTACCTAGTTTTTCTCTTACCTTAGTTATTTTCTTTAATTAACTTACTTATACCTAGTTCTGATAGGCCTCTATTTAGTTAAACAGGGTTTTTGTTTAATTGCAGTGGTTATTAAGGATAAGATTTAAAGGTTGTGAGGTTTAAAGGTTGACTTTAAGTTGCCCGGTTAGTTGGGGAACCACGAGAATTTTACTTTTCGAAAAAACTAGCCCGCTTCATGCAGTCAAAATTTTTCAAGAATGGACAAAACTCTCTTTTTCTTTATCTCGGAAACTTTTTTTCTTTCTTCTTTTTGTTAATTAGGGAAACCCAACTTCACTAGTTGGTTAGAAACGAGGGTTGTTATTTTTATTCTATATTTATTTTGTTTATATTTTATTTGGAAATATATGCGGTTATTTCTAACCACTTTTTTTAACAGGTGAGGTCCTTGGGTTTCTTCAAACAGTCAGAGACAGTGTTGACTCAAAACATTCTGAGTGGTTCAAGGCTGCAAAGGAAATAGCTGAAGACCTCGACATAGCAGTGTCAAAGCCCAGGACAGTCGGCCGGCAAAAAAACAGAAACAATGTCCCTGCAGAAACTACGGAGGATTATTTCCGTCCAGGGGCGTCCGCAGGATTTTTCGCAAGGGGGGGGCAAAACTAACTTATTAGTTCTTAGTTCTTATTAGTTCTTTATTAGGTAGAAAAAAAATGTACTGCGACCACTACGAGTAAAAACCGTCATCTCCCCTTATCATAGCCTGCTTTCGGTGCTAAATTTATGTACTTAGTATTACTCGTAGTGGTCGCAGTGCATTTTTTTTTCTACCAGTCAAGTCCATTTTTTATATGTTATATGATACTATGATTAACTATAATCGTGTAAGTTTCAGTGAAATTGACCAAAAGGTTTCCGAGAGAAAAAATAAATAAAACACTCAATATAATGATCTTTGCAAATAATTCCATTACTATATCTTTCAGTATAGTTTACTTAACACTTCTAAGTTCAACGACACGGCACTTCGGTAAAGTAAACGACATTTCCTTGAATGTGGAAACACTGACTGAGCTGCAGTAGAATTATAGAAGTCGTTGCGTGGGCAAACACAAATTTCCAAGGGAGGGCAACTGCCCCCTCTTGCCCCCCCCTCCGGACGCCCATGTTTCCGTCGCAGTGTGACTGTGCCATTCTTGGATCATCTCCTGGCAGATATTGGATCAAGATTCAAAGATGGCCAACAGAAAACCATTCTGGGATTTTCACAACTTGCTGTCGTACAATATTTCAACCTCAAATATAAAAGGCTGGAATACGATAAGGATGAAATTCAAACATCATAGCAGAAGAATTTACGAAACGGGGTGATGGAATTTTAAGCAAGAATCGGCGTTTTAAAACCCCTGATGTGTAAAACACAATTGCGAGATAAAAACGAAATCTTTAGTATTAAAAATATTATATAAGGGGATAGCGCGAACGCAATCCCGTACTAACAAAAATTACGCACTCGAATTACCCACATCTGGGGTAATCGCAGGGGGTCAGCACCACCGGAATGCAGTGATGAGCCTCGTCCTGGGGGGACCCGCCTTCTTGATCACGGTATCCCGTGTTCCGGGTAAGTATGCTTAAAATACTCACAACTACAGTACATTCTTATCTCCATTTCATGAACATACAAAACTTGCAAGCAATATATTTGCGAAGGTAACATTGCAATTAAATTACTATTCTCAACTGGAATTCATATAAAATGAAAGAAACAATTGGAAACAAATATTATGTAATCATACGAAGGGAAGGGTTCCAACCAATAGAGAGATTTATATGCAACACGAGAGATTGGCCGATTTCATTTAATTTCCTCCATATGAAAGAAAACCTAATATAGGATAAACATTTCTGTGAAAATCAGACAACCAAAATCACTTCATTTCCTATCTTTGAAACATGTATCATGTGGGTCTTTTGAAATGAATGGTCAGACAATACCTGTCAAAGACACATGTAAATACTTAGGTCATGTAATTACTCCCGAGCTGTGGGATGAACTTGATATTGAGAGGCAACGTGAAAAGCTGTATATAGTACAGGGTAACATGCTCGTAAGGAAATTTTGTATGTGTTCAGAATCAGTTAAAACTTATCTCTTTAGAACTTACTGTACTGCACTGTATACATCCCATCTGTGGTGGAACTATACAAAAACTGCTATGAATAAACTCTCTGTTGCTTACAATATTTTTCGTATGCTATGTAGGGAACCAAAATGATGCAGTGCCAGTTTTATGTTTACTACGCGTAACCTACCTCCCATTGTTAATCCGGAAGAATATATATAATTTCATTACTAGGGTCCAAAACAGCTCTAATGTGTTATTATGCAATGTCCTGTCTTCAGATACTGTGTACCTCTCACCTACGAGTAGATGGTATTCTTGGTTCAGACAACTGCTGGTTTACAAAACATTATTTTTGTAATGCAGCAAAGATTATACTAGGAACACTCAATATTTTGCCCCACCCTTTTTTCATAGCTAAATAATAGGTCATGGGGCTGAAATGTCTTTTGAGCCGTAAGTTTGAACTTTCTGCGTTTCACATAACCAGATTTTTCCAGTTTGAATCCACCCTCCTTGTATAAAACTGCTTTTAAACGCCCTTGTATAAAACTGATGGGTAACGCAGTTTCGAAAATGGCGTCTGACAGTGATGTGCGTCGTAAACAGAGAGCTGTTATCGAGTTCTTAACCGCAGAGAAGGAAACAGTTGGAAATATTCACAAACGTCTACAAAACATTTACGTGTGAGATCATCGGAGAGAGGCAGAGCCAGCCTCGATGATGAGCCAAGCGGCGGTCGCCCGGCATCGGCTGTGACATCTCACACTATGCAATGTGCTAACAGCATCATTCGATCAAATCGGCGCATCACATACAAGGAGCTATCAGTGGAGCTAGGTATTAGTGAAGAAAGTGTGAATACGATAATTCAGCAACTGGGATACTCAAAAGTGTGTTCACGGTTTGTTCCTCGCGAACTGACTGAAGATCACAAAGCCCAAAGAAAAGAAATTGCTTCTGAGTCGTTGGTTCGATACGAGACAGAAGGGGATGACTTTCTTTCACGAATTGTGACAGGATCAGATTTGGGTACACCACTTTCAACATGAAACAAAACGCCAATCCATGGAGTGGCATCATGCAGACTCCCCACGCAAGAAAAAGTTCAAAATGGCTCCCTCTGCAGGAAAGGTTATGGCCACCATCTTCTGGCACATGAAAGGGGTGATTCTGGTGGACATTATGAAGAAAGGACAAACAATCAACTCAGAGGCATATATTGCTACCCTACAGAGACTCCAGAGACGTATAAAACGAGTTCGACAGGACAGAAAACTGGAAGACGTCCTTCTTTTGCACGATAACGCAAGACCACACAACAGTTTGCAAACAAGAGAGGCCATCACAAAAATGCGCTTGACTGTGTTACCCTACCCTCCATACAGACCGGATCTGGCACCTTCAGACTTCCATTTATTTGGGCCAATGAAGGATGCTATTCGTGGAAGAAAGTTTCAGAGTGACGATGAGGTTGTTGAGGAGGTTAAGAGGTGGCTTCAGCGGAACCCAGAGGACTTTTACCAGCAAGGAATAAAGGCCCTTGTTTCGAGGTGAAGGAAAGCCGTAGAAAAGGATGGAGACTATGTGGAAGATAAAAACTTGTAAAAAATTTATGTAACTACTTGTGTACAAAATTTCTGGAACTTACAAGGAAACGTGGAAATAAAAAAAAAGGTGGGGCAAAATATATTGAGTGGCCCTCGTATATGCATATTAAGTTATGTTATAATAAGATTGTATTTATATGTTGGGTTAAATGGCTATGCTGGCCTTATTTTGGTACTTGTATGTTAGGTTAAGTGGCCATGTTGGCCTTATTTTTGTATTAAGTTCAGTGTGTAATACGTAAGATTGTACTTGTATGTTAGGTTAAGTGGCTATGGATTGTGAATGATCCGCAATAAAGATATTTTGGGGTCTTGTGGGTTATAACCCATAATTTACTTCATTTTTCATGTAATACAACAACCCACAAGATCCGTGTAAAAACACTATATAGGGTTATAGTTTATTGCCGTCACCCTCATCCACTGGAAATTTTCAGTAGATATCGGTGGAGAGTTCACGACAAAAACCCTTCGTTTTTTCGTTAAAAAGTTATATTTGTGGAGGTCTTCAAAGGACCTCGTTGAGTAGTGTTTTTTAGGTTAATGTTAAATTTATTTGCCTTCGGTATTTTAGCGCTGCCTAATGGTAAAGAAGGAAATTACTACACCTTATTATTTCGTTGGGCCTCGCTTCTGTTTGTAGGGCGCGCGGCTCTCTTTCGGTGTAGGGCCGTAGACGATGGAGTTACGCATCGAGTTTATTGGGTTTAATTAATATGGGCATTCACTACACTTAAATACCTGAAGGAATAGGCCTATCCTTTTGAGTTATTAAGTTTATATTACTTGGTATTCACTCAGAACTTATAGGAAGATTAAATACGTCTCTCTCGCTTAAAGCATCGCTGTCACTAAGCAGCTCCGGTGAGCTAATATAAATTTTCTTAAGAATTCGCTGACTTTACAAAGTCCCCAGACGTCTAATTCTTCTCTTGAAGTAATTTTCATGAATCAGCAATGGAAAATTTTGATACGAAATAATTCGTTTTCCTTGTTGTTATGCAGGCCCAATGCCCACATATGGGGTTCTATGTACTACAATTATTTTCATTTCTACTAGGCTATGTCGCCAATCCCGAGGCAATTTTGAAGTTATTTAATTCAATGAATTAATAATTTGTATTTAATTAAGAAATAAAGGTACCATATATGATACCATATTGTAGGCATGTATAGTTTTTCCATATACTTGGGGGCCCGAAGGAAAAATTTGTATGTTATGCATTAAATTTTTTGATAAACACTGTTTCTCAAACCACATGCAATGAGTTAAAAAGAATGAAGTAGGAACATAGAAAGAGAAAGGTTACTCAAGACCTATTTAAATATAAAAGTTCAAGAGGCCAACTTCTTAAGTTCAGTTAAAGTTTTGTCAATCAGTTTAACTCCCCTTAGGTATAGGAAATTAATGGAATTAAAGTAAAATTATTAAGCATTTTAACTTTGCTCATTATTTGTGTAAGTTTTATAAGTCACCAGTCTTAATTTTTTCTTGTAAAAGTTTTCTGACTTTCAAAGCAATCTTTCTTTGAGGCCTGTCTGGTTTAGTCTGAGTTACATCAGGTACATTGATAAATTTATCATCAATAGTATCCTGATCTATCCTTTGGGGTAATGGTTCTAACTTAGCCCCACATTCCAAAGGATATAGATATGTGATATCTCTGGTGGTTTCACCAGTTGCTGTTTTCAGTTTTACAACCCTGGTAACTTCGTCTTCACCAGTTTTCAGCTCCGAGACTCTTCCCATTGTCCAATGTTGACTTGGGAGTCTTGTCATGTATCAACACAATGTCCCAATTTTGACTGAATCATTCCAATTTTGTTTTGTCAATTGTCTGTCGTTCTCTAAGACTTGTTAAGTATTCTTCTCTCCATTTTGTTATAAACTGAGTTTTGATTTGTGTCAAATGTTGGTATTTTGTGTCGAGTTCTTTGTGTCCTACCACCCAATCTGGATCATCTGTACTCAGTGACGGGCATCGATACACGAAAGTCCCTAAGGCGATACCGATACATCGATACTCGTAAATCGTCTAAAACGATACCGATACAGTAATACTTAATAGATGGCTAAAGCAATATCGATACCGATACATGTATCGCTATACATTACTATAAGAATGAACAAATCTTACTAATATATAAATAAGTTTTTACTTTGTATATTGGGTGTAAAAACGATCAATTCAGTTAAGAAAAAATATATTTTATACCAAGTTAGCTAACAGAAAAACTTAAATGTTATAAACTTTTAACGAGGAACATAAATATGGCTCACCAAACTGAAAAGTCGTTCCACGGGAGCAAAGGATGGAAGTGGAGTATTGTACTTAGTGAAAACTCTCATAATTCTCGGGTATTGGCGTAGTGATGCGAGGGAATTACTGCTGTCACCCAGGTACTTCACCACTTCCATTTCAGACAAGTCCTGATCTGGAGTGACGGTAGATGAAACACACTCGTAATCAAAGAAGGCATCTGAACTTCCATCAGATGCAATGTCACTCGGCTCCTGTGGCGCTGTGCCTGTGGAATGCTCATCCAGATTCTTGACAACATTTACCAACATTTCTTGAACTCTTTTCTTAATGATGTTTGTGTTGAATTTGCTATTTATCGTCAACCATTTTAATTTAAATTGAGGATTGGATGTTGATGCTAAAATGGCTGCTTCGCAATTGCAATCATAAAAACTATCAAGGCTAAGGAACTTCTCGAAACGCTTAGCGAAGCCTGATGCAACTGCATTAAGAAGTGGTCGGCAATGGGTTGCAGTACGGTGACATACTCTTGAATAAATTCTAACTCGGCGTCTCTAAAGGTGGGCAAACCTGTTGCCGCGTGTATTTTGCAACATTTCTAAAACTATTTCACATTATCTTGAGGTTATTGTATTACACTGCCCAACAAAAAAAAAATTTTTTGCTGCTGATTTAATTTTAAGACCTGTTTCTGGATAATATTGAGGTTATTGTATTATCTATCGTCCGTTTTCTAATCGAGCAGAATTTATGTTACAACCTGATACTTCCAGGTTATATTGTGTTTGATTAAATAAGTTTGTACTGTTTCACTGTCACAAATCTGATGACTAATTCTTTCACCAGATTTGAAGTATGTGGCATTGTCTGACCATATAGTTTTGGATACAGAATTGTGTGCTTTGGAAAGAGAATTCGCGGCGCGAAAAATATTAACATGATATCATTGATATGTATGATATAATTGTAAATATCAGATCCCTTCAACATTATAACTTAAAACCATATTATTTGAAAAAAACAGAAGTTCAGAAAATTTGCGGATTATACAACTTTTTACAATTTTACTTACTATTACTTTCAGTTATTTGCAAAAATGTATCGGTGTATCGATGAATCGACTTTATTCGATACATTTAAGATAAATGACCTTAGCAATACCGATACCGATACATCGATTAAGTAGCTAAGGCGATACCATTACCGATACAAAAGTATCGCTCGATACGTAACGCCGATACATGTATCGCGATACTGCCCATCTCTGTCTGTACTGTTATGTTCATATTCTGGTAACATGTTTACTGTTTCTCCTTTAATTAGTTGGTTTGGTGTGAGAAGTTCTGGCTCATTAATACCATCTCCCACATAAGTTAATGGTCTGTTGTTGACAACATTTTCAATTTCTGTCAGAATAATCATGAGTTCAAAAAGTTGTAAATGTTTGGTCCCAATAGTCTTTTTAAGACAATTCTTTACAGTCTGTATGTTTCTTTCCCAAATGGAACCATACCATGGTGAATTAACAGGAATGTATAAGGTTGTAACATATATTCTGCTCGATTTTTTAGTTCATTCAGAACAAAAATGAAAGGACTTATAAGGACAAATTTGCTCGAATTTTTATTTTATTTACAGCAAATATTAAATGACATAATGACAAATTAATCATCAATATAATTCCCTTCTTTTTCTATAACCTCCTCCCACCTGTACAAAAGTTTTTTTTATGCCACGTTCGAAGAAATCCCTTGGTTTCGAGTTAAAAAAGCGATCACTTCGTTTTCGATAGCTTCCCTGGATTGCAACGTTTGTTCATCTAGGTGGTGTTGCAGACTTCTGAATAAATGGTAGTCTGAAGGTGCGATGTCCGGAGAATAAGGTGGATGAGGCATTTTTTCCCAACCAAATGCCTTCAATTGGGCAGCGGTGATTCGAGCAGTGTGAGGGCGCGCGTTATCCTGGTGAAATAGAACACCTCCGCGATTAATTAATGCAGGACGTTTTTCTTGTAATGCCATCTTCAATCGTTGGAGTTGTTGGCATTAGACTTCAGCTGTGATTGTTTGGTATCTGGCAGAAGCTCAAAATGAATAATTCCTTGCATATCCCACCAAACGCATAGCAAAATTTTCTTTGGATGGGGTCCATTCCTTGACTGAGGTTCAGGCTTGTTTCACGGCTAAGCCACTGATGTCGACGTTTAATATTGTTATAGAGGACCCATTTTTCATCCCCAGTGACGATCCGATTAAAAAACGGTGCTTGCAGTTGCCGAGAATGCAGTGATGTGCAAATATCGATTCGATGTTGAAGATTCGCTAGTGACAAATCATGCGGAACCCAGTTTCCAACCTTCACTACTTTTCCTAACAGCTTCAAATGACGATGAATAGTCATATGGCTAACGCCAAATTGCAGGCCAAGTTCTCTTATAGTTACCGATGGGTTTTCCTCCACTGTTGCTTTCAGCAACTCTCCATCTAACTCATTTGGTCGTCCTGTTCGTTGATAATCTTTCAGACTGAAGTCCCCATTTCTGAACTTCTCAAACCATCTCCTACACATCCATTCGCTCACAACATCATTTCCATAAACTCTTTGAATGGTTTTTCGGATTCACTAGCGTTAGATCCTTTATGGAACTCATACAGCATCACATGTCGAATATGCTCTTTCGTGGGCTCCATGTTTTGTCAATTACTGTAATATCGTAGGGGTGGCATTGTAACTGTATGAAAAACACCAGAGAAAATATTCATTAGCCTATATCAGCCTGTATCATTCTGTATCGTGATAAAACCTGTGCGAACCTGTCGTCGCGTGTATTTTGCAACATTTCTAAAATTATTTCACATTATCTTGAGGTTATTGTATTATCTATCGTCCGTTTTCTAATCGAGCAGAATTTATGTTACAACCTGATACTTCCAGGTTATATTGTGTTTGATTAAATAAGTTTGTACTGTTTCACTGTCACAAATCTGATGACTAATTCTTTCACCAGATTTGAAGTATGTGGCATTGTCTGACCATATAGTTTTGGATACAGAATTGTGTGCTTTGGAAAGAGAATTCGCGGCGCGAAAAATATTAACATGATATCATTGATATGTATGATATAATTGTAAATATCAGATCCCTTCAACATTATAACTTAAAACCATATTATTTGAAAAAAACAGAAGTTCAGAAAATTTGCGGATTATACAACTTTTTACAATTTTACTTACTATTACTTTCAGTTATTTGCAAAAATGTATCGGTGTATCGATGAATCGACTTTATTCGATACATTTAAGATAAATGACCTTAGCAATACCGATACCGATACATCGATTAAGTAGCTAAGGCGATACCATTACCGATACAAAAGTATCGCTCTATACGTAACGCCGATACATGTATCGCGATACTGCCCATCTCTGTCTGTACTGTTATGTTCATATTCTGGTAACATGTTTACTGTTTCTCCTTTAATTAGTTGGTTTGGTGTGAGAAGTTCTGGCTCATTAATACCATCTCCCACATAAGTTAATGGTCTGTTGTTGACAACATTTTCAATTTCTGTCAGAATAATCATGAGTTCAAAAAGTTGTAAATGTTTGGTCCCAATAGTCTTTTTAAGACAATTCTTTACAGTCTGTATGTTTCTTTCCCAAATGTAACCATACCATGGTGAATTAACAGGAATGTATAAGGTTGTAACATATATTCTGCTCGATTTTTTAGTTCATTCAGAACAAAAATTAAAGGACTTATAAGGACAAATTTGCTCGAATTTTTATTTTATTTACAACAAAAATTAAATGACATAATGACAAATTAATCATCAATATAATTCCCTTCTTTTTCTATAACCTCCTCCCACCTGTACAAAAGTTTTTTTTATGCCACGTTCGAAGAAATCCCTTGGTTTCGAGTTAAAAAAGCGATCACTTCGTTTTCGATAGCTTCCCTGGATTGCAACGTTTGTTCATCTAGGTGGTGTTGCAGACTTCTGAATAAATGGTAGTCTGAAGGTGCGATGTCCGGAGAATAAGGTGGATGAGGCATTTTTTCCCAACCAAATGCCTTCAATTGGGCAGCGGTGATTCGAGCAGTGTGAGGGCGCGCGTTATCCTGGTGAAATAGAACACCTCTGCGATTAATTAATGCAGGACGTTTTTCTTGTAATGCCATCTTCAATCGTTGGAGTTGTTGGCATTAGACTTCAGCTGTGATTGTTTGGTATCTGGCAGAAGCTCAAAATGAATAATTCCTTGCATATCCAACCAAACGCATAGCAAAATTTTCTTTGGATGGGGTCCATTCCTTGACTGAGCTTCAGGCTTGTTTCACGGCTAAGCCACTGATGTCGACGTTTAATATTGTTATAGAGGACCCATTTTTCATCCACAGTGACGAACCGATTAAAAAACGGTGCTTGCAGTTGCCGAGAATGCAGTGATGTGCAAATATCGATTCGATGTTGAAGATTCGCTTGTGACAAATCATGCGGAACCCAGTTTCCAACCTTCACTACTTTTCCTAACAGCTTCAAATGACGATGAATAGTCATATGGCTAACGCCAAATTGCAGGCCAAGTTCTCTTATAGTTACCGATGGGTTTTCCTCCACTGTTGCTTTCAGCAACTCTCCATCTAACTCATTTGGTCGTCCTGTTCGTTGATAATTAATCTTTCAGACTGAAGTCCCCATTTCTGAACTTCTCAAACCATCTCCTACACATCCATTCGCTCACAACATCATTTCCATAAACTCTTTGAATGGTTTTTCGGATTCACTAGCGTTAGATCCTTTATGGAACTCATACAGCATCACATGTCGAATATGCTCTTTCGTGGGCTCCATGTTTTGTCAATTACTGTAATATCGTAGGGGTGGCATTGTAACTGTATGAAAAACACCAGAGAAAATATTCATTAGCCTATATCAGCCTGTATCATTCTGTATCGTGATAAAACCTGTGCGAACCTGTCGTCGCGTGTATTTTGCAACATTTCTAAAATTATTTCACATTATCTTGAGGTTATTGTATTATCTATCGTCCGTTTTCTAATCGAGCAGAATTTATGTTACAACCTGATACTTCCAGGTTATATTGTGTTTGATTAAATAAGTTTGTACTGTTTCACTGCCACAAATCTGATGACTAATTCTTTCACCAGATTTGAAGTATGTGGCATTGTCTGACCATATAGTTTTGGATACAGAATTGTGTGCTTTGGAAAGAGAATTCGCGGCGCGAAAAATATTAACATGATATCATTGATATGTATGATATAATTGTAAATATCAGATCCCTTCAACATTATAACTTAAAACCATATTATTTGAAAAAAACAGAAGTTCAGAAAATTTGCGGATTATACAACTTTTTACAATTTTACTTACTATTACTTTCAGTTATTTGCAAAAATGTATCGGTGTATCGATGAATCGACTTTATTCGATACATTTAAGATAAATGACCTTAGCAATACCGATACCGATACATCGATTAAGTAGCTAAGGCGATACCATTACCGATACAAAAGTATCGCTCGATACGTAACGCCGATACATGTATCGCGATACTGCCCATCTCTGTCTGTACTGTTATGTTCATATTCTGGTAACATGTTTACTGTTTCTCCTTTAATTAGTTGGTTTGGTGTGAGAAGTTCTGGCTCATTAATACCATCTCCCACATAAGTTAATGGTCTGTTGTTGACAACATTTTCAATTTCTGTCAGAATAATCATGAGTTCAAAAAGTTGTAAATGTTTGGTCCCAATAGTCTTTTTAAGACAATTCTTTACAGTCTGTATGTTTCTTTCCCAAATGGAACCATACCATGGTGAATTAACAGGAATGTATAAGGTTGTAACATATATTCTGCTCGATTTTTTAGTTCATTCAGAACAAAAATGAAAGGACTTATAAGGACAAATTTGCTCGAATTTTTATTTTATTTACAGCAAAAATTAAATGACATAATGACAAATTAATCATCAATAATTCCCTTCTTTTTCTATAACCTCCTCCCACCTGTACAAAAGTTTTTTTTATGCCACGTTCGAAGAAATCCCTTGGTTTCGAGTTAAAAAAGCGATCACTTCGTTTTCGATAGCTTCCCTGGATTGCAACGTTTGTTCATCTAGGTGGTGTTGCAGACTTCTGAATAAATGGTAGTCTGAAGGTGCGATGTCCGGAGAATAAGGTGGATGAGGCATTTTTTCCCAACCAAATGCCTTCAATTGGGCAGCGGTGATTCGAGCAGTGTGAGGGCGCGCGTTATCCTGGTGAAATAGAACACCTCTGCGATTAATTAATGCAGGACGTTTTTCTTGTAATGCCATCTTCAATCGTTGGAGTTGTTGGCATTAGACTTCAGCTGTGATTGTTTGGTATCTGGCAGAAGCTCAAAATGAATAATTCCATGCATATCCCACCAAACGCATAGCAAAATTTTCTTTGGATGGGGTCCATTCCTTGACTGAGGTTCAGGCTTGTTTCACGGCTAAGCCACTGATGTCGACGTTTAATATTGTTATAGAGGACCCATTTTTCATCCCCAGTGACGATCCGATTAAAAAACGGTGCTTGCAGTTGCCGAGAATGCAGTGATGTGCAAATATCGATTCGATGTTGAAGATTCGCTTGTGACAAATCATGCGGAACCCAGTTTCCAACCTTCACTACTTTTCCTAACAGCTTCAAATGACGATGAATAGTCATATGGCTAACGCCAAATTGGAGGCCAAGTTCTCTTATAGTTACCGATGGGTTTTCCTCCACTGTTGCTTTCAGCAACTCTTCATCTAACTCATTTGGTCGTCCTGTTCGTTGATAATCTTTCAGACTGAAGTCCCCATTTCTGAACTTCTCAAACCATCTCCTACACATCCATTCGCTCACAACATCATTTCCATAAACTCTTTGAATGGTTTTTCGGATTCACTAGCGTTAGATCCTTTATGGAACTCATACAGCATCACATGTCGAATATGCTCTTTCGTGGGCTCCATGTTTTGTCAATTACTGTAATATCGTAGGGGTGGCATTGTAACTGTATGAAAAACACCAGAGAAAATATTCATTAGCCTATATCAGCCTGTATCATTCTGTATCGTGATAAAACCTGTGCGAACCTGTCGTCGCGTGTATTTTGCAACATTTCTAAAATTATTTCACATTATCTTGAGGTTATTGTATTATCTATCGTCCGTTTTCTAATCGAGCAGAATTTATGTTACAACCTGATACTTCCAGGTTATATTGTGTTTGATTAAATGAGTTTGTACTGTTTCACTGTCAAATCTGATGATAATTCTTTCACCAGATTTGGAGTATGTGGCATTGTCTGACCATATAGTTTTGGGTACAGAATTGCGTGCACAAAATCGTCTGAGAGCAGCAATAAAAGCTTCTGCTGTCAGATCCTCTATGTTTAGACACATATGGCACGTGTTGCAGCACAGGTGAAGAGTACAATGTACACTTTGTATTCCTTTGAATCCATTTTGTCTCAAAACTCATATTCACCGCTCCAGTGTAGTCAATACCCGTGGTTTCAAATGGTTGAGTAAGTGTTACTCGTTCCAGAGGTAAGTCTGGAGGGCTTGGGGTCTTAAAGGGTCGTGAATGGATATGTTTGCACGAAATGCATGCAGGGATGTGCTGCCAATTTCTTAACAACCGGTTCTGATACAGATAGTGGTGTAAATCGGCGAGCGCCAATGGCGCGAGTCATTAAGTTAGGGGGTCTGGGGTGAGCGGTAGCTCCTTCAGCGGGGTCCGGGGCGGAGCCCCGAAAGCCAACGCATTTTATCTTTTCCAAACAGCATTTTGTTACATTTTAGCAGAAATTATTTAACATATTCTTTATACTCACTAATGACATAATTATCTAAAAATAAACTAATTTTTCATCAAAAGATAAGCAAATATTGAAACGACCAGTGCTTGTGATACGACCTATATATTTCTATAAAATCCTGAAAAATGAAAAAAGTTAGATATAAATTTACCTTCTCAATCATGCTGTCTCATTCAAGAAGTTTCCATATAGCCAGTGGCCCAGTTCGTTCTACGATGGTTGAGTATCAGTTTTTTCACGAACTCTAGTATCATCAGCTTGACGATGACTTCTTAGCCAGGTCTTGACATATGGCACAGCATCCCAGTCTGCTACAGGTTTTCCTAGTATTTTTATTGTCATCAGACTGGAAATATGATTAACAGAAAGTTTGCTTCTTTCCGCTTTCGCAATATCGTTCATAACACTAAAGCCTCGTTGTGCTTCCGCGCTGCTAATAGCAATTGTGCTCATTATTTCCTTAGCTTTAGCAATGGTAGGTGGAAGAGGAATATTCTTTGATTCCACATTTGAATCCACAAAATCCCGAAAGTCATTGATGTCAATTTCAAATTTTATGAGTTCATTCAACTGCCTTATCTTTTTTTCACCTTCCAGCCATGGTGATAAGACTTCATCGTATTTCCAAGATGTTGGTTCCAATACATCAAAAAGTGCTAGGAGGTCCTCATAGTGAAACCGACTTTGAGTGATTTGCTTCAAATTGAAATGACTTGTAGATAAAAGCCTGGCTGTCATTTTGTCAACTACACCATGAATCAGCTGATTTCTTGGCAGTCCTGCAGTATTTGAACTGATACTTTGGCTGTCTTGAAACTGAATGTGTTTAAACGCTTCAGACTGGATTAACTGTTCAACTTCTGTTTCCTGGCACCCCAAATTTTCTCTAAGAGCTGATAGTGCTCTTATTGTACGTCTTACAAGTTGATCTGCTTTCTGAAATGTTGTAGAACGTGCTTGGAAAGCATTAGATAACAAGGCAATTTCCTCCAGAATATCAATGATCAAAGCTAAGTCATGCAAAAACTTTGGGTTACTCATTATTTTTGCCATTCCAACCAGGTTTGAATTTCTATAAAAATGGGAATATAAAGCTGGATACGCTCTCCAGACTGCTTTAGCAGTTGTTCGATCGATCTTTTCATAAATACTTTCTAAAAATTTCTTAATGAAATAAAATCATTCGAATGTATGCAACGAATGTAACATCAAATGTGACATTGTAAACTAAAGTTATAATTCACAAAAACACAATTGTGAACGAGACAAATCCCGGGCGTCTTGAGCATTCGTAAAATTCTTCAGGACTGACTGCAAATTGTAAATTTCAAGATAAATTTCTACTGACTGTTAAATATTTGTTAAAACCAAACAACCAGTTCGGTGATCCAATCAAAATTTAACAACCGGTTCGGGCGAACCGGACCGAACCGGTCCCAGCACACCCCTGAATGCGTGTGTTTAAAAATTTCTTTGTTTCAGTTCTACCATTTGGTAGCCAGTAAGTTTTTCTCATCTCTGTCAGGGTTTGTGGGATCTCCATGTGGTGTATTTTGTTGTGGGTATCTCTGATGATGAGATTTGTGAAGTGATTCCTCCTTGGAAGAAGAATTGGGTGCTGAGAGTTGTAAGTCAAAGTTGACTTGTTGAGTCTTCCTTTACACCTTATCAGACCCTCTCTATCCAGGTACAGATTTAGATCCATCACAAGTGATGTTCTACTGGACCTAAGATACTTCACCTCCTTATCGAATTCTGAAGCTTGTATGTGTTTGAGCCAGTATTTTGTTGCAGTTTCTGTTAAGTTAGAAAAGGCCTTCTGAGAACAGTGTTTGAGAAGGTAGCTATTGACAAACTTGCAGCAATAGACTGTAATTCTCAAGAGTTTGTTGAGGTCTGAAAAATGTTTATAGTAAAAAAACTGTCCTCATTGATCTTTTCAGTTGTTGTAGAGTTGAATGTAAGGTTAACGACTTCAGCTGGACAAAGATCTTCGCATGTTAGCCATTCAGGCCCTTCATACCAAACTTTGTTTCTTTTCAACAGTTTGTAAGAGAGCCCTCTTGTCAAAAAGTCTGCAGGATTCTGTTTTGTTTGTATGTACCTAAATTTGATACCAAGGGATGTGTTTGCAGTTTTGATTTCTGTTAGTCTGTTCTTCACAAATATGTTTTGGCAAGAAGTTGTATCTGTGTTGGTCACCCATGTTAGACAAATTTGACTGTCTGTCCATAAGTAAATGTCTGTTATGTCAACTTCTTTATACACTTGTGAGAGAAAGTCTGCTGTCTTGACTCCCAGTGAGACAGCCAATAATTCAAGTTGTGGTACAGTTTTATTTTGGCTTAAGGGTGCCACTTTTGCCTTTGAATAAACCAAGTTACTTTCATTTTCACTTGTTAAATAGGAACAACACCCATAAGCTTGTGTACTGGCATCTGTAAAAATGTGGTGTTTGAGGTTTCATTCTGTAACCAACATATCTTGGTACGTAGATGTTTTGAACTTTGTTTAAGTCTGTGGGCAATTTTTTCCACTGAAGTTGGTCTTCCACTGAAAGTGGTTCATCCCAATCAATTTTCTTTTTCCATAAGTCTTGCAAAAGGATTTTGGATCTTATGGTTGCTGGTAAATATAATCCAATGGGGTCAAAAATTTTGGATGATTCTGAAATCACGTGTCTTTTTGTATTGGCATTTGGATTTAAATTATACAGTAACTCTTTGTGCAAAGAGTGTCATTGTTTTCGGAATTCTGTTTTAAAAATCAAAGCATTCTGAGGTGACGTGTGTATATATATATATATATATATATATATATATATATTATATATACACACACACACACATATATACAGGCGTCCCAAAAAAATGTATACACACTTTAACAGCTGATAGCTCAATTGATGTTTCTTTCTTTCCAAGTTAAACCCATTAGAATTAATAATGGCAGTCAGACTAAGCTTTGAACAAAGGAAATTCATTCTAAAATGCTACTGGAAGTGTGAAAACGCAGTTGAAGTGCAAAGACAGTTTAGGAGGGAGTTTCAAACAGATCCACCAACGCGACTTACCATCACTCGAATTAGAGATAAGTTTGAAGCCGATGGAACTGTTCAGAATGTCCACAAGAAGCGTTCCGGAAGACCACGGACATCGACAAGCCCCACAAAGCAAGAAAGAGTACTGGAAACGTATCACCAAAGTCCAAGAAAATCTGTGCGGCAAGCGAGTCGTGAGGTAGGAATTTCAGAATCGTCTGTCCAACGCATTTTGAAGCGCTGTCAATGGAAAAGTTACATTCCAAGATTAGTCCATGCTATTAATGAAGATGATCCGGACCGAAGAGTGGAGTATTGCGAGTGGTACTTGGCACGATGTAGATGTGGACTGGACGAAGGGGTTTCGTAGAATACCCTCCGCGTTCACCAGACCTCACACCACTAGACTTTTTTTTATGGGGATACTTAAAAGACAAAGTCTACGCTATAAAACCTGCAACAGTTGCTGAATTGGGAGCAGCCATTGAACGAGAATGCACACAAATACCAAACGAAATGTTTCGTGATGTTTGCGATTCCATTGCTTCGCGTTATCAGCAGTGCCTGGACCAGAACGGACGTCAGTTTGAAAACAGGCGTTGACAAAACAATTAAATAATGTCTGTAGATTCTATTACATTTTGAAAATGAAATGTATTTTAATAAACACTGCCTTTATAATTATTTAAAGTGTGTATACATTTTTCTGGGACGCCCTGTATATATATATATATATATTATATATATATATATATATATATATATAATATATATATATATATGCATGTATGTATGTATATAGTCTAAAAGTCACTAACGGGAAAAGTCACTAAAAGAAAGCTGAATGGCAACATAAAAAGATAAGCATCGGAACGCTGCCTGTTCGTTGATTTGGGCTGAACAAAAGAGATGTAGTTTTGTATCTGACTAAATCGCTGGTGCTAAGTTTAATTTGGTGATGTTTCTAAAGTGACTAATTTAAGCAGGAAGTTGTCTAATTATTATATCAGTTCATGAATTCAAACTAATTACTGATCATAAGCCTCTTTTAAGTTTATTTTCACCACCTAATAAAAATATTCCAGTTATGGCCTCAGGTAGGATTCAACGATTTGACTTAGTACATCGGTCAGGCAAACTTCTAGGTACGGCTGATGCTCTAAGTAGGTTGCCTTCAGAAAAATACAAATGACTGAGTACCTATACCTACAGAATGGGTTCACTTGGCGGAGTTTTTGGAATCCACTCCAGTAACTGCAGTACAGATAGAGAAGTGGACAAAATCAGACCCTATTCTGGCTAGGGTCATCCATTACTGCTTAGTTGGTTGGCCTACTAAGGTTGAGAGTGAATTACAGCCTTTTTATCAACGTCAGTCTGGACTCTTAATCCAAAATGGCTGTCTCTTACAGGGCCACAGAGTGATAATTCCGAATGAAGGCAGGTCGAATTTAGTGAAGGAACTTCACGCTGAAGACATGGGTGCAACAAAAATGAAAGAGGTGGCGAGAGCTTATTTCTGGTGGCCCGGTTTAGATGGAGAACTCGAATCATTGGTTCGTTCCTGTCAAAACTGCCTAGAGAACAGAGCTCTCCTAAGGAAAAGTCCATTTCATCCGTGGGAATGGCCTACTATACCTTGGCATAGGATCCATGTTGACTATGCAGGTCCTATAAATAATGTCTATTTTCTAGTCATTGTGGACGCCTACTCTAAGTGGGTGGAAAATTTTCCAACCACTTCCACGACCTTGGGTGTTACTATTCGCTTACTCCGTTCGTATTTCGCTCGATGGGGTTTACCCGTAGTTCTGGTTTCCGACAATGATACTTGTTTTACCAGTGAGGAATTTCGTTCTTTTGTCCACCTAGAATAATTGTTTAAACGGAAGCAAAGGAGAATTTTTACAAGATCTGAGACAAGATTTGGGCCTTACATGAGACAATCATTTAAACTGACAGAATTTGTGTCCTTTAAACTACAGTTCTATACTACTCTTAGTTTAGTTGTGGATGAGTCTTTTCTGTAAACTCCTCTGTGTGTTAAATAATGATAACCTCGTTTTTTAAAGGGTTCATCAGTGACTTCTTCAATGAAGCCCCTTTCTATTTGTTCTTTGAATATGTTGTCGTATTGGTCTAAAAGACTCATTTTTAAGTTTTCTGTAATTTTTATACAGCTGTGCCTTATCCACTTTCCAATTGTCCACTATTTCTGGACAAGGTGTTTTCCAAGGCAGCTCTACATAGTGTTGATTGTCTCTGTGTTGTAATGTATCCTTAAATTATTCTGTCATCAATTGGTCTTCATGTGTAATTGTACTGTCCTTTATGCCAACTGATTCTAATAGTCACAACTGCTGTAACCTTTCATCCAATGTGGTCATTATCATTCAAATGATGTGGGATTACTACAGTGTTTTTTTGTTTTAGTTTGTTATACAGTCAAAAATTTGTGAAATGTGGTGATTTTGTTTTGTGGGAATTTTGTTCCTGTTGTGTGTTTTCTGTGCCAGTAGTAAGATTGTATTTAGTTATGTCACCCAAAGGTGTAATACCTGTGGGAGTTTGTATGGCTATTCCATCCCCAATTTTAATGATGCCTCTACGGACAAGATGAAGATAGTCAGCCCCAATGAGCATATGTATATCATCAACTACATCTGCATTAAGGGTTTTGTTAGCTATCGTGTATTTGTTTTGAAGTTGCAGCAAAGTTTGTTTTAACGCAGCTATTTGTAATTTTCATGTTCTATTTTGTCCACAACAACAATCTTAAGGGTTTCAAATGTTCCATCAAGAGTTAAAGTTACATTTGCAGTTTTAAAACTGGCTTGTACTGGGTTTTTAGTAATAAATGATGAAATAGAGAGATCTTCATTTCCTTGTTGCTTCTGAAGTCCTAATTTTTCTATCAGTTGTTTGGTTACAAATGTTTGTTGTGAGCAGGTATCTAAGAGAGACCTAACCTGTACTATTTGTCCCTTTTTGTTTTGGATTTCCAAGGTTGTGGTTGGTAAAAGAATTTTTGAATTGTGGTTAATGCTAGATGAACTGACATGCCCATTCATAGCATTTTGAGTTTGATTCTGTTTGTTTTGGTTTGATTTGGGTGTTTGTTCAGAATCTTTGTAGGTTTTTTCCATGTCTTTTTGTGTATTACACATGGAGGTAACACGGTCAAAACTACTGCAAATCTTACAATTGTATTTCAATTTTAATTTGCAGTCTAACTTATTGTGCTCTGATCCAGTGCATTTTTTGCATAAGTTTAGTCGTTCATGACGTTTTGGCCTTGCTGTAAAGCAGGGACGTAGCCAAGGCGCGGGGGCGACGGAGGCAGTTGCCCGCACCTTGGAAAGTTCAGGCAAAAAATCTGCGGTAATTACAACCAAGGTTCACCGCCAAACTATAAAATTTAACAATTTAGTATCTATATATAATGGAAGGAGTGTCTGTATCTCTCTCTCTCTCTCTCTCTCTCTCTCTCTCTCTCTCTCTCTATATATATATATATATATATATATGTTATTCAAGCGATATTTTGCGTCATTTTCTTAGACACGTATCGTACTGACCTACTGAAATATGAAGCGCGGGGAAACTGAACACAGCTCGGCGCCAGTTAGTTTTGCATGCACTGCAGCATAGTACAGTGTGACGAGTGGGACGTGTTGCATCATTGCATGTTGGTCAAGCTTCGTTAATTCGCTAAACAATATTGCGATGGATATACAAAAATATTTCAAAAGAAAATCAGTTGTGATGCATCCGAAATATTGGATAGATTTCCGAGGAAAAAGGCGAGATGACTCAATTTGTTACTGGAATAAAAGGGACTGTGAGCAGTAATGTGATTTTGTGGTTACCTATATGTAAATTGCGTATTTACTAAAGTATTCGATTTTGATTTAGTAAAGTAATTGCGTATTTGATAAAGTACACATTTTTTTGTCAAGTAGCCCCTAAATTATTTTTCCATGTGATTATCCTGTTTAAAAATTTATATATGTTAAACAGATGTGCGTTTCTTCTGTCTCAACTGATCTAGCTGTTTCTGCATCCGTTTGACTTGCCTTATACGCGAGAGTTTCATTTGGATCTCTTCTAATGATTTCGTTATCCATAGATATGCTATACTGTTAAACGTGTATACACTAAATAAGTGTATGCATGAAATCAATAAATGTGTGAATAAAATAGTTACTTTCTTTGTTAAATATGAAAACTATAGGATCAATACCTGCTTTCAAATTTCAGAAAATACAAGTAATTACATCATAATATAACTTAGATTGCACCAATGTGACTGTCCTATCCAAACTTTTGTTGGAAATGGTACATATTTCATGTGGATGGCTGTAGTGTATAGTGGCTGTTCAAAAATGGCAGTTGCACCGACATTTTCAGACAGTTTTTAAACAAAATAAGCTTAAAGTGCACTGGCTTACGGGGCTCCGCCCCAGACCCCGCTGGGGAAGCTTCCAGCTCTCCCCCAGACCCCCTAACTGTATGGGGTCGCCCGATTCACCACGCAACCTGACGAACGTAGATCAAGTACATCCCCGCCTTGGGACATTCCTGGCTACGTCCCTGCTTTAAAGTCTGTGTATATGGGACAATATGTAGTATTATGTTCACTACTAAAATAAAATTTGCATGTTATGGGGTTAGACTCAGAAGTAGTCACACTACATGGAGAAAACATGGAGAAAAACAACGTTTTGGTACAAATTTTAATTTTATTAAGATGGAATTTTAGTCAAATTTCTCGTCGATTTTACACTTATTATAGCATTAATTGTTGAAAACAGTAAAATTAATGTTTTTTATCAATAGTTAATAATTTCTTAAAACATACTGAAAAAGATAAGTTCACCTTAATCCTAAGAAAAGTGCACAAAGTAAGCTTAAAACATGTAGAAAAACAACTTTTTGATACAAATTTTCATTTTATTAAGATGGAATTTTAGTCAAATTTTTTGAAGATTATTGCCAAGTTTTCACAATATATTGTTCAAAACCATTAACAGAAACATTTTAGAGCCAAAAATTAGTAATTCTAGTTAAATATTTTGAAAGAAATACAACCACATAGGTCCTAATTTTTTATACCATTTTCATTTGTAAGTGTAAAAATGGGCTTAATAATAGGCTAAAATTTTCATACTCTTTAATGTTGGTATATATAATTTTTTTTATTTTTTTTATTTTTTATTATTTTTTTTCCGGATGTTTCAGATGTGAAGACACACATCTTGCGAAGCAGGAAGTTGGAAATTAGAAGACTTTGTACCATAATTTCGAGCTTATATGAAGAATAAAAGCCTTAGGTTATACTTCCTCTGTTCTGAGGAAGTTCTCTAACCTTGACAAGTGTTACTAAATTCATTTATCCTGCGGTGAAAGGGGCAATGGGCAACCACTTCACTAATATGCCCTTGTTTAACTCATGAAAATGTCAGCAGAGAGAAATAGGAATAACAACGTAAACAGAGTTACCAGTCAAAGGATAAGCAATGTCGCGCTCGGCAGGGGAAGCAGCAGGGCTTCCCAGGTCGTCATCAGGCGAATTCTCTGCGACACCAATAAAAGAGAAAAGATTGGGACGTGGAATTATAATTTTATTAAGATGGAATTTTAGTTAAATTTCTTGACGATTTTACATTTATTATTGCATTATATTGTTGAAAACAATAAAATTAAGCAGTTTTTTTTATCAATAGTTAGTAATTTGATTAAAAAATATTGAAAAGGGTAAGTTCATCTTAATTATAAGTAAAATGCACAAAGTAAGCTTAAAACATGGAGGAAAACAACTTTTTCATATAAATTTTCATTTTATTAAGATGGAATTTTAGTCAAATTTTTTGAAGATTATTGCCAAGTTTTCACAATATATTGTGCAAAACCATTAACAAAAGCATTTTACGGTCAAAAATTAGTAATTCCAGTTAATATGAAAATGAAAAAGAAAAAGGTTTATTGGCAGACTATAGTTCATATGACAAATATTATTAATACAATGACAGTTCACATACTAAGGATAGAAATATATACAGTTGATTAGAAATAATACTGTAATGTCGAAATTTAGTGGAGCTACAGACAGACATTTACGTACCAAGAATTCCATAGCTTAGACTTTAGAGGATAAAAGGCAGGACTCATGGATTGCTTTGATAATCGGTTTGGTTGATTTTTTAATTCTTTGCATCAGACTGTATTGAGAACGTCTTGTTACCTCAGGAAAGCTCGGGACATTGCGGGTAGCAAACATTTGCGAAGCTGAGCATGTCGGGGGTAATTTATGGAAGAGTCAAAACGACTTGTTGTGCAGAAAATTTAGGCTTCTGCCAGAACCTTTTTTATATTACTGCAGAAAGTGCGAGAGAGAGTGTCTTTAGCTGCACTTGTACAGAACCGAAAGTCTCTCATAGTCATATTCGCTTTAGCACAAAGGCTTCGAGATTGTTTTCTTGTATCCGAGTCATCACTCAATGAGCTGGTAATAGTTTGACCCAAATATTTAAACTCTTGTACTTCCTCAATTACTTCACCTTTCATTTTAAACCTAATATCAGCTGGCTGATTACAGATTTTACAGATTTTAGGATGAAAATGCATAACCTTAGTTTTTGTAACATTAAAAAGAATATCATGTTTCTGCGAATACACTTCGCAGACTCTTAGTAGCCGATCCATATCTTTAACAGAGGGACTTATTAACACCATATCATCGGCATAAACTAAGTTACTTATCCTTGTGTTATCTATACAACATCACACTGTTGCCTCATTAAGTGAAGCAATTAATCCGTCAATATACACATTAAACAACATAGGGGAGAGCAAGGAGCCTTGTCTCACCCCGCAAGAGGAACCAAAACATTCGGATAGTACATTGCCCCACCTAACGGTAAAAGATTGGTGGGAATACCAAAATTTCAATAAATTTAATATGTACATGGGAACCTTCCGGTCTTCTAGTTTTTTTAAATAAAATATTGTGGTTCACTCTATCATATGCCTTACTTATATCTAAGAAACAGCTATAAATAGTTGAATTACTGTCAATGTATTCAGATATTGTTTCTTTAAGTACATAGGTGCACATATCAGTTGAGTAGGACCTTTCAAAACCAAACTGATTAGGAAATGTCCATAGGTAATCATTCAATAGGAGTAACAAGAGTTTTTGTAGTAGTTTCGCGATGCAAGAAGCGACAGCAATAGGCCTGTAGTTATTGCTGGACAGAATGTCCCCATACTTATTTTTGACCAGGGGCAAAATATATACCCTCATGAACTCTGCAGGGATATTGCTATGAGCAAGCATGGCTGATAGGAGCAATGATATATTCAGATATACTACGTCATTGGCATGTTTTAAGTGCTCATTCGATAGGTCATCTACTCCTGACGCAGAACCAGTTTTTAACTCTTTAATTAACCGCTTTACTTCAGGAACTGATATAAAAAAATTCTCCCTTGTCCCTCCCAAAGTCGTTTCGCTGCAATCTATCTTAAGATTATCCCTACTCACTCTGTTAAGAATGTTAGAGTAGTGGTTTTGCCACAGCTTTGCAATTTCATCCTCCCCCGACACCCCATCGATTGTCGGAGGGAGGACACTTTTGACACCCGTTTCATTCTTAACAAATTTCAAAAATTTGTTATTATCGTTATTTATGCGAGCTTCATAGGCTTCTGATGCTCGAATAGACTCTTCCTCCTGTTTACATCGCCTTATGGCCGCCTTATACTGACCCCTACTTCTACACATATTCATGTATACTGGTCCTAATCTGGGTCTCCCATGAAAGCACCACAAATCGTAGGCGTCTTTCGATTCCATCTTCAGGGGGGCAATAAAATCATTCCATCCAGGAATAATCTTAGTATGATAGTTGTAAGATTTAATCAGGGAGCTTCCTGCTTCTCTTAACAGGGATACTATCTTACTATGATACCTAGCTATGAGTTTACAGTGAGAATCATTTGAGCAAGGATTACTACAGGCTAGATGCAAAATTTCTAAATTATTAAAGAGGTAACCTGTTCTGTCTTTGTATTCTATTCTCTGTTGCATATTAACATTCGACCAATCGACGCGATTATTCTTACCTATTGAGTTCTTGTTATGTCGTGTTGCGCATAACTTGGTAAAATTAATTAATAGTTCTAATGGTCTATGATCAGAAAGAAGGAAACCATGCAGAATATGAACTCTAACAATTCGATCCTTTAGATTATTACTAGTAAGACAATGATCAATCCACCTGGTGATACCATTCATATCACTAACGTATGTAAAATTACCACTGGTTACCCCTAATACATCTACATCATTTGTACTTAATTTGGCCGACTCGCACATGTTACCCAATTCTACAAAGAATTCCGAGTTCACATATGCGTTAAAGTCCCCCATTATTATACAGTGAGAATATTTGGGGTTATCTGATAATGATTTAATTTTGTACAGCAAATCAATGTATTCATCTAGATTATTACCGTTGTTGTATGGTAAAATGTAAATAGCAGTTTACAATTAATATATAACACTGGGGAACAAATTTCAAATTTTTGTCTATTGAATTAGATTTGACAGTTACTTCTAAGTAATTTGGGTGCGCTGAGCACGAATTTTTACTCGGTTTTGCTCTATCAGGTCCTGATTTTGCTCAACACCCCTCCTCTTTCGTCGTATTCATAAAAAGGTTTTTTTCTCAATACTCGCTGTCTTTTTGCAGTTACACATTATGCAACTAGGTTTTTATCTAGGTATTTGTACCTATTGTTATGGTATTGTTGTATTATGTATATTTTTATATGTAACACCCTAAAAATATTTTTAATTTTGTCATTTTTAACCCATTTTAATATTAGTAAATTAAGCTAAAAATATCATAGAATTCTAAAATTTTCTCGAGCGTTCCTGTTCTCTGTAGAGTATTCTAGAGGGACAACTAAAATATATAAAAGCGACTCGTTTCCAGAGTTAATCAGTCAATTCAATCAGTCAGTCAGTCAGTCAGTCAGTCAGTCAGTTGAGTTAGTTAATTAAGTTTGGGCATTAACATAATTTTGAATTGGCATATGATTTAGTGAGTAATTTTGTCATCGTGATTTAATATAGTTGATTTAATTAGACGTAATTTATATTGCACCTACTCATCCGTGTTTCTAGTTTAATTTCATAGATTGTAAGTACCTATTTCATAATAAGTACCTATTTAAACTAATTTTTGTGTTTATATTTCAGATTTTCTTAAATTTATATGAATTAAGGGCTTTAAATACCTTTACAAATTGGCAGAACAATCAAGCAATATGTCATCAAGCACTAGAAAGTTCAAATGCAAAAACAACCCTGATTCCTTCTGTTATATATGTGGAAATTTTACACTTCCACATCAACGAGCAAATATAACTGACTTCGTAAAAAGAGCTTACTTAGCTTATTTTGGCATAAAACTGGGGGACCAAGATAAATCGTGTGCTCCACATAAAGCCTGCACTATATGCATTGAAAGACTGCGACATTGGACGAAGGGTTCGGATTCAAAAATACCTTTTGGAGTTCCGATGGTAAGTTTATGATTTCATAAAACTACGTAATTTAATCACTAGTATACTGTAACTTACCTAAATGTAATTGTAACTTAGGTACATAAACAAAAATTTACAGAAAATGTTTATAAGAATCTCAAATATTGCATAAGGTTGAAACACATAGAAATGTTAAATGTTTGGGTGATAACTTTTGATAAAATTCATAAAAACAAGTCTCTCGTCGCTTTTGTTAACGCTTTACAATTTTTTTTCCATATCAGGTGTGGCGAGAGCCTACTAACCACGAGACCGATTGCTACCTTTGCTTTGTCAAGACTTCGGGCTTCACTAAGAAAAATAAACATTGTATCGAGTACCCAAATTTCGACACCGCGATACGACCTGTGCTACATTCAAATGAGATCCCCATTCCAAAATTTAAGGGTCTGCCAACTCAAGAATTAGTTGAAGATGTTCCTGAAAATATTGTTATGCACTTTGAGGAGTCAGACACCGATTTTGACCCCAGCGTATTTGAAAGTCAAAACGATCCGCAAAAGTTTAACCAGGTCGAGTTGAATGATCTTGTAAGGGATCTAAATTTGCCAAAAAAGGCTGCGGAAATTTTAGCTTCAAGACTTAAAGAGAAAAACTTGCTTACTTCAAACACATACATTTCATTTTACAGAAAAAGAGAAGAAGAACTTGTTAAATATTTTAGAACAGAGGATAGTTTAGTATATTGCTGCGACATAGTTGGTTTGTTAAAGAAGATGGGGGTTGAGTCTTACGATGCAAATGATTGGCGCTTGTTTTTAGACAGTTCGAAAAGAAGCCTTAAGTGTGTGTTGTTGCATAATGGCAATCTATACGGCTCGATACCGATTGGGCACTCAACAAAATTAAAAGAAAAGTATGAACATATAGAAAAGGTTTTAAATCTTATCAAATATAGGGAGCACGAGTGGATCATATGTGTTGACTTAAAAATGGTTAATTTTCTGCTAGGACAACAAGGAGGGTATACTAAATATCCCTGCTTCCTTTGCTTATGGGACAGCAGAGCCAAGGAAGAACATTATTTCAAACAAATCTGGCCAGCACGAACATCACTTACTGTCGGAGAAAAAAACGTAATTAATCCACCTTTAGTGAGCAGAGATAAAATCATATTTCCACCTCTGCATATAAAACTAGGCCTCATTAAACAATATGTAAAAGCTTTAGATACGAACGGCGAGTGTTTCAAATACATAACTTCAAAATTTCCAAGTTTAAGTTATGAAAAAATCAAGGCGGGAATTTTCGACGGTCCACAAATAAGAACAATGATTAAAGACATCAATTTTCCTAGTCATGAATGAACGCGAAAAAAATGGCTGGTTCTCATTCGTGGACTTGATAGAAAACTTTTTAGGCAATTATAGGGCAGATAACTACGAAGAAATCGTAAAAAAACTTTTAAGGGACTACAAAGAGTTAGGTTGCAATATGAGCATAAAAATGCATTTTTTGAATAGCCATCTTGACCAATTTCCAAGCAATTTAGGTGATGTAAGTGACGAACAAGGGGAGAGATTCCACCAAGATATCAAAATTATGGAGGAACGGTACCAAGGCCGCTGGGATTCCCACATGATGGCTGATTACTGCTGGTGCTTGAAAAGAGACCTGCCATCAACAAGCAAATACGCTAGAAAGTCTTACAAAAGAAAATGTTTGCCACAGTGAAAGCTTCATATCTGTTTGTTTTTTTATTTTAAGTCATTTCTATCGTTATAATGTAATTTTACTGTAGTTTGAACTGCTTGTATTCATGAAACTTGAAAAAAAATTTAACACATGACTTAATTTTTTAGTCCTAATTTGAAAAATCTGGAAAATGGCACATCGGCTGTCGACAAGAATCAGGACCTGATAGAGCCAAACCGAGTTGAAATTCGTATTCAGCGCACCCAAATTACCTAGAATCAAGTGTCAGATATCATTCAATAAAATACGTGTTGCCCAGTGTAATCATTGTTCACTTGTAATTCAATGCCGAACAATCTTACATTATCGCTTGTTAAATATTTTATAAGTTTTGACAATTTTTTCCTTATTAAGAAATCAACACCACCAAAAGGCCTACCGTACATTAATTCATCTGACAAGTCTACTGCTGATGACGCATGGTAAATAAAGTCGTCATGGATAGAGAGGAATTTTAGCTCTTGCTTAGGTAGCCAGTGCTCTTGCAGGAGTATCAAATCTGAACTGTCACAGATTTTATGAACATCTACAGTTGAATTCATCACTGACCTTACATTACAGAGCATTTTTTAAGCTTTTCCCACTGGGCGACAAAGGCAGATCGAGAAGTGGGGGGGATTAAAGCAGGGGTGTGCTGCCAATTTCTTAACAATCGGTTCTGATACAGATAGGGGTGTAAATCGGCGAGCGCTGATGGCGCGAGTTATTAAGTTAGGGGGTCTGGGGTGAGCGGTAGCTCCCCCAGCGGGGTCCGGGGCTCCGCCCCGGAAGCCAACGCATTTTAGCTTTTCCAAACAGCATTTTGTAACATTTTGGCAGAAATTATTTAACATATTCTTTATACTCACTAATGACAATTATCTAAAAATAAATTAATGTTTCATCAAAATATAAATAAATATTGAAACGACCACTGCTTGTGATACTACCTATATTTTTCTATAAAATCCTGAAAAACTGGAAAAAAATTAGATATAAATAAATTTCTACTGACTGTTAAATATTTGTTAAAAACAAACAAACGGTTCGGTGATCCAATAAAAATTTAACAACCGGTTCAGGCGAACCGGACCGAACCGGTCCCAGCACATCCCTGGATTAAGGATACTATGGATCCGGTGTTCCCTAATCAGGCCACCATCCCGGTGTGGTCTGAAATAACACTAGCATTATCTGTATATAAATATTCAATGTAAATTTCATATTTACATTTAGGATAAAGAGTTCTAATTGTGGCATATGTGCATGTATTATATGTATTTATATGGCTTCAAAGACAATGCTCCCAAGGCAACTCCCAAGACAATTCTATTTTAAATTTTTTTTTGAAAATTCCTTGTCACCCAGTACCCTAAAATTTCATTTACTGGGCGACAAATTTTCTTCACTGGGTGACATTCATGTCGCCCACTCACTAGGTTAAAAAATGCTCTGTTACATTATATGAGACTATTTTCAACAAGTTATCCGCCATGACTGATAGAAAATTTATTATTAATATGATTATTATTATAAACAGTACAAATTTCAGGCATTACCATTAGGGGGTCTATTATTATTACTATTATTAATATTATTATTATTATTATTATTATTATTATTTTGCCTGTTATCAAGTCTCCTGGAAAAGTGAATAAACTCCTTAACAATAAGACCGTCTGGCCACTGACTCATATTGTACGGGTTGAAATACGAATTTACACCTTTAATTATTATAGTTAAATATTTTGAAAGAAATACAACCATATAGGTCCTAGTCTTTTATCACATTTTCATTTGTAAGTGTAAAAATAGGCTTAATAGGCTAAAATTTTTATACGGGGCTCCAATAAACCTTAGCCCCCCCGCCCATGGCCTAAACCATTAGAGGTACAGTAAAACTAAACATACCTTACAAAAGAGAATTTAATCCTGCATTTAATGAGAAACAATTAAAACTTGGTGTTCCCGCCATTGGCTTCCAAGACAGCCTGAATTCGCTTTGGGTAGCTTGCCAAAAGTGACGTGAATAGATCTTATATATTTTTATAATCGCTAAAAACTATTTCGATAAAACATGTAAGCTGAAAATGGGGGGCTAAGGTTTTTTGGAACCCCTTACTATTTAATGTTCGTATATATCAATTTCTTTTTTTTTTTGATGTTTGACATGTGAAGACGCACAACTTGTGAAGCAGAAAGTTGGAAATTAGAAGACTTTGTACCATAATTTCGAGCTTATGTGAAGAATAAAAGCCTTAGGTTATAATTCCTGTTCTGAGGAAGTTGACAAACTTTGACAGGTGTTTACTAAATTCATTTATCCTGCGGTAAAGAAGGGCTTGGGCAATCACTTCGCTGATATGCCCTTGTTTAACTCATGAAAATGTTCGCAGAGAGAAATAGGAATAACAGCGTAAACAGAGTTACCAGTCAAAGGATAGGCAATATCACGCTCGGCAGGGGAAGCAGCAGGGCTTACCAGGTCGTCATCAGGCGAAATCCCTGCGACACCAACAAAAGAGTAAAGATTGGGACGTGGAATTATTATTTTATTAAGATGGAATTTTAGTCAAATTTCTTGACGATTTTACACTTATTACAACATTATGTTGTTGAAAACAGTAAAATTAAGCAGTTTTTTAACAATAGTTACTAATTTGATTGAAAAATACTGAAAGAGATAAGTTCATCTTAATCATAAGAAAAGTGTGCAAAATAAGCTTAAAACATGTAGAAAAACAACAATTTCTGACAAATTTCCATTTTATTGATATGGAATTTTAGACAAATTTTTTGACGATTTTATACTTATTATAGCAGTATATTGTTGAAAAGAGTAAAATTGAGGAGTTTTTTTATCAATAATTAATTAGTAATTCGATTAAAAAATATTGAAAAAGATATGTTCATCTCATAAAAAAATTGCACAAATTAAGCTTGAAACATGGAGAAAAAACTTTTTGGTACAAATTTTAATTTTATTAATATGGAATTTTAGTCAAATTTTTTGACGATTTTATACTTATCATAGCAGTATATTGAAGATGAAAATGAAAATGAAAATGAAAAGCTTTATTGGCAGACTATAATATGAAAATATTATTAATAGAATGACTATTCACATACTAAGGATAGAAATATATACAGTTGATTAGAAATAATACAGGAATGTCGAATTTTAAGTGGAGCTACAGACAGACGTTTTCATACCAAGAATTCCATAGCTTAGAGGTTAAACGGTAGGACTCATGGATAGCTTGGATAATCGGGTTGGTTGATTTTTTAATTCTTTACATCTGACTGTACTGAGCACGTCTTGTTACCTCCGGAAAGCTCGGGACATTGCGGATAGCAAACATATTGTTGAAAAGAGTAAAATTAAGCAGTTTTTTTTATCAATAATTAGTAATTCGATTAAAAAATATTGAAAAAGATAAGTTCATCTCATTCGTAAGAAAAGTGCACAAAGTAAGCTTAAAACATGGAGAAAAATAACTTTTTGGTACAAATTTTCATTTTATTAAGATGGAAGTTTAGTTAAATTTTTTTGGTGATCATTGCCATGTTTTCACAATATATTGTTCAGAACCATTAAGTGTAAAAATAGGCTTAATAGGGTAAAATTTTTACACTACAGGGTGTTTATAGAGTCCCTATCTATTTCAGTGAAACCGTAGCAAAAAGGGTAAAATTCAATAACAATATAATAGAAGGCATACATTTAATGACTCCTTAAGCATATAATTCTACATGAGCACCATCAGTATCTCTACATAGTTCGAATGTGTGAGCAGCATTGCGGAACACATTTTGGAGCATGACAGGAGTTATTTTTTGTAACTGCTGTTACGATACGAGCACGTAAATCTTGCAGAACTGTAACCCCCGTTTGATAGACATTTGATTGATAAAGCCCCATGCAAAGAAATCCAAGGGCGTTAGGTCAGGAGATCGAGCCGCCCAGGGCCTGTTGCCACCACGTTCGATCCACCGATTTGGAAATCGTTTATTTAGGTACTCCCGAACAATGTTTGCGTAATGACAAGGTGCCCCATCTTGTTGAAAGACGACGGTGTTTAAAATGCCATCTGAATGAAGCTGGGACATTTAAGTACTCGGATCATAAGAGCAGTTACAAAAGTAACCTCTGTCATGCTCCAAAATGTGTTCCGCAATGCTGCTGACAGATTCGAACTCTGTAGAGATAGTGATGGTGCTCATGTAAATAAATATGCTTAAGTATTCATTAAATGTATGCCTTCTATTATATTGTTATTGAATTTTTCCCTTTTTAGCTATGTTTCCACAGAAATAGATAAGGACTTTATAAACACCCTGTACAAGCTTTAATGTACCCCTAAAATATTGCAAAAGTGAATGGAATTCATGAAATGGTATATACACCAACATTAAATAGTATATAAATTTTATCCTCAAAATCGCACCATTTAGCCTATTTTTACTTACACTTACAAATGAAAATGGGACCATAAATTAGGACCTAAATGGTTGTATTTCTTTCAAAATATTTTGCTGGAATTACTAATTTTTGACCATAAAATGCTTTAGTTTATAGTTTTGTACAATATATTGTGAAAGCTAGCGAAAAATAGTCAAAATTTTTAAATTCAATCTTAATGAAATGAAAATTTTGCACCAAACAGTTGTTTTTCTCCGTGCTTTAAGCAATTTTGTAAAACTTTTTTATGAATAAGATGAACTTATCATTTTTAATATTTTTTATTCAATTATTAACTACTGATTATAGTGTTTAAACTTTAAAACCTTTCTTATTTTGCGTTTTTGTATTATTTGCTCTTTCTTTATTCAATTTTTCTCTATCTTTCATCATTCTCTTCACTCTCGTTTCACTGTTCTATATATAAACGGGTAGACGTTGCCGTGGGTAATGCGAGTGGGGAATTAACGTTAGCATTTTAGCTGGAGAGAGACACAAAAGAATATTCTAAATTTACAAAAACATCGCAATACACAAAAACACCTCATTTGGCTAAGAGCCGTCCGATCACTGGAGCTCTTGGGCATTTTTCCGCATGGGCAGCTTTTTAGTGTTGCCAACTAATATTTCATAAACAAACCATTATTTAACGTAATTGCATTTCTTATTAAATATTATTTTCTTTATTAAACAAACATTATTAATTTCTTATAACCAAAACATTTTAATTCTTAATTAGACATTACTACACTCGCATCACCCCCTTGAAAATACGTTTTACACTAGGAAAACTTATTAATATCGTTTAACAAATTTATTTATTTATTCAACAGTTATTTTTTTGCAGCTTTTTTTCTTTAACAAGTTCAAAGTTGAATAGAGAAGAAATCATTAGAATGACAAATTCCACACATCAGATATTTTGTATCGTTTTATAAAAATCGAAAAAAACCCCTATAATTTTCACAACATTTGCATAAAAATAACATTTCACACTATTAATCAATTTACAATCTGTAACGCATCTGTTACGTGGAAAATAACGGATAATTTTCTTAACACTGTTACACAAATTTCAAGTTCACAATCTATTCCAGCGATTCCTCATCAAAGATCGCTTTACACTCGAAACAATTATTTATACAGTTACATAGTTACTATCAGGGCAACATAGAAAAGACAAGAAAACGTTTATATAAAATACTGACAAGAGAGCACATACTATTTCACGAAATACAAAACATATATGGGCAATAATATCACCCTTTCACTTATAATTTCATTACATAATAATCAGTACCTTAATAACTGGACGTTGTTTAGATCACAATCCGCAGTTAACAAAGGACTTCTTCAATTTTCAATCCAGCTCTCCTGCTTACTTCGCTCGAATGCAAGGGGTTGTATCACCATGCAACAGGTCAGCACGCTTGAGGTTGGTTCCGCTCTCTCTCCAAATGGCGAAAATAAAATCAAGAAGATCAGGGAATGAAGATATATTGAAAGTGGAACCACGCACCGGAATTGAGCGAAATTTGCAATTCTAGAAGTCGATGAAGAAACTCGCCTCTCTCATCTCGACTTTGGTCGGTGAACGTTGCTCTTCCTACGTCCAGCTGAAAGACCCTCTTACTGGCAATAATCAAACGATCACTTCGCCGTAGGCGGTTTCACAACGAAACTACTGGATGTCTGTACGGACAGTAAAGCTTTAGACACTCGTTCAAACTCTCGTGGTTTGCCTCCCGAGTGCTAAAACACATATTTAGCGAAGCATCGAGCAGCGTGACCAGCGACTCCCCGAAAAATACCAGTAGACCATCTTCGACCGAAACTGTCCTGCGCCAAGTCCCTGCGCATTCGGTTTCTCTTCTCTCACTCTTCTCGTCTCTTCTCTTCTCTCATCTCTTCTCTCTCTCTCTCCTCATCGGTGATCGATCACCTATCTGGTCGACTAAACTCAATGGATGGAATTCGGATCCAAGGTAGTTGTTCCAAATCGAGCCTCTCGAAATTTTGGCAAAAAAATATCAAAGTTTATACTGCTACTGATTATCACTTTTTCATATTTAATTTACCGAATTTTCTCGACACTTCACTTCGAAACAATAACTATAATTTGCTCTGGCCAAATTCACGGAAAACTATTGCAAATTTTACAGGATTCACAAAAATTTAATCACGCTCTAGCTACCAATAAGGTCACTTATGGCAGGTACATCGGAGAAGATAAAAAAAAATCATGAAACTCAACGAAACAATACTGCATAGTAGAAATATAAAAGCGTCCCTACATAGTAACCGTTATTATAATTTAACAAATATTATTATTCAAACTACCTTCAGAAATTGCATCAATACATTTAAATACAAAAGACAAAAATGAAACCCAGAAACTTCATGCCATCAATTCCCGATAATCATGAACCCTCTTACACTTTGGGGGGCACACAAAGATTACCACAGCGCTATTGGCAAACTAAAAGGCTCCATCTTCGGTTAACACTCAAGCTAAAGTTTCAATTGCACGCACGAGTAAACCCAAATGAAGTTAAAAAAATAACACCAATTTTCCAAAACAGTCATTAAATAAAAAATTTTAAAGAGTAATACCGAAAATTAATTTAATATTTTAATTCCAACTTGCAACGCTAAATGTCATAGGAAGAAAACTCGTAATTCACAAATTACATGTGAGAGACAACTCTCTCATTCAACACAAGACCCAGTATGGTTTGTGAATCGCAAGAATTCAAGTAATTTATCGTTTCCAAGTGAAACTATAAATTTACATCGTTATTCTAAATAAGAACTGATATTATGACCCCAAAACTTACAGCGCCACCTACTACGTAAACAAAAATTAAAACAAATCATTGCATAATGAAGAGTGTTAGCTTTGTTTGTAAGCGAACCTCTATAAAAATATACCTAACCGAATCAAACTGCAGTACATCGGGAAACAGTTTGTAATATTTTCTATGCAAACGCGCGAACATAAAAAAAATAAATCATTTTTAATACCCAAAATAAAATGTTAAACAAAAAACACTTCTTAACACAATAAAATCTAATTTCAGAATAAAAAAAATTTAAACATCCTAACCATGCAAAATATCACTTGGAATTGTCCTGAAAATGAAAGAAAGAAAAAATAAACAACAACAATCAGCCTTCCTATAAAAATATAAAAATTAATGAATATAAAAAAAAAAAAAAAAAATTAATTTATCAAAAGAATTTACGAAAACAATTCCTGTATTTCAATTAAACAAATTTTTATCTTTTTATAACAAATTTTGCTTACTTTGAAGTCTCACACAATTTATATACGGCAAGCATAATAAACTTATACAGTCCGAATCAACCCAGTATAAATTAGTGTCTTTAACGATTATTTTTCGATTTTAAACCTTGAAATTAACCCTTTAAGGACTGAAGATGCCAATTGCTAACGTTTCAAATACACGCATTCATAACTTAACCCTACAAAAAATTCAGGGCTTAAAGGGTTAACTTAAAATTATAAAGCGAACTAAAACTACAAAGCGATCCTTAAAAGTATACACATGTGATGTTCATGTGTCGCCTGTAAATCCTTTATTTACATCCAGTCAAAGAATAATCTTAAAAACTACCTACTAAATATTGGAAAATTTTGTTACTTGTTTACTCTTTTACAATTCGCTACTATATACATATAATATATACCTAGAAATGCTTTACATATACGCTCAAACCTTTTAAACCTTACCGTATAAAAATGCGTGTCACAATGTCATTACAACTAAAATAATTTAATTCATATAAGTAAGTGTAAAATTTATTTACTAATCATTATTATTATTATCATCACAATTATTACTAATTCCTAAAATGTAAACACAAAAAGGACTTTAAACACAAAATAGGCAGGCTGTAGACAGGAGTAATAAAAGCTGAAGGAACGAAAAAAAAGAAATGAGTCATCGGACAGCAATTACCAATTTTGAAATCTCTCCCCACGACTAAACGAAACGAAATCGAAAGAAAACGGACTGAGGAAGGAATGAACGCGAAGAAAAAAGAAAACAAACGACTCTCGAATTTCGACTCTAATTTTTGACTCCACATTATAACGGGCCCCACAAGACGACTCGGAGAAATTTGAGTCGGAGCGGATTGGAACCATTTTAACCTTGAAAATTATGAAAAAGCGCGCAATAAGAAATTTTGAAAATGATGGGCGCCATTTTGAAATACAGTTACAATGATTTGTTAAGGAATGGGAAGCGAAATTGGATTGCAAATGGGTTAACACAATGCATCTTACTATTTAAATAATCGAAACAGAATATTTATTAATGCTATAAAGACTATATAATACAGGTAGCAAAAATTTTGACCGAAATATAGGCGACGTGGGAAAGCCCTTATATTTATATAAATGAACACCGCGTAGCCACCAAAATATAGTGTTTAAACTTTAAAACCTTTCTTATTTTGTGTTTTTTGTACTATTTGCTCTTTCTTTATTCAATTTCTCTTTATCTTTCATCATTCTCTTTACACTCGTTTCGCTGTACTATATTAAAATGGGGAGACGTGGCTGTCGGCGCCATTATAATTTGAACCAGGCGAGGAGACGGGGGGATCAATTATGCACTTCATTACACTTTAGTGACTTTTATTTATTCCAAAACACTTTTAGATAAACGGGGTAATGCGAGAGGGGAATTAACGTTAGCATTTTAGTCGGAGAGAGACACAAAAGAATATTCTAAATTTACAAAAACATCGTAATTTACAAAAACATCGTAATACACAAAAACACCTTATTTGGCTAAGAGTCGTCCGATCACTGGAGCTCTTGGGCATTTTTCCGCTTGGGCAGCTTTTTAGTGTTGCCAACTAGTATTTTATAAACAAACCATTATTTCACGTAATTACATTTCTTATTAAATATTATTATCTTCTTTATAAAACAAACATTATTAATTTCTTATAACCAAAACATTTTAATTCTTAATTAGACATTACTACAGATGAAAAACCTGCTTTATTTTACTGTTTTCAAAAATATAATGCCAAAATAATTCTAAAATAATCATAAAATTTCACTAAAATTACGATCATTGTGAGGCGAATTTTTTTTCGTAAAATTCGATTTTTTCCATGTTTTAAGATCCATTTTTTATACAAGCTTCAATACACCCCTAAAATATTGCAAAAGTGAATAGTATATAAATTTTATCCTCAAAATCTCACCATTTAGCCTATTTTTACACTTACAAATGAAAATGGGACCATAAATTAGCACCTATATAGTTGTATTTCTTTCAAAATGTTTTCTGGACTTACTAATTTTTGGGTATAAAATGTTTTAGTTCAAGGTTTTGTACAATATGTTGTGAAAACTAAGCAAAAATGGTCAAAAAATTTGACTAAAATTCGATCTTAATGAAATGAAAATTTTGTTGCAAAAAGTTGTTTTTCTCCGTGTTTTAAACTTATTTTGTACTCTTTTCTTATAAAAAAGATGAACTTATCTCTTTCAATATTTTTTAATCCAATTACTTTCTATTGATAAAAAATTGTTTTATTTTACTGTTTTCAACAATATAATGCCAAAATAATATTGAAATCATCATAAAATTTAAATAAAAATTACGAGCTTAGTAAGGCAAAAAATTGATCGAAAAAGTCGATTTTTTTCATGTTTTAAAATCTCTTTTTTATACAAGCTTTAATGTACCCTAAAATATTGCAAAAGTGAATGGAATTCAAGAAAAGATATACACTAACATTAAATAGTATATCAATTTTATCTTCAAAATCGCACCATTTAGCTTATTTTTACACTTAGAAATGAAAATGGGACCATAAATTAGCACCTATATGGTTGTATTTCTTTCAAAATATTTTGCTGGAATTACTAATTTTTGACCATAAAATGCTTTAGTTTATGGTTTTCGACAATATATTGTGAAAACTAGCGAAAATTTTTAAATAAATTTGACTAAAATTCGATATTAATGAAATGAAATTTTTTTTACCAAAAAGTTGTTTTTCTCCGTGTTTTAAGCATATTTCGTGCACTTTTTTTATGAATAAGATAAATTTACCTTTTTTAATATTTTTTAATCCATTTGCTAACTACTGATAAAACCTGCTTTATTTTACTGTTTTCAACAATATAATGCCAAAATAATTCTAAGATCGGCATAAAATTTCACTAAAATTACGATCAGAGTAATGCGAAAATTTTTTCGTTAATGTCGATTTTTTGCCATGTCTTAAGATCCATTTTTTATACAAGCTTTAATGCACCCCTAAAATATTGCAAAAGTGAATGGAACATGAAATGATATATACCAACATTAAATAGTATGTAAATTTTTGCCTCAAAATCGCACCATTTAACCGAGTTTTACACTTAGAAATTAAAATGGGACCATAAATTAGGACCTAAATGGTTGTATTTCTTTCAGAATATTTTGCTGGAATTACTAATTTTTGGCCATAAAATGTTTTAGTTTATGATTTTGTACAATATATTGTGAAAACTAGGCAAAAATCTAGGCAAAGTAGGCAAAAACTATGCAAATTTGTAATTTAAAAAATATTATTATTCCAACCACCTTCAGAAATCACATCGATACATTTAAATACAAAAGACAAAAATGAAACCCAGAAACTTCATGTCATCAATCCCGACAATCAATGAACCCTCTTACACTTTATGGGAAGCACACATAGATTACCACATAAGCATTACTGGCAATCTAAAAGGCCCCATTTCCGGTCAATACTCAAGCTAAAGTTTCAATTGCACGAGTAAACCCAAATGAATTTTAAAAAATAACACAATTTTCCAAAACAGAATCATTAAATTTAAAAAATTTAAATATTAATAACGAAAATTAACGGAATACATTAATCCCAACCAACAACGCTAAATTTCATAGGAAGAAAACTCGTAATTCACAAATTACATCTGAGAGACAACTCTCTCCTTCAACACAAAACCCAGTATGGTTTGTAAATCACAAGAATTCCAGTAATTTATCGTTTCCAAGTGAAACTAAATACAATTTTACATCGTTATTCTAAATAAGAACAGATATTATGAACCCAAAACTGCAGCACAACCTACTACGTAAACAAAAATTTAAAAAAATCATTTCATAATGAAGAGAGTGTTCACTTTTTTGGTTGTAAGCGAACCTTTATAAAATATACCTAACCGAATTAAACTGCATTACATCGTGAAACAATTTTTGTAACATTTTCTATGGAAACGCGCGAACGAAAAAATTTTCATTATTTTTATCCAAATTAAAATTTGAAAAAATACTCCTCATCACAATAAAATCTAAATTCAGAAAAAATAAAAAATTTAAACAGCAAATATCACTTGGTATTTTCATTAAAATGAAAAAGAAAAATAGACAACAACAATCAGCCCACCTATAAAAAGAAAAATGAATGAAAATATATTTAAAAAGTAAAACAACAAAACAGAAATTAATTTATCAAAAGAATTTACTAAAATAATTCCTGTATTTCAATAAACAAATTTTATCTTTTTATAAAAAATTTTGCTTCCTTTGAGGTCTCACAATATATACGGCCCAGCATATAAACTTAAGCAGTCCGAATTAACCCAATATAAATTAGTGTTTTTAATGATTATTTTTCGACTTTAACCCTTAAAATTACAATTATCTTCCTTAATCTAGAAAACGAAAAGTGAGAAAACGAACTTAAACTACAAAACGATCCTTAAAAAGTATACACATTTGATGTTCATGTGTCGCTAATTGTTCTTTCCATGCGTAAACTGTAAACTGAAAACTGCAACATTGATCTGTAGTTTACTTACATCCGTCGAAGAATAATCTTAGAGACTGCCTACTAGATACTGGAAAATTTTGTTACTTATTCATGTAATCTTTATATATATATATATATATATATATATATATATAATATATATATATATATAATACCTAGAAATGCGTTACAATATACGAACCAACCTTTGAACCCGACCGTTTAAATTGCATGTAACAATTTTTATGACAACTAAAATAATTTAAATTCATATAGTAAGAGTGAATTTTATTTACTAATTATTATTATTATTATTATTATTATTATTATTATTATTATTATTATTATTCGAAAACATAAACACGAAACAATTTTTAAACACCAAATAGCCAGGCTGTTTAAAAAGTAATAACAGTTGAAGGGAAAGAAAAAAAAGAAGTCATTGGACGGCAATTCCAAATTTTAAATAAGTCTCTCTCCCCGATTGAATGAATCTGAAGAAAACGGACTGGGGACGGATCAACGAGAAGAAAAAGAAAAAAAACGACTCTCGAAGAAATTCGACTCCAATTTTATGACTCCACATTATAACGGCCTCGACAAGACGACTCAGAATTTTTTTTGACTCACTGAATGAAGCGAGTGGAATAGAGCCTGACTCCACGAAAAGAAAATTTGAGTCGAAACGTTTGATTGAAACAGTTTGACTCCGTGAAAATTACGAAAATGCGCGCTATGAGAAGAAATTTTGAAAATGATGGGCGCCATCTTGAATCATAGAAGGGAATCGGAATTTGCTTGCAAATGAGGTACACAATACATTTTACGGTTGTTTAATGTACCGAAACAGAATAGTTATTAATTTTATAAAAATTTGACCGAAATAGAGTATAAGGCGCGTACCGAGGACGGAAGAATGCCCTTATGTGAAGTAATAGGGACCACCGCTTGCCACCTAAAAGTAGTGAACCTTCTTTTACAATTTTATTATTTACTTTACTTTATTCAATTTCTTTTTATCGTTGCTGCTACTCTTTATAAAAAAAACGGGTAGACGTGAGACGGTGAGGAATTTGAACCATGCGAAGAGACCGGGGTATAATTATACACTTGATTACACTTTACTGACTTTTATTTATACCGAAACAGTTTTGACAACCAGTGTAATGGGAGGGGGAATTAGCGTTAACATTCAGCCGGAGAGAAGAGAGACTCACGAAAGAATATTCTAAATTTACAAAAACATCGTAAGACAAATACTTCTAATTAGGCCAACGGACATCCGATAACTGAAGGACATTTCTACCCAGCCTCGGTTGGGCCGATTTTTAGTGTTGCCAACTAGCATTTTATATTTTTAATTTCACAAACCATTATTAATTTCTTATTTAACAAAACTTAATTGAACATTATTAAATTCTTATAAGCAAACATTTAATTCTTAAATAGACATTACTACACTATTTAATGTTGGTATATATAATATTTTTTCCCCCCCTGATGTTTGAGATGTGAAGACACAACTTGCAAAGCAGAAAGTTGAAAATTAGGAGACTTTGTACCCTAATTTCGAGCTCATGTGAAGAATAAAAGTCTAAGGTTATAATTCCTCTGTTCTGAGGAAGTTGACAAACCTTGACAAGTGTTACTAAATTCATTGATACTGCGGTGAAGAAGGCAATGGGCAACCACATCACTAATATGCCCTTGTTTAACTCATGAAAATGTTCACAGAGAGAAATAGGAATAACAGCGTAAACGGAGTTACCAGTCAAAGGATAGGCAATATCACGCTCGGCAGGGGAAGCAACAGGGCTTTTTTGTGGTCGTCATCAGGCGAAATCTCTGCGACACCAACAAAAGAGAAATTATAATTTTATTAAGGTGGAATTTTAGTTAAATTTCTTGACGATTTTACACTTATTACAGCATTATATTGTTGAAAACAGTAAAATTAATCTGTTTTTTATCAATAGTTAATAATTTGTTAAAAAATATTGAAAAGGATAAGTTCATCTTAATCATGAGAAAAATGCACAAAATAAGCTTAAAACATGTAGAAAAACAACTTTTTGATACACATTTTCATTTTATTAAGATGGAAGTTTAGTCAAATTATTTGAAGATTATTGCCATGTTTTCACAATATATTGTTCAAAACCATTAACAAAAGCAGTTTAGGGCCAAAAATTAGTAATTCCATTTAAATATTTTGAAAGAAATACAACCATATACAGTAGGTCCTAATTTTTTATCCCATTTTCATTTGTAAGTGTAAAAGTAGGCTTAATATGGTAAAATTTTTGATACTACACGGTGTTTATAAAGTCCCTATTTATTTCATTGAAAACGTAGCAAAAAGGGTAAAATTCAATAACAATATAATAGAAGGCATACATTTACTGAATATTTAAGCATATAATTCTACATGAGCACCATCAGTATCTCTACAGAGTTCGAATCTGTGAGCAGCATTGCGGAACACATTTTGGAGCATGACAGGAGTTATTTTTGTAACTGCTGTTACGATACGAGCACGTAGATCTTGCAGAGCTGTAACCCCCGTTTGATAGACGTTTGATTTGATAAAGCCCCATGCAAAGAAATCCAAGGGCGTTAGGTCAGGAGATCGAACCGCCCATGGCCTGTTGAATCCACGTCCGATCCACCGATTTGGAAATCGTTCATTTAGGTACTCCCGAACAATGTTTGCATAATGACAAGGTGCCCCATTTTGTTGAAAGACGATGGTGTTTAACATGCCATCTGAATGAAACTGGGACATTTAAGTTCTCGTATCATAAGAGTAGTTACAAAAATAACCCCTGTCATGCTCCAAAATTTGTTCCGCAATGCTGCTGACAGATTCGAACTCTGTGGAGATAGTGATGGTGCTCATGTAGAACTCTGTGGAGATAGTGATGGTGCTCATGTAGAAAAATATTTGACCATAAAATGCTTTAGTTTATGGATTTGTACAATATAATTCAATCATAATGAAATGAAAATTTTGTAGCAAAAAGTGTTTTTTCTCCGTGTTTTAAGCATGTTCGTTGCAGTTTTCTTATGAATAAGATAAACTTATCTTTTTCAATATTTTTTAATCCAATTACGATCTATTGAAAAATTTGTTTTAGTTTACTGTTTCAACGAAGTAATGTCAAAATAATTCTAAAATCATCATAAAATTTGATTAAAATTACAAACTTAGTAAGGCAAAATATAGATTGGAAAAATCGATTTTTTTCACGTTTGGAGATCTATTTTTTATACAAGCAGCTTTAATGTACCCCTAAAATATTGCAAAAGTGAATGGAATTCATGACATTAAATAGTATATAAATTATAACATGAAAATAGCACCATTTAACCCATTTTTACACTTACAAATGAAAACTGGACAGTAAAATGGGAACTATATGGTTGTATTTCTTTCAAAATATTTTTTGGGAATTACCAATTTTTGACCATAAAATGCTTTAGTTTATTGTTTTGTACAATATATTGTGAAATCTAGGCATAAATGGTGAAAAAATTGACTAAAATTCAGGGATTATGGAATGATATTATACCAAAAAGTTACTTTTCTCCGTGTTTTAAGCATAATTGTGTGAATTTTCTTATGAATAAGATGAACTTATATTTTTCAACATTTTTCAATCCAACTACTATATGTTGATGAAACTGTTTTATTTTACTGCTTTCAATAATATAATGCCAAAATAATTCTAAAATCATCATAAAATTTGACTAAAATTACGAACTTAGTAAGGCAAAAAATTTGAAGAAAAAAGTATATTTTTTCCATGATTTAAGATCCCATTTTTATAAAAGCTTTAATATACCAATCAAATATTGCAAAAGTGAATGGAATTCATGAAATGATGTACACCATCATTAAATCGTATATAAATTTTAGCCTCAAAATCGCACCATTTAGCCTATTTTTACACTTAGAAATGAAAATGGGACCAGAAATTAGGTTGTATTTCTTTCAAAATATTTTGCTTGAATGACTAATTTTTGACAATAATATGCTTTAGTTTATAGATTGGACAATATATTGTGAAAAATAGGCAAAAACCGTAAAAATATTTGACTAAAATTCGGTCTTCATCAAATGAAAATATTGTACCAAAAAGTTGCTTTTCTCCGTGTTTTATGCATATTTTGTTCACTTTTCTTATGAATAAGATGAAATTATCATTTTCCATATTTTTCAATCCAATTACTCTTTAGTGATAAAAAGCTGCTTTATTTTACTGTTATCAACAATATATTGCCAAAATAATTCAATTCCTCATAAAATTTGAATAAAAATTACGAGCTTTGTAAGGAAAGAAATTGATCGAAAAAGTCGATTTTTTCCATGTTTTAAGATCCATCTTTTATACAAGCTTTAATGTACCCCTAAGTTATTGCAAAAGTGAATTGATTTCATAAAATGATATATAAGAACATTAAATAGTATATAAATTTTATACTCAAAATCGAAGATTTAGCTTATTGACACTGATAGAAATGAAAACGGGAACATAAATTAGCACCTATATGGTTGCATTTCTTTCAAAATATTTTGCTGGAATTACTAATCTTTGACTATAGTATGCTTCACTTTATGGTTTTGAACAATATATTGTGAAAACTAGGCAAAAACCGAAAAAGTTTTCATTAAATTCAGTCTTCATCAAAAGAAAATATTGCAAAAGTGAATGGATTTCATGAAATGATATATATACACAAACATTTTTCAGGAATTACTAACTTTTGGCGATAGTATCTTTTGGTTTATGGTTTTGTACAATATATTTTGAAAACTAGGCAAAAACCGTCAAAAAATTTGATTGGAATTCGATTTTCATCAAATGAAAATTTTGTACCAAAAAGTTGCTTTTCTCCGTATTTTATGCATATTTTGTTCACTTTTCTTATGAAAAAGATGAAATTATTTTTTTCAATATTTTTCAATCCAATTACTCTTTAGTCATAAAAAAACTATTTTATTTTACTGTTATCGACAATATATTGCCACAATTATTAAAAAATCTTCGTAAAATTTGAATAAAAATTACGAGCTTTGTAAGGGAAACAATTGACCGAAAATCTCGATTTTTTCCATGTTTTAAGATCCATTTTTTATTCAAGTTTTAATGCACCCCTAAAATGTTAGCCTCAAAATCGCACCATTTAGCCTCTTGTTAATCTTATAAATGAAAATGGGACCATAAATTAGCACCGATATGTTTGTATTTGTTACAAAATATTTTGCTGGAATTACTAATTTTTTAACATAATATGCTTTAGTTTATGGTTAGTAAAAAAATATTGTGAATACTAGGGAAAAACCGTCAAAAAAATTGAGGAAAATTCGATTTTCATCAAATGAAGATTTTGGACCAAAAAGTTGCCTTTCTCCGTGTTTTATGCATACTTTGTTCACTTTTATTATGAATAAGATGAAATTATCTTTTTCCATATTTTTTAATCCAAATACTCTTTAGTGATAAAAAGCTGCTTCATTTTACTGTTATCGACAATATATTGAAAAAATAATTAAAAAAATTTGTAAAATTTTGAATAAAAATTACAAGATTATTGAGGCAAAAATTGATCGAAAAAGTCGATTTTTTTCCATTGAAAAAGTGAATGGATTTCATGAAATAATATATATCTACATTAAATAGTATATTAATTTTAGCTTCAAAATCGCACCATTTAGCCTATTTCTACGCTTAGAAATGAAAATGGGACCATGAATAAGCACCTCTATGGTTGTACTTCTTTCGAAATATTTTCATGGAATTACTAATCTTTGACAATAATATGCTTTAATTTATGGTTTTCTACAATATATTCTGAAAACTAAGGAAAAACCGTCAAAAAGTTTCACTAAAATTCGGTCTTGATCAAATGAAAAATATGTACCAAAAAGTTGCTTTCCTCAGTGTTTTAAGAATATTTTGTTCCCTTTTCTTATGAATAAGATGAAATTATCTTTTTCAATATTTTGAATCCAATTCATTTTTATTGAAAAAAACTGTTTTATTTTACTGTTATCGATAACACTGGTATGCATCAATTTTGCTGTCAAGGGTTTTGTAAGTGATTCTTATAGAGTTTTTCCTGCTGATTTCGAATCTGCAATCCGTTTTTCTCAATCAGCTCAGGTTATCCGGCTATGACCTCATAAGTAAAATAGAATTTTTCGTGATTTTGTCAAAGCAGAATTGGAACAGTAACATCTATCATCACTTGTTTCACTTGTATAATATCTTTTTTTACTTTTCAGGCATATAGATAAAATATTTCATAAAGAATAGAGCGTGTAAAAATGATCCCAATAGATTTTGCTACATATGTGGGACGGTTACCATGCCAAATAACCAGTCCCAAATCACTAAATTTGTGAAGACAATGTATAGAGCATACTTTGGAATTAAGCTAGGGGACCAGGACAAAAAATTTCGCCCCTCATATGTGCTGCAAGACGTGCATTGAAAATTTGAGAAGATGGAGCAAAGGCAGAGCGAAATCTTTGCCTTTTGGAATTCCCATGATTTGGAGAGAAGGAAAGGATCACGTGACAGATTGCTATTTCTGCATGACAAACCTCCAAGGTGGGCTTATAAATTTATTTTTCTTAAATATTTTGAAATCCTCGTATGAAACTTGACATAATATTCACCATAATGTAATATTCACCATATATAGCATAATATTCACCATAATGGTAATCATACATTTGCATATACATATTGTTATAGAAAATACATTTACACATACATATTGTTATACAAGTTACATTTACATATACAATGATTGTATATTTTCTTTCTTTTTCATTCATATTGACCCGAAGGGACAATATGAATGAAAAAGAAAGAAAATATACAGACTCCATCGACCTATTTCATATCTTACAGACCGCAGCCTTCCCTCACTAGCCGCCACTGTCTGAATGCTTCTTCTATTTCATATGCAAGTTTTATATCCATGTTTCTGTATTTCTATTTTCAGGCGTTAACAAGAAGAATAAACACATTGTTGTATACCCTGACATTCCTTCTGCTATGAGACCTGTACCCTATGGTCCTGGAATTCCAATACCCGACCCACCTCAAACCCTGGACTTCGATGATTCTGATGATGAATCAATGACCAATGCCAATGACCAGTCCCAGTCGTATATACCTCAAAATACCGCTTCAAATGAGCCGAGGCCTCTCAACCAGGCCAAACTTAATGATCTTACCAGGGATTTAGGACTTTCCAAATTAGCTGCCGAGATCTTGGGCTCACGACTTCGAGAGGACAACTTGCTGGCTCCGGGAACAACATTCTCCTGGTATAGGAAACGAGAGGAAGAATTCCGCAAGTTTTTTGCAGTGCACGAAAATACCTCTTCCTTAGTGTACTGCTGCAATGTTGATGGCTAATCGAATCCTTGGGCCTGCCATATAACGCATCAGAATGGAGGCTATTTATAGACTCGTCTAAACGAAGTTTGAAAGCAGTACTTCTCAACATTGGGAATAGGGTTGCATCAGTCCCTGTAGCACATTCCGTACAACTTACTGAGAGCTACGATAACATGAAAATTTTACTGGATGCTCTCGTATACGACCAACATAACTGGAGGATCTGTGGAGATTTGAAGGTAATACTAATATCATAAGTAAACTATTGCTATTGACTATGTTGTTTTTCCAAAGTTATTTGAGAGCGTATAAGAACACTTAACTTCCCCACAGAAGTGATACAGTCCAATGCATAGATTTTTTTATCTGATAGAACAAATTCTCTAAATTCTTTAAATATTTTCATTTTTTTTCAGATTGTGGCATTTGTATTGGGAATGCAAGGGGGATACACGAAGTACCCATGTTTCCTCTGCAAATGGGATCGCCGAGCGGATGAGAAGCACTATGCACAGCGTGAATGGGCATCCAGAGAGAATTTTGAACCTGGGTCGCATAATGTCGTTTCAGTGCTAGAATTGAAATTTTATATTAATTAAATAGTAAATTCTAATCATATTTACAATATTTTAAGGGTACATTTAAGCTTATATTGAAAATTCGGTTTTAAACAGTGAAAACAACTTTAACAAATGTCGAAATTTTGAAAATCGTTTTTCTAAAATGAAAAATTATAATCTTTTAAGTTTGCTTTTTTAGTAAATTTTTTTGAAGATTTTATACTTCATTTGACTTTAGTTTGTGGAAAACAATAAAAGAAAGGTCTTAATTGCGAAAAATTAGAAAATCTTTAAAAACATATTGAAAGATTCCATCCTTGTTCAACATAATTTTTGGACGGGATTTCAATAAATTTTGTTAAAATAGTCGAAATGAATGGATTTCATTAAGAAAGTTTCTATAGAATTAAAATTTTATTTTAATTAAATAGTAAATTCTAATCATATTTACAATATTTTAAGGGTACATTTAAGCTTATATAGAAAATCCTGTTTTAAACAGTGAAAAGCAACTTTCGGAAAAGTTGAAATTTTGAATATCGTTATTCTTAAATGAAAAACTACAAACTTTTAAGAAAGTTTCTATAGAATTGAAATTTGATATTAATTAAATAGTAAATTTTAATCATATTTACAATATTTTAAGGGTACATTTAAGCTTATATAGAAAATACGGATTAAAACAGTGAAAAGCAACTTTCGGAAAAGTTGAAATTTTAAATATCGTTTTTCTTAAATGAAAAACTACAAACTTCAAATTTGGTTTTTAATAAATTTTTTTGAATACTTTTTACTTCATTTGACTTTCGTTTGTGGAAAACAATAAAAGTAAGGTGTTAATTGCGAAAAATTAGAAAATCTTTTAAAAATTATTAGAATAGTTCCATGCTTGTTCAAATTAATTTTTATACGGGATTTCAATAAATTTTGTTAAAATCGTCGAAATGAATGAATTTCCTTAAGAAAGTTTCTAAAGAATTGAAATTTTATATTAATTAAATAGTAAATTCTAATCATATTTACAATATTTAAAGGGTACATTTAAGCTTATGTAGAAAATTCGGTTTAAAAGTGAAAAGCAACTTTAACAAACGTCGAAATTTTGAATATTGTTTTTCTAAAATGAAAAATTATAATCTTTTAAGTTTGCTTTTTTAGTAAATTTTTTGAAAATTTTATACTTCATTTGACTTTATTTTGTGGAAAACAATAAAAGAAAGGTCTTAATTGCGAAAAATTAGAAAATCTTTAAAAAATTATGAAAGATTCCATCCCTGTTCAACATAATTTTTGGACGGGATTTCAATAAATTTTGTTAAAATAGTCGAAATGAATGGATTTCATTAAAAAAGTTTCTATAGAATTGAAATTTGATATTGATTAAATAGTAAATTCTAATCATATTTACAATATTTTAAGGGTACATTTAAGCATATATAGAAAATTCGGTTTAAAACAATGAAAAGCAACTTCAGGAAAAGTTGAAATTTTGAATATCGTTATTCTTAAATGAAAAACTACAAACTTTTAAGTTTGCGTTTTTAGTACATTTTTTGAATATTTTATACTTCATTTGACTTTAGTTTGTAGAAAACAATAAAAGAAAGGTGTTAATTGCGAAAAATTAGATAATCTTTAAAAAATTATTCAAAGATTCCATCCTTGTTCAACATAATTTTTGTACGGGATTTCAATAAATTTTGTTAAAAGAGTCGAAAGAAATGGACTTCCTTAAGAAAGCTTCTATAGAATTGAAATTTTATATTAATTAAATAGTAAATTCTAATCATATTTACAATATTTTAAGGGTACATTTAAGCTTATATTGAAAATCCGGTTTTAAACAGTGAAAAGCAACTTTAACAAAAGATGAAATTTTGAATATCGTTTTTCTAAAATGAAAAATTATAATCTTTTAAGTTTGCTTTTTTAGTAAATTTTTTTGAAGATTTTATACTTCATTTGACTTTAGTTTGTGGAAAACAATAAAATAAAGGTGTTAATTGCGAAAAATAGAAAATCTTTAAAAAATTATTGAAATATTCCATCCTTGTTCAACATAATTTTTGGACGGGATTTCAATAAATTTTGTTAAAATAGTCGGAATGAATGGATTTCCTTAAAAAAGTTTCTATAGAATTGAAATTTTATTTTAATTAAATAGTAAATTCTAATCATATTTACAATATTTTAAGGGTACATTTAAGCTTATATAGAAAATCCTGTTTTAAACAGTGAAAAGCAACTTTCGGAAAAGTTGAAATTTTGAATATCGTTATTCTTAAATGAAAAACTACAAACTTTTAAGAAAGTTTCTATAGAATTGAAATTTGATATTAATTAAATAGTAAATTTTAATCATATTTACAATATTTTAAGGGTACATTTAAGCTTATATAGAAAATACGGTTTAAAACAGTGAAAAGCAACTTTCGGAAAAGTTGAAATTTTAAATATCGTTTTTCTTAAATGAAAAACTACAAACTTCAAATTGGTTTTTAATAAATTTTTTTGAATACCTTTTACTTCATTTGACTTTCGTTTGTGGAAAACAATAAAAGTAAGGTGTTAATTGCGAAAAATTAGAAAATCTTTAAAAACATATTGAA